>JASJET010000220.1:1030000-1355946 GCA_034092305.1 Diaprepes abbreviatus | reverse complement strand
TTTATACTGTTTCTAGGCTTGCATGGTTGGTTGCATATGATTTAAATCCAAACACGTGATGCGGTTTTTTAAAAATCAAAATTTCAGTAAGAAATAAAGAAATATTTCTGCCGTATTTAAATAGTGTGTTATACATGTAAATTCTCCTTTCAGAATATGAAATATATATATATATATATATATATATATATATATATATATATATATATATATATATATATATATATATATATAAACAGTTTATTTCCTGCAATACGGCTGAAAGATTTCTTTATTTCTTACTGAAATTTTGATTTTTAAAAATTTCACATTACTCGAATGATTCATAGATGGCTTTCGACTGGCGATATTTTTCAATCTGACATCGAAGTCGGTAGATGGCAGGTGCAATATCCTGGCGACGTACCTTGAAATTTATATTTCTTATATCAGTTGTTTTCTGCTAATGTTGCTCTCGGTCCGATACAGCTCCACTGACGAGATCATGAGGTGATCGAAACGCGTATAGAGAGAGGACCAGAGCGATATTTGCAGGAAATAAACTGTTTGTATATATATTTTTCATGTTCTCTGCCTGAAAGGAGAATTTACATATATAACAAACATAATGCGGAATTGCCACTTTGACGTGGATTTTAAATTCTTGTAGGATAGAAATCTTGATAGTTGAAATGCAATTAGTTGTGGTTATTCCAGCATTGTTGTGTAAGATGTGGGTAAAAGTGCATAATCGGGATGTCAAACATAAACAGATCGTTCGGCAAGCTACGTTGATCTAAAAACGAAAATCATAACTAAACTAACCTGAAGAATTTTCCGAATTTCGCAATGATTTTTTACATACTTCCTATTTTCGGCTCGTTTTTCCATGGAATCTAGATAAATTTAATTCAGGTTAGTTCAGGTTAGTTCAGGTTAGTTTAGCTGTGATTTTCGTTTTTAGATCAACGTAGTTTGCTGAACGATCTGTTTATGTTTGGCATCCCGAGTCTGCACGTTTACCCACATTTAACGCAAAAATACTGGAATGACCACAATTAATTGCATTTGACGAATCCAAGTAAACGTGGCAACATCGTATCACGGGTTTAGATTTAAATCGTATGCAACCAACCATGCATGCCTAGAAACAGTATAAAAAAACAAGACAATGGTTTTCTTACGTTTTATGGAAAATTCGTATTTGTTCGCAGTTATTTATGCAAATTTTGTTAAAAAATTGATTAAATATAGTAATGTTTGTGTTGTTTACTATAAATATCCAAAATTTTTAGTTTGTAATCGGAAAATACAAGTTATATGAGTGAAAAAGAATTTTTTTTTCAAGAAAACCACTCGAGATGAGCGAAAATTGTCAACTTATTCGTGTTCTTTGATCCAAAAATAGGAGGTATGTAAAAAAATCATCGAATAATTCGGAAAATTGTGTGTTTCCGCCTTATCCAAGAATAACCTTCCTTTCACAATTTTTTTCTTCATATCCGGGACAATTCCCACATTTTTCTAGATCAATTTCTTGAATTCTCCATCGCCTATCTCGAACTCCTTAAGACTCCAGATATTGTACCTGCTGCTGCCCCTTGAAATTGGAAACCACAGAACAAAAAAATTAGAGAAATGATGCATGCAATATATATGAAACATTCCTTGTAAGTTGTCAATCTCACTCGCAGAAGTGTGTAAATATAACACCTAATATAAAATAATTTATTATTAGAAACACATATTATTAATGTAAGTTTCGTAAATATTTGTTAAACTAAAAACTAAATAGTTGGTTCTAAATAAAAAATCCCTAGTATTTGTGTCATAGACACGGCAATGCTGGAAACCTATATTCTAATCAAATGGGAATTGCATGGAGAAGTTCGCATGGTACGAATGTGACAGTGACATGTGTTATTATCCTTTTTCGAATCCACCTTTGAATATGCATTCTACTTTTTGCTTATCCTGTATAAAATTCAATTTTCTTAAATACTTAAACATAATTTTCCATGTAAAATTTATATTATTCAAGCATATATAATCCTAATTCAATTCCGACGTACATTTGCCGGCAAAGTGAATGTTTTAATAATTTTTTCCATTCGAAGAAATTTTCTATTAAAAAATGTACACACGCAACATTACCATAATGAATTTTATCCCATCATTTCTCGTCAAAATGTAAATTATCCTTGTCTTTCCGCCCGACTCTCTCCGTTTCAAAGAAATAATCTCTCCTGCATTAAAACCGGCCTATTTGTATGAAAATTGATGGTTTAAGAGATTGAAGACCCTCCTTCATTAACCGCCTGGAAAAAGATACCGGTCATAAAAACGTTCAAAATCCCGTTTTTTAGTACCAATAAGGAATTGGGGGGTGAATTTTATTTCTGGTTATGTACAGTGGCGGGTCGTGAGGGTGAATGTTTGGCCGATGCCTACCCAGAATTTTAAAACTTCTTTAAGAACTAATTCCAATAATAAAGTAATTAAATAATAACGTTTATAAAAAAAATGAAACCGACTTCAAAAAATTGCGCTGAAAAATAAAAAATAAATTATAAATTTTTTGAAGTCGGCGCCATGGTAGCTTATGGGATCATTTTTAATTTAATTCTAGATTAATAGATATTTTTTAGCGATTTCATGTTTATATCTCACGAACAGTTACTCTCGTCGCAGCTTCGCTTGTTTATTCGATGAAATTATACTTCGAATATAATGTATTGTAATCACATATTTCATGAACACAATTTCTATTAAAACGAATCTTTAAATGAAAAACATAATAAACATAATTATATAGAAAATGTTAAAGAATGTAGCAGTTCTTTCTAAAATGAATTATATCTTTTAGTCAATAACTTCCGTTATTTCACCTGGAAATCCATAAATATATGAATATTCTGTACAGGGTGAGTCAACGATTGGATGAAGTAGGTTTGTGCCTTTTCGGTGAAATTAACAAAGAAACTATATTTATTGTTTGATACAGTTTATTTTTACGCAGATTTTAAAAATATTTAGGACTCTACAGGGTGAGCCAAAAAACTAGGACAGCATAAAGTTGTATTTTTTTAAATAGAACACCCTATATACGAATCGTATTTTCGATTTAGCTTATAATTTTAAATCTTTTTTATTAAGGGTTTACTATAACAAAACTTTATAGTTTCTGAGATAATTAAGTTTAAAGAAAAAAAGTCACATTTTCAAGCATCAATTCAATCCTAAATAACGTTTTCAATTTTATGACATATATATTCAAATTTGGAATTTAGCAAGGCCAAGGACAAGTTAAAAAGAATTTTTACCTAATATTTGCAATAAAAGCTACAGGGTGTTGAACACATCGGCTCAAATTTGAACAAGTTTAAATGAATAAATATCTTTTTTTTTTTAAATGGTACACCCTGTATATTTGCGTGTTATTTAATAGAGTAATAAAAACCCTAAAAGTTTTGTTCAATATATCCTATACCTATTTATAATAGTTTTTGAGATATTTCAGTTTTTATAATTTTCCATACTTTTTTACAGAAATAGTCTTCATTATCATAGTAGCCAAAAACAATGTAAAAGAACATTTTTCTGTGTGTCAAATTTATAACCGCAATCGCTTCTTTTGGTTTTTATGTAGTGTAGTTTGGTTTTTTTTGCATTCATCTTACATTGTAAAATGAATTTTCCAAAGAATGAGTTAATAAATATGATTTATACAATAGGAGAGGCTCAAAAAAATTGCCTTCTTGCTCAAAGAATTTACAAAATGAAGTATCCTGATCGACGCCAGCCTAATACCCATACTTTTCAAAACTTAATGCAAAGATTTGATTCTTCTGGTACTGTTGATTATCCAAAACGTAAAGTGGTCAACAAACCAGTAACTAATGAAGAAAAAGAACTACAAGTATTGTTAAATGTTCAGGAAAATCCTTATATTGCTAGCCGTCAGTTAGCAGCATTATGTGAAACATCACAATCCACCGCTAATCGTACTACCAAGAAATATAGGTATCATCCATATCACATGGAATTACACCAAGAATTGCATGGACAGGATTTTGAAGGTCGTGTAAACTTTTGTCGTACAATAAATGCGGAGATTCAATTAAATCCAAATTTATTATGCAAGGTAATGTTTAGTGATGAAGCTACTTTTAGAAGTAACGGTGCCGTAAATAGACGCAACATGCATTATTATGCCACAGAAAACCCATTTTGGATTAGAGAGGTGCAACATCAAAACCACTGGTCATTAAATGTTTGGTGTGGTATTCATCATAATCGAATTATTGGACCCCACTTTTTTAAAGAACCACTAAATGGCCATAGTTACCTGAACTTTCTACAAGAAGAACTACCCCAACTGCTTCAAGGTCTCGATAGGGATGAGCTCGACAGTATTTGGTTCCAGCACGATGGTGCGCCTCCGCATTACCATCGTGAAGTTCGTGCGTTTTTGGACCAACGATATCCGCAAAAATGGATTGGACGTGGGGGTTTCATTGAGTGGCCACCAAGGTCTTGCGACATCACCCCATTAGATTTCTTCCTATGGGGTTATATTAAAAATAAGGTGTATGTTAATCCACCAACAACAGTGGAAGATATGCGAAACAGGATTAGGGATACCTGTAGAACAATAACGCCACTAATTTTGTCCAGGGTCCGAGAAAATCTGCAAAAAAGACTAAATTTGTGCATTGCACAAGAGGGTCGTTTATTCGAACACTTATTAAAAAGAAATAATTAATCTCAGTATTTAATAGGTAATTTTTTTGTTTCAATTTAGTATACAAGTAAATATGTATTTGCCTTGTCGTTATTGTTGTGTTAATTTTTTCACATTATGTTTAATTAAACTATTGCCGTTGTAATATAACGAATAATGTATTTCATCATATTTAACCACATTCTGTTTGTTTCTGTAGTTTCTTTTTATTATTTTACATGGCTACTATGATAATGAAGACTATTTCTGTAAAAAAGTATGGAAAATAAGAAAAACTGAAATATCTCAAAAACTATTATAAATAGGTATAGGATATATTGAACAAAACTTTTAGGGTTTTTATTACTCTATTAAATAACAGGGTGTACCATTTGAAAAAAAAAGATATATATTCATTTAAACTTGTTCAAATTTGAGCCGATGTGTTCAACACCCTGTAGCTTTTATTGCAAATATTAGGTAAAAATTATGTTAACTTGTCCTTGGCCTTGCTAAATTCTAAATTTGAATATATTTGTCATAAAATTGAAAACGTTATTTAGGATTGAATTGATGCTTGAAAATGTGACTTTTTTTCTTTAAACTTAATTATCTCAGAAACTATAAAGTTTTGTTATAGTAAACCCTTAATAAAAAAGATTTAAAATTATAAGCTAAATCTAAAATACGATTCGTATATAGGGTGTTCTATTTAAAAAAAATACAACTTTATGCTATCCTAGTTTTTTGGCTCACCCTGTAGAGTCCTAAATATTTTTAAAATCTGCGTAAAAATAAACTGTATCAAACAATAAATATAGTTTCTTTGTTAATTTCACCGAAAAGGCACAAACCTACTTCATCCAATCGTTGACTCACCCTGTACAATTTGTAAACGATTTCTTGTTAGCAGGTCTAAGCAAGGAAAATAGACAATCTAGTAGTAGCAATATATCGGCAATATAAGTCTCTATCTCTCTCTCTCTCTGCCGCCCCCATTCTCTCTCATCTCACCTTGTATAGTCTTGCCTAGCGACGTGTCCTACCCAGGTACATTTCAAAGTAGCAATGCGTTTTATCCACATCCTCCACTTACGTGCGTCGTCTTACTTGTTCCTTCCTTATTTGGTACGTAGTGATATTTCCACCATGAGTTTTTTTATGGATCGCTGTGTAGTACGCAGTTTATTGGCTGCTTTAACTGTTAATGTGGTTGTCTCCATTCCATAGGTCATTACTGGGAGAAAACGCATGAGTCAAATACTCTTCTTTTCAAATTAATGAGAATATCGGAATTTTTAAGAACGTATCCAATCTTCCGACAGATGTCCATAACATTCTAATTCTTCTTTTTATTTCCGCTTCTTGGCTTTCTTTCCCAAGTCTAATTAGATGGTCTAAATACACATATTCCTCGAGCCTTTGTATTTCGTTGTTTTCTACATAAAGTGGCCTATCCTCTGGAGACATTATTTTGATTTTTGCTAAGTTCATGCTTAATCCAACTTTCTCTGAAGCATTTTTCAACTCAGAGAGCATATCTTGTAACTTCTTTAAGTCTTCATTTATTAATACCAGGTTGTCCGCGAAATATAAATGGTTGAGATATCTACCATCGATGCTAATGTCCTATTGTTCCCAGTTTAATTGCTTAAAGACATCTTCCAGTGTTAAAGTAAAGAGTTTAGAGGTCCTCCGCTATCTTTACTTGCAATGTGACCTTATAGTAAATATATTTCAGAAGATTTCTATATCTGGAGTCATTGTCTTTTGCTTGAAATATGGCCCATAGCTCTATATAGTCAAAAGCCTTGCAATAATCAACAAATGCTACATGGATTTGAATATTATATTCGGTGCATTATTCAATTAGTAATTTGATTTTCTGTATTTGCTCTGTTGTATTAAAGCCTCTTTAGTTATAATTTTTGTAAGCAATTTGTATGGATGGGGCAGAACACTTATCGGACGATAATTTCCGATGTCTAATTTGTCGCCTTGTTTGTACAGAAGAATGAATCGGGCGTTTTGCCAGTTGTCAGGGATTTTACCGTTTTGAAGACATTTATTCAAAAAAATACTCATTGAATGTAGCGTTGCAACATTTCTTGACCTGGGGCACGATCAGATTTCAAAAAATAATTGAACTTCTTTGCTAACTCTTGATACGGATCTCGATGGTTGAATCATGTCTAACAGTTTACTCCTATTCGGACAAATGCTTGGCATCTCCTCGATATGTGTTGATTTATTTCTGATGTTCAACATCCACTCCAGTATTACCCTTTCTGAATTGGGAGGTCTCTGTAATGACGCGTTTCAATTAATTGCCACTTTTATTGCATATATTTTTATTATGAGGCAGCTGACACAACAGAGAGGCAGTTTCATTTTTGCTAAATTATCACACAGCCTGTCACTGGAACGAATTTTATTCCTGGCTGTATAGAATATGGAGCAGAACGTGCTAGCAAGGACGAAAGTAAGAATTACTGGTATGGAGCTCTTAAATACGACCGTTTTTTTGACGCATTTTTTTATTGGCCCGTAAAGAATTTAGTGCTTTTGAGGCCAGCAGTAAAGCTTTTCAAATAGCATGAAGCGGGAGCTACTTTTTTACGATGATGCCCCGAATTTAGCTGCTTAACTTATATTATCATTCTATTAGTTGCGACAAGAAATATTGCTGTTTTTAACTATATAAAAACGCCTAATTTAAGAGAATGACGCAGTGCCTAAACAACGGGGCCATTTGAGTGTCAAAATATCTTAGTTTATTTATAAAATATGACGATTACATTTTGGTGCCTAGCAACCTGTTTTAAGATAACATCTATTATAATGTAGATACAAGGACAAACGGTTAAAAAATGCAAGTGCAATAAAAACATGTTTTTCTAGGCGACAATGATGGTATTTGCTTATCAAAGTGAATATGAGTGTTTTATTTTTGTAATATGTCAATATTTTTACGTAAAATTTTAAAAAATGCAAGTCAAAGCTAATATATTGTTGTTCCTCAACGTATTAACTCTTATCTTACTACATTTTATAGAGGTTTGTTTACTTACTTTGAAATATATTTAAAGTGTTTTTATGGAAAAAGAAAAAAAATATTGTCGTAGGTTATTTTAAAAATCCATTAACATACTTGTAGGAGATGTATTTTTGATTTTTAACAGCTAAACAACCTAAAAAAAACAATTCGAAAAATAAATTTGATGTGGGCGAAATAAATTTTGCCAGGCTTCTTTCTCGAGAACAAATTTTTTATTTATAAAAATACGAACATCTTCACTTTAATTAAGAATAAAACAACATAAATTTTTTGCTTTTAGCCTTACTGAACTCCTTAATAACTGCACCGTAATCCAGCTTCGATGGTGTATCTGCTTCAATAGATATAACTGTCAAACCTGAAATTCTTTTCTGACCTACCGTATTTCTTAAATATTTTTTTATTATTTTTAACCGACTTCTAAAAGAAGGAGGTCGTCGAATATATATATATATATATATATATATATATATATATATATATATATATATATATATACAGTGCCTTCATTTCAAAACGAACCATCCTTAATAACTTTGTTAAATAAAAAAATTTAAAAAAAAGAAAAAACACGTCAATTTAGATATACAGGGGGAAATTTAATTTTGCATTTGTTAAAAGTCTGTCAATCACCTCCTCACCTCCAGCTAACCTCACTTTGATATGTCAAATGGGAACCCCCACCTTGTGACACATCATTGTAAGCAGCATAAAATTGTCTATCCAACCGTATAAAAAAAATTAAATCGGTTGACGTACAAGCGAATAGTGTGCAAAAATGTCTTGTAATAATGCATAATATATCGGCCTCGAACTTTGGTATGTCAAATGATTACCCTATAGTGTGATACATCATTTTAAAGGACGTACGATCTGCTATCCAACGATGTCAAAAAAAATTAAGTTAATAGACGTTATAGGCAATTAGGATGCAAAAATGTGTGTTAAATATAAGCAGTTTATTCAGTTGAAGAAAATTATTTTATTAAATGTTCAAAATGTGCGCCATTATTCGCGAGACAATAAAAAAGCCTATTTTGAAATTCCCCACGAACATTGGCAAGGGTTTCTCTGCTAATTCCTCTACATTCCCGAACAATTCGATCTTTTAAATCGTCAATATTTTCAGGTGGGGCTTTATAAACCTTGCTTTTTAAATACCCCCAAAGAAAAAAGTCTAGAGGGGTTAGGTCTGGAGACCGTGCTGGCCATTCAATTGCACCACGTCTGCCAATCCACGTCCCTGGAAAATGTTCATCAAGCCACTCTCGAATTGCCAAAGCGTAGTGCAGGGGAGCTCCATCTTGCTGGAAATGCAAATTATTTTCATTTAGTACCATAACAGCATTTTCATCCACTTGATTTTCTAAAGATTGCACAATGGCAGGGTATATTGTGTTTTCTAAAAGGTTTAAATAAATTTGCCCAGTTAAATTATCTTTCAAAAAAAAATGGCCCGATAATTTCATTGCCATAAATTCCTGCCCACACGTTAATTTTTTCGGGATATTGAGTATGCCCTTCTCGGAAAAGGTGCGGATTTTCATTATCCCAGTATCTGCAGTTATGTCTGTTAACCAGTCCATTTAGAAAAAAAGTTGATTAATCACTTAAGCAGATATTCTTAGGTAAATGGGGGTCCTCGTCAATTCGTTGGCACATTAATTCGCAAAATTGAATTCTCCTATCAAAATCGTCTTCTCCGAGTTCTTGAAGAATTTGAATTTTGTAGGGAAAAAACTTATTTTGTTTTAAAACTTTATGCACAGAGCCAGCAGAAATGTTGGTTAAATCTGCGACCTTTGAGATGGATAAAGTTGGATCTATTGCAAACTGTCCTAGTACCTCGATTTGGCATGCTTCATCTACAACCCTTTTCTCAATATATTTTTTATTACAAACGGATCCCGTTTCTTCAAACTTTCGTACCAATTCGAGTACATATTTATGGCCCACGTTTTTGTCTTGATGCCTCTCGTTAAATGCTCTGGCGGTTCTACGAGCGCACCGATCTTCAGCTCCATAGAGAAAAATTATTTCTATTCTTTCGGCTAGCGTATACACCATTTATATTCACGTTTCAACTAGGCGTCACAATGACAATTTTAACAATAATAAACAACTGGTGTTTAAAGATCTTAAAAATTTTATTTATTGCAGTGATTTTTTGTACCTATCAGGTACCGCAAAAAATATCATTGAAATAAATACACTAGATTGATTAGACTGCAATGAATTTTGCGATGAATTTTAAAACAGGCTTAGTTTTTTTCTCGCAAATATTTTAACTGTTTATTATTTTAAAAAAATATTTATTTTAAATTTAAAATAATATTTTACTCTATGAAGTAGCCATTTGACATAATAAAGTTTAATGTGATAAGGTGTCTATTATTACCACACATCTTTTCTTACTATTCGCTTGTACATCAACAGATTTTGTTTTTTTTATTGGCTAAATAGGAGATAGTATGCCCTTTAAAATGATGTATCACACTATAGGGTAATCATTTGACATACTAAAGTTCGAGGCCGATATATTATGCATTATTACAAGACATTTTTGCACACTATTCGCTTGTACGTCAACCGATTTAATTTTTTTTATACGGTTGGATAGACAATTTTATGCTGCTTACAATGATGTGTCACAAGGTGGGGGTTCCCATTTGACATATCAAAGTGAGGTTAGCTGGAGGTGAGGAGGTGATTGACAGACTTTTAACAAATGCAAAATTAAACTTCCCCCTGTATATCTAAATTGACGTGTTTTTTCTTTTTTTTTAAATTTTTCTATTTAACAAAGTTATTAAGGATGGTTCGTTTTGAAATGAAGGCACTGTATATATATATATATATATATATATATATATATATATATATATATATATATATATATATATATATTTTATGTATGTTCACCGATTACTCGGGAATGAAGGCACCGATTTGAATGAAATTTTTTACGTTATGTTCAGGAATTTGCTTCGGTGGTTCCGTATTTTTTTGGACGAAATTGGTGCAGTAATATCCAAGATGGCGGTCAAAAAAATTAATTTTGTTTGATTTTCTCCAAAATTGGTTTGGGGGAATTTTTGGGGTCGCACATAATGGATCCAAAATATTTTAAAAAAATTCAATATGGCAGATCCAATATGGCGGACAAAAAATCAATTTTGTCCGATTTTCTCCACGAGGGAGCTTTCAGGATCGTATATAACTAGTCTAAAATTATATTTTAAAAATTCAATATGGCTGATCCAAGATGGCAGATTAAAGATTCTACATCTCCCGATTTTATCTAAAATCAGTATTGGGGGATTTTTGTTAGTGTTAATTATGAATTTAAAATATTTTTTGAAAAACTCAATCTGGCAGATTCAATATGGTGTCCAAAAAATTTAATATTTTTCGATTTTCTCCCAAACTGATATTGGGGGTTCTTGAGGGTGTAAATTATGAATTTAAAAGTATTTTTTCAGGGTTCAATATGGCAAATCCAAGATAGCGGACCAAAAATTTTACATTTTTCGATTTTGTCTAAAGGTGGGACTGAATCGCTTTTGGAGGATGTAAATAGCGAATATGTCTAGAAATTTTAAATTTCGGGATTTCATCCAAATTTGTTACTAAGGGGCTTTGAAGGGTTTTGATTTAGATTAGATTAAGACTTAAAATAATTTTTTTGAAAGTCAAGATAGCGCATTTTTTTCAGATTTGGCATTAGAGGGTTTTCGGGAGGTCGCGTATTACGAATATGAAGTTAATTTTTTACCACTATTAGGTTGATAAGATACAATAGCGGGATAAATAATTTTACATATTCCGATTTTGTCTAAAATTGATATTGTGGAGTTCTTGAGGCGTATAGAAACTCAATATGCAGTATAAAATATATCGAGCTAAGAAATTTACATCCCAGGTTCTTTAAACATCGATATTGGAAAGTTTTGGGACCTATAATACCAATCTAAAATTAATTTGAAAATTAAGATAGTGGATTTACTACGACAGACTAAATATTTGTTTGACACAATTTTACTGGTATTTGGAAAACTCTAAGAACCAAAGAATTTTTAGTAGTTCATTTTAGGGCGATTTACAACTTTGGATCAAATGGGTTTTATTTGCTACCTTGGAGTCATTGCAAGGTACACTAATCTCGATTAGTATTTAGTTCAAATAATTTATGGATATTATAATGAATTCTGAAACTAAAAATAGAAAAATAAAATTTTTATAAAAAAATTGAAGCGACTTCTAAAAGCGCGCTAAAAAATGAAAAATAACTATATATTTTTATATGAAATTAAACTTTTTGAAGTCGGCGCCAAATTATTTGTAAGTGAAATAAATAACTACTAATATATACAAATTATGGTAAAAAAGCAATTACAAATAAAGTATTTTTAATCTGTTTATGCGAATCACATTTTGTCAGGTATTAGTTTGGCGCAGACTTCAAAAAGTTCAATTTCATAAAAAAATTTCTAGTTGTTTTTCACTTTTTAGCGCCCTTTAGAAATCAGTTCAATTTTTTTATAAAAATTTTATTAAATTTGAAAAGCTTCTTTCAGCGGACGTTGTACTTACTGGTACTGTTAAAAAAATTCGAAAGACAATATAAATATTTGGGTAAATATCTTTTAACTTATTTTCTGTTATGTATTGGAGTAATGGTTTCATACCTTTAATGAAGTCGAGATCATCACTTCATATAATTTCTAATGCTCACGGAATCAATCATGGTGTTAAAAAAGTTTGTTTCGTACCGGCTTTTAAAATATTATATATATTCATTGCTGCTTTCATACACGAACACTCATTTCTTTTTGATCGCTCTTATTTTCAAAGCCTTCTGGCATAACTGCTTTTCTCATTAAATTAACGAGCATCAGACAAATGTTATTTCCACCCATTTTGTCAATATTCTTGGATCGTGGTACAAGATGTACACAAATATGCAAGACCAATGCTTAAATTGACTTGTACAAATTGCCAAAGATTCAACGATATCATCATTGCAATAATACAACCTTCATTGTTTCGATTTTGGTATAGTCAGTCATAACAAGGAATGTATATTCTGAAATGAGACGAAGATCCATTGTAATGGATGATATAGAAAGAAGAAATAAAAGAAGCAGGGGATGACAATAAACTAAAAAAGTGCTAAGTAAAAAATCAGCGATTATAAAATTTAAAATAAGTATGCATTCTGATCTTTTATATGGTTTTTCTTACACTTTCTATATCGAGTGTATTTTGACGTTATTGGCATTGTAAATGTAATTTTCTTTGATCGAAAAGGGCATTAGGGACATAATTATAGAAACCTGTCTGTCGCAAAATTTTTTGCTGAGAAATTAGTCTGTTATTAGGTTAACGATATGTGCCATTATACCAGCATGTATTGAAAAGTATTCTTTCACTAGTATTACATTAACAATGATTAGAATAAACAACAAAAATGCATTAAAAAACGTACAGGAAATATACCATTATACATATATTTTACAAACAAGATTATAAGTGTTTACCAGTATTTTAAGTGTAAATAAAAATCTTAATTTAAATTTAAAGTTTTATATTATCTTGGTCCCATAGCGCAGAAAAGAGAAACTGGATCTTTAAAATGTTTTGAATTTGTCCGTCAGTCTGTATGTCTGTCATTTAATCAGGGTATTAAGCTGAAATTTCGCTAATAGTCTAGATTCGACTCTTAGTGAAAAGAGAAATTTTGATTTTTCAGTTTTCAATTTTGCACTGAATATGTGTTTTGAAAAATTATAATCAACTTTATATATATATATATATATATATATATATATATATATATATATATATATATATATATATATATATATATATATATGTATATACATACTTTTTTTAATTTCACATTTCTTGGGTTTAGGTACTTCATTTGCAAAAATCCCAACAATTGAGGTTTTGCCCTTTATTTAAGGCATTTTCAATTTTTTTTGTATCTATTTACCTTCCTAAAAATATTTTTTATATAATTAAAAACATTCATACAAGAACATATCTACAATTTTAAAAACAAACACTTTAAGACACTATTCAAATTTTTAAAAAAGTATTTAATTTTACCAGTACATACTTGGACATTTTGTTTATTTATTAATAATGAAATATAACTTTTACATCATCTATTTTGGGTACTGAGGATACATGGAATGCGAGTATGTTTTACTTTTTATATTTTAAAATGCACCAAAAAAAAAACAGAAAAACGTATGAATTTAAATTTATGTTTAAGAGGATATTCAATTTTTGAGGTTTATTAACAAGATCCAATACTTAATATTTTTGTTTAAATTAGACTGGTGTAAATGTGGTTCAAATTTTCTATATCTGTTCTGTCGTTAACAGTGTTTTATCTTTTATAATTTCAATCATTTCCTTTATCTGTAATTTTTGGTAATTCATATCTTTGTTTTTAATTATAGTTCTATTATAATCAAAGTTATGTTTTTCGTCCTGTGTGTGTTTGTTTAACGCTGTTGAGGCGTTTTTCGTATATTTATGGCCATTCAATCTGTTCTTTAGTAATTGGCTCGTCGTGCCAATATATTTTTTGGGACAATCTGCAGAAAATATAAAACTTATACCCAATTATAAAATTTTGTTTATTTTTGATAAAAAAAATATGTACACATAGTATGCAAATCCTATTTTCTGTAGACCATGTTAGAGAAAGTCATCAGTGTCAGATTGGTCAGTTTCTGAAATATTATGGTCTTTGAAAAGATTAACCTAAAAATATTAGATATTGTTGCTGTATGCCGTATTTTATTTTTTGAGGAATCAAAATAATTTAATCTAACTGCAATTTTGTGATACATTTACACTTAAGCCATCTTCCTCATGACTCCATAACCCCATGACAATATCCCAGCTTCATGATATTGAAATCATTACACTCAATTTCTAATAGCGGAAGAACTTGTAGTAGCTCCATTTTTTTGAAACTATAGCTGTTGAGCTCCATGGCTTAATAACCCTATGACTCAATGACCCTATGAATCCATGACTCTATAACCCCATAACTATGTTACTGATATCGCTATGCTCAATCTCCCATAATGGAAGAACTTGTTGTGGCCTTAATTTTTTCAAACCATGAGTGATGGGCCCCAATGACTTCATAACTTCAGTGATGTCAGTGACATTGTTATGGGGTTATAGAACATCGGGTTATAAAGTAATGGGATTTATGAGTTATGAAGGCTCTAGGTTATGAGGTTATTAGGAGTTTAACAGCATTGGTTTTGGGCTAACAACGTTCAATAATGCTGAATAGTCTGAGTTTTTTTTTTGAGGTTTTTGGCAACACCCTGACGTTATGGGGTTTAATAGACCTCAGATTTGAATTTAGCGACCCCGAAAACATATAGTAAACATTGTCAGAACCCTAGATATGGAAAATTTTTTTGTATGGCTGTGTAAATTAGAGATTTATTTAATTACTTATTAGGACTTTGAGAAGCCGATTCCAAATATTTTGTAGAAAATATTCAAAAAAGAGGAAAAATAGATCAAAAGGTATGTATGATATAGACATAAAGCTAGCGATTACAGCTTTAACAACAATGTCATTATTTTTTAGCTAGTGAATATAACCGCCTTCTAGATGAATAACATCAGCAGCTAATCTAAGATTACCGAGCTTACTTAAAATTATTTTTATGCAATAATAATAACAAAAAATATTAGATAATTTTGTCCCTTCGGACCTCTCCACGTACGTGTATAAATCTGCTAGTTTTTGTTAGCAACCGCACAAAGAAAAACAAAGAAAACCTAATCTTACATCAACAAAAAACTTAATAAACCCAGATTAAAACTAATGATTATTTCACGAAAAACAGTCGTCTCTTCCCCAGGTAGCGTTGTAATTAAGCTAACAAGAAAAATAAACCCAATTTAGTGAAAAAACATTATACTGAAACGATGAAACAACACACACACACACATACACACTCACAAAACTTTTACCATTAATATAACTTTTAATCGGCGTTATGGTTTTTGTTTTGGTAATTATGACAGAAACCATCAGGAACAACGGACCCCCTGTAGCTATATTAGTGAAGTAGGGAGTTTACGCATACGAAATTTAGATGCAATCAGTTAAAATGGAACTCGTACATTGCACAATAAGCAAACTGGAATATTAATTCTTGAGTAATTAAAACTTTTTGAATGTAAAATTGAAAATATGCATACTTATGGTGCACATGAATTAATTAAACTCTGTTTTCAGCATTAAAATGAAACTCTTAAACAAAAACAAGTTAAATTTAATTACAGAACCGGATCAGTATTCTGCTGGCAATACTTTTTTTTTTAAATAACATCCCTTAATCTGTTTAGCATAAGTCCCAGTGTCCTTTTAAATATATATATATATATATATATATATATATATATATATATATATATATATATATATATATATATATATATATATATATATATATATATATATATATATATATATATATATACAGGGTGATTCAAAAATCGATCACGAAACTTAAGGGGGTGATTCTACTTGACAAAATAAGGGTAGAGCTTCATATAATTTTTTTTCAAAATGTCATTCGTTTTCGAGTTACAAGCCGTCCAAGTTCAAGTTTTTATTTTTTGTTTTTTGAATTACTCGCTTACAGGAAAACCGATTTGACTAATATTTGAAAGATAGGCTAAGTCTTCTGCGCTTCATCATTTTAGTAACAATTCACATTGATTGTTTGCCGCTAGAGGGCACTTTACCTACATTGAAAATTGTTTTTTTGTCATAATTTTTTAGTGTTGACAGCTACAGTAGTTTTTGGCATAATTTCTGAAAGACTGATGCCAGGCCTTTAAAAAAGGTGCTCTTTATTTACATCGCTAAACCCAACGGTTTAGACGTAAATCACCCTTAAAAATTAAGTGGTAAATTTACTTTTCTCATTTCATTACCACCAGCTACCAGGTAAATAGCTATCAAAGTATACTAGAGCTGTCAGTTTAACATCAAATAAATTCGCTTTTTAAACTATTTAATTTATAATCTTAAAATAACTAATAATGGCTAATCACCAATATTCAAATATCGAATATTGTGATATCCATTTTTGTTATGGAAAAGCAAATGGTAATGCAGAGTTGGCAAGAAGATATTATATGGAGAGTTATCCGGAAAGAAATATCCCTCATGCTCAAACATTTTCCAGTGTGCACAGGAGGCTTGCGGAATGTGGTTCCTTTAAAAGTTATAATGGAAATAGGGGAAGACCTAGAACTGCTAGAAACGTGCAACAAGAAGAAAGAGTGCTTGAAATTATTGAAGATAATCCAGGTATTAGTACTAGAAAAATTGGGAATGAAGTGCGGCTCTGTCAGGCTAGTTCATGGAGGATACTAAGAGAAGAACAACTCTACCCGTTTCATTCAAAAAAGGTGCAGGCTCTTTATGACGATGATCGGCCGAGACGGTTGGAAATGTGCAATCAGATCCTAGCTAAGTATGAACACGATAATCGATTAATTGGCGTCATATTATTCACTGACGAAGCTGGTTTCACTCGTGATGGCATAACAAATCTACACAACATCCACACATATGCTTACGAGAACCCAAACAATGTGGTAGAAACGAAACATCAGCGTAGATTTTCACTAAATGTGTGGGCAGGGATAATAGGAGATTACCTTATTGGTCCTCATTTCTTTGATGGCCCATTAACTGGTGACGTATACTTAGATTTTATCCAAAATCGTCTCCCATTGTATCTGGAAAATGTGCCATTGGAAGTAAGGGCCAACATGTGGATCCTCCAAGACGGAGCTCCGCCCCACTTTAGTATACGTGTCCGACAGTATTTGAATGCAACGTATCCTGAGCGATGGATAGGACGAAGTGGACCATTGGCATGGGCAGCGAGGTCACCAGACCTTAATCCTATGGATTTTTTCTTTTGGGGTCATTTGAAACAATTGGTGTACGATATTCCAGTAATCAACGTCGAGGATCTTCGCTTCAGGATAATCGAAAAGTGCCAAATTATTAAAGAAACACCAGGAATTTTTCATCGAGTTAGGCGACATTTTTTGAAGAGTGTTAGGAAATGTATGGAAGAAAATGGGGGACATTTTGAGAATCTTTTTTAGTTTGTTTAGTACTGTTTCATTAATTTTTATCAATTAAATGTATATCGCAATAATCCATAATATGAATATTTACTGATTAGCCATTATTAGTTATTTTAAGATTATAAATTAAATAGTTTAAAAAGCGAATTTATTTGATGTTAAACTGACAGCTCTAGTATACTTTGATAGCTATTTACCTGGTAGCTGGTGGTAATGAAATGAGAAAAGTAAATTTACCACTTAATTTTTAAGGGTGATTTACGTCTAAACCGTTGGGTTTAGCGATGTAAATAAAGAGCACCTTTTTTAAAGGCCTGGCATCAGTCTTTCAGAAATTATGACAAAAACTACTATAGCTGTCAACACTAAAAAATTATGACAAAAAAACAATTTTCAATGTGGGTAAAGTGCCCTCTAGCGGCAAACAATCAATGTGAATTGTTACTAAAATGATGAAGCGCAGAAGACTTAGCCTATCTTTCAAATATTAGTCAAATCGGTTTTCCTGTAAGCGAGTAATTCAAAAAACAAAAAATAAAAACTTGAACTTGGACGGCTTGTAACTCGAAAACGAATGACATTTTGAAAAAAAATTATATGAAGCTCTACCCTTATTTTGTCAAGTAGAATCACCCCCTTAAGTTTCGTGATCGATTTTTTAATCACCCTGTATATATATATATATATATATATATATATATATATATATATATATATATATATATATATATATATATATATATAAAAGTTATTTGTTGTACACCGAAGAAATTAAGAAAAGGAGAGAATTATATATACCCAAGAATTCGAAATATATCACAGAATAGTCGATAACAGTAACCCTGTAGATCAAGAAACTCCTACTGCCCTTTCTTTCTGCCCTTTTCCTCATTACTAATGAATAGTGAAATGAAATGTTATAAACAAAAAATTAAAGAACTCATAGAGAGAATTTCTACTCAAACTCACGCATCCTTGTATATATTTTGATGTTCAGACAATTTTTATTGCTTTATTATGTTATGACTGTGTGTGACACAACCTCACTTTTATCTTTTAGGTTGTTAATATAAAAATTGATTGTTTATACAAGTAGTAATGTTCACATTGCTCTAACCGTTTCAATTTTAATTTGGGATTGACATTTTTACTGTATACTTGATTTGTACTGTATAAAGGTTGCGCTAGCATTGGAGACTGTGCTACAAATAGCAAGGTTGAGGTGTGCCCTTTGACGAGTGAGTGTGGTTGGTGAGTACTGAGAAAACTTATTTACTGACCATACTCTTTTGTTTCTAGGGTCTGATCCCTGATGATGGTCTAGGTAAGACCGAAAGCGCTTGGCCAATGATTCAAAAATATACACTTAAATACACAACACTATCTCTCCTTTTCTTGAGGGCACACTAACTCGGAGTTTCTCTGAAATGCACACTTGTCCATTATTTTTATTGGTAGAATATGATAATCTTATATAAGTCCGACCTTTTACATTCTATTCTTACGATAAGTCTTTAACACTGTTTTCCTCCATATTTATGGAGTTTATTTAATAACTCTAGATGTGAAAGACAATCTAAAGCTTTGGAAAAATCATGAAAAACACCACATGCCAATTCCCCTTCCTTCAAGGCTTCCAATACCTTTCTAATAAACCAGTGAGCTAGCCAGAAATATTGTCTGTCATAGAATATTTTTTCGAAAATTTTTGAAAAAGATCTAAAATACTCGTTCTTTATAGAAAGGAATGTCACACGATTTTTTAAGGAATTAGGATATGTAACATCTAAAAAAGAACATTTTAAAATTTCAGTTAAAGGCTCTACAATATTAAGAATGCATTTTCTTTACAATAGGAGGAGAATTTCTTTTGTTCCTGCAGATTTTATAATTTATAACTAAAGGGTTGACCAAAATTTGCGCAAGAATTTAATTAAATAGAAAACACAGTTTTTTTAATTGTAATTTCTTTATTGCATCATAAAGTACATAGGGTAGGGTTATGTTTGGAATAGTACATCGAGAAAATGACCTTCACGGTTTTGATAGCGCATATGCACTCTTTTGTTGAAATTTTCCATGACCATTTTGTATAAATGTGGCTGAATTTCTTTGATGGGACATTAAATCTCCTTCTTCAATGCACCAGTAATCGTGGGCTTGTTGGCCTAAACATTTGACTTCAAATAACCCCATAGAAAGTAATTCAGTGACGTTAAATCACATGATCTAAGAGGCCAATTCTGATCACCGAAACGAGTACTCGACTAGGCTGTACGGCATGTGGTGCTGTCTTGTTAGAAAGAACTCAGTTACCATGTCGCTATATCGAGCGAGCACCAGTAACAGTCATT
Source organism: Diaprepes abbreviatus (assembly GCA_034092305.1). Classification (NCBI taxonomy): domain Eukaryota; kingdom Metazoa; phylum Arthropoda; class Insecta; order Coleoptera; family Curculionidae; genus Diaprepes; species Diaprepes abbreviatus. The sequence goes on along the minus strand of JASJET010000220.1, from coordinate 1,335,665 downwards.
GTTTGACCATCCTCATTTTCGAAGAAGTATGGTCCAAAGATGCCCCCAGCCCAAAATCCATAATAAACAGTGACACGTTTTGAATGCATTTGTTTTTCAACAATCATAGATGGGTTTTCTGAACCCCAAATGCGGAAGTTTTGACGATTAATGAAGCCCTCAAGGTGGAAAAGAGCTTCATTACTTAGGATGATTTTCTTCAAAATATCCACATTCACTTGTTGATGTTCAATGATCCATTCAACAAAGTCTCTTCGCTGTGCATGACCGTTAGGCTTCAATTTTTGTATCAGTTGAACTATGTAAGCATGAAGGAGCAGATCTTTAATGAGTATGAGCAGTTTAAAAATATGATCAAATTTAAAAATACTATAATTGCAAATGAGGAATATTACTTTTTAAAAACATGTGTATCCCGTAAAAATAGGTTACTAAATATTTTTTGGAAGAGGACTGGACATTTGTTGATGTTGTGGAGGACGTAGAAGTGATGGTTGACAAATTTTTTGAAGTTTCATCAATAGTTTTGTAACAGATTATATCGTAAGTTTAAACGATCTGGGCTTCAGTTAGATTATGAACGTTTTGCTCCACGAATAATGAAATATGACAACAAGCAGCTGAATGCTCCGTATGATATCGTCGCAGCCTTTGCTCAGCATTTTCAGTCGTGCTATTCTGATCACAGTAACGTTAATTCTTTTAACATCAACTCGATAGACGAGGTTGTACATTTGCAATCCCATATGTTTACTGTGTGCGAAGTTCAGAACAAGATTGACTCATTAGACTGCAACATGAGTGCGGGACCCGATGGAATATCGCCATATTTTACCAAGAAGTGCATGGTTTCTCCTGCAACTCATCTATGTCACAATTATCAGAAATCTTTTAATAATAGAATATTCCCTTTGAGATGAAAGAAGTCTACCTTGTTCCCTATTTTCAAGTCTGGTGACCGTAATTGTATTGAAAACTATTGGGGTATATCATTGCTGTGTATTATCGGAAAGATATTCGAGTCGATAATAACTGATGAATTGTTAAATGCTTTTAAGACTTACGTCGGCCCAGAACAACATGCTTTTTTCCAAGGAAGGTCAACGCTTATCAATCTGGCTGTTTATCGAGATTTTTTTGATTCAAGGTGTGGAGGCAAGATATCAAGCGGATTTGTCTATAGCTTTTGATAGTGTTTGCCACAAGTTGCTGGTGTACAAGCTCGAATGTCTCGGTTTGTGTAATCCATAGTTAAAATGGATAACCTCTTATCTCTCTTCGCGTACACAGTGTATTAAATTTTGTGGTGAAATATCGAGGGAGATTCTTGTGTTATCTGGAGTCCCCCAGGGATCTCATTTAGGTCCAATTTTATTTTTATTGGTTGTTAATGATGTTATAAACTAAGCTATAATACGCATATTGACAATATTGTACTAAAGAGTTTTAAAATGTTGGGTTTATAAAGAGAAATTGTAGACATATCGAAAACACAAGGGCTATCCAAACACTTTATAAAACAGTTTGGTACGTAGTATTTTGGAGTATGCTTGTATCATATGGGTACCTATATATCAGTGTCACACAGATAGACTTGAGAGAGTACAATCAAAATTTGTAAAATTACTATGTAGGCGCCGATTCCCCTATGAGAATTTATCGCGCGAAATTCTTTTATTGTTGGTAGGTCTCCCAAGTTTAAAAATACGTAGAAGAAAACAGTATTTGTTCTTTTTGTATTAGTTGATTAATGGTTTGATAAATTGTGATAAGGTTTAGTTTCTAGAAGTTGCAGTTGTAACATTTGTTCTAACTGTTCTCGATCACAGGCTAGATTGCAACTGGTTTAAGAACTTCATCCGAAACTACCAATTAAACAGTGTCCCAATTGTGGCAACAGACCGACTTCCCATGTTTTAGCAGTTCATGCGCCTAAATGTCCTAATAAAACCAATACACCTAAAGCAGTATCGACTTCTAAAAGTAATAGTGAGGTTTTTGGAGTTTTTAAGTGTCCGGTGTGCCGAGCTATTCGGGATTGGAAATCTCTTCTCCCTTGTTCCTTTCCTTTTTTTTTTCCTTCTTATTTCATTGCCCATTTCTTTACAATATTCCCCTTCTTATTCCTCTTTCTCCTTTTTCAATTTTCTTCTTAAAAAAAAACAATATTTAAAAGAAAAAATAAATCGTAGTAATTTTACTTCGCGGCCCATTTTAATAACAATTTTCTAGTCTAATCTTTTCACTCACTGCCATTGAAAACAAACAAAACACCGACCTAAAAAACGACAGCGGTCGTGAAAATTGTTAATCTGCAGTCGATTTGGTTCAATTTGACGATTTGACACGCCAAATAAACTCAATGTTTTGCATGATAGATGATGCATGGTACCGCGATTATATTGTACAAAAACCGACAATATCATTGTAGTTGTTGGGTAGCTTTAAGACCGTTCGAACGCGAACTAAAACCTAACCAGCGCAAAGAACTCTATTTGTCATTTGCAAACCATTTTGATATTATCTTCGAGAAACAAAAAACAATATTACAAAACATTTAGTTCTGTCTTATATCTAGTAAAATTACTGATCAAAATTTTAGGTATCAAATTAAAATAAAACCTCAAAAGAACGTGAAGGCGCTAGAGCATGATGATCAGATAAATAATATCTTTATTTAGTCAACTAAGTCAAAGCCAAAAAAAGACCTTAACAAAGTTTGAAACTGTTTTTATGGCAATAATAGAAAATAAGAGTTAGCGCTTTAACGCTCTTAATTTTTATATTCTTTGTCTAGTATTCAATGGTGTTCCTTCACAAAAGAAGTTTTAAATTAAGAATTGATGAAAATTTTTTCCCGATTATAATTTTCGTCATTAATTTGTAGGTTATTGCTCAGTGAATTCGATACGGTGTCAGGTTGCAAAACATATGGGATATCTATTAGTATTTCGTAATATAATATGAGGAAGGTTTATTATATCGGCTTACTTCAGGTTAATTCTAAGCTTTTTTGCTCTATTTAGATATATTCAAGCCTTTAGAGAGCCCTATTAATACAAAATTATGAGATATCGAAAGAAACGCTAAAGTGTAAACATTGATGCTTTTTCAGTTGATGTATAATAAAATTTTTATTAAAAAATTGAATCGACTTTTAAAGGTGCGCTAAAAAGTGAAACATCACTATAAATTTTTATATGAACTTGCACTTTTTGAAGTCGGCGCCAAACTAATATCTGACAAAATGTGATTTGCATAAACAGATTAAAAATACTTTATTTGTAATTGCTTTCCTACTATAATTTGCATATATTAGTAGTTATTTATTTCATTTACAAATAATTTGGCGCCGACTTGAAAAAGTTCAATTTCATATAAAAATTTATAGTTATTTTTCACTTTTTAGAGCACTTTTAGAAGTCCGTTCAATTTTTTTTATAAAAATTTTATTTTTCGATTTTTAGTTTTAGAATTCATTATGATATTCATAAATTATTTGAGCTAAGTACTAATCGAGATTAGTGTACCTCGCAATGACTACAAACTAGCAAAAATGTACCCATTTTATCCAAAGTTGTAAATCACCCAAAAATGAACCACTAAAAATTCTTTAGTTCTTAGAGTTTTCCAAATACCAATCAAATTGGGTCAAACGAATATTTAGTCTGTCATAGAGAATCCACTATCTTAAATCTCAAATTAATTTTAGATTGGTAATATAGGCCCCAAAACCTTCCAATATCGATATTTAAAAAAAATAAATTAATTTTTTATCCATCATATTGGATACGCCATATTGAATTGTTTAAAAATAATTTTAGATTCGTCATGTGTGACCCCGAAAACTCTCCCGTGCCAATTTTGGTGAAAATCGGACAAAATTGATTTTTTTGTCCGCCATATTGAATCCGCCATATTGAGTTTTATAAAAATAATTTCAGATTCTTTATGCGAGGCCCCAAAAACTTCCCCATACCAATTTTGGAGAAAATAGGACAAAATTGATTTTTTCGTCCGCGATATTGGATCCGCCATATTGAATTTTTTAAAAATTATTTTAGATTCGTCATATGTGACCCCGAAAACTTCCCCGTACCAATTTTGGAAAAAATCGGACAAAATTAATTTTTTTGTCGGCCATATTGGATCCGCCATATTGAATATTTAAAAATTATTTTAGATTCGTCATATGCGACTCCGAAAATTCCCCCGTACCAATTTTGGAAAAAATCTGACAAAAATGATTTTTGTCGGCCATATTGGATCCGCCATATTGAATATTTAAAAATTATTTTAGATTCGTCATATGGGACTCCGAAAACTCCCCCGTACCAATTTTGGAGAAAATCGGACAAAACTGATTTTTTCGTCCGCCATATTGAATTTCTTAAAAATTATTTTAGATTCGTCATCTGTGGTCTCGTAAACTCCCTCTTACCAATTTTGGTGAAAATCGGACAAAATTGATTTTTTTCGTCCGCCATATTGAATTTTTTAAAAATAATATGATTCGTTATGAGCAACCTCGAAAACTCCCCCATGCCAATTTCGGAGAAAATCGGACTAAATTAAATTTTTTTGTCCGCCATATTGGATCCGCCATTTTGAATTTTTTTAAAATAATTTCAGATTCGTTGGGTACAACCCCGAAAATTCCTCCATACCAATTTTGGAGAAAATCGGACAAAATTAATTTTTTTGCCGCCATATTTTGGCATAGTGTGGATTTTACTGCACCAATATCATCTCAAAAAATATGGGACCACCGCAGCAACTTCCTTCACATAACGTAAAAAATTTCATTCAAATCGGTGCAGCCGTTCCAGAGTAATCGGTGTACATACATAAAAAAAAAATACATAGTCGACGAATTGAGAAACTCCTTCTTTTAGAAATCGGTTAAAAAACATACATACTCGACGAATTGAGTACCTCCTTCTCTTACAGGTCGGTTAAAAACAAGGAATTCGGACGTTGATTTCAGTCAGCCAAATTAAAATCAATTTTGAAGAAAACCTTAAAATTCCTGAGGAGAGGAGGCAAATACTGCCTCCCACGAGCCTCCGCTGTTTCAAATTTCACCTTATATCATGACCTCAAAGTTATAAAAGTAGAATAAATATCTATAAAACACGAAATAGAACTTAAATCGGACTAAAACCTCATAAATATTAATAATATATGCATTTATATTAAGTCTGCTTTCATAAAATTAATTAAAAAGCATATAGTATTTATAGTTATGACTAATTTTGTTTTGATTAATTGGAGGGATCGGTCGACTTTTACTTTATTCTATTCGGTTAGATGATGATTTAATAAATATAATTGTATATTCTGTTTTTTGTTGTGTTGCCTCTGGGGCGTGTGAAGGCGGTGAAAAAAATTAATGAATATGATCGATTGTATTAAAATTTATTATGATTTTTTCATATTATTATATGTTACAGTCTGGTTTCGTGTACGAGCAGTTCTATAAAAATAAGAAATTGGCTTTGTCATTCGAGATTTATTACCTTAATGACGACACAAATTTACATAAATTAAAAAAATATTTATCGAAAAATTTGATAATCAACAGCTAAGTCGGGCAATTCATGGAAGTAAAGTAAAAAATTATATATATATATATATATATATATATATATATATATATATATATATATATATATATATATATATATATATATATATATATATATATATATATATATATATATATATATATATATAAAATAGAATCAAATATTGGCGAAGCGGACGTGAAAATTTGTCAATCTACATGACTCTCGTGTAAAAAAGTGCGGAGCACTCCAAAATATGGAAAAACTCCTGGTCCGACAGATGGCGACAGCACTGTTTCGTCCTAATGTGAGACTCGTCAAGCCACCGCATTCGGTACAAACCATCATCTCGCCTTTGCATCCTATAAAGCTGAGTTTAAAATCACGTCAGCATCGCCAATATTTGATTCTATTTTATTTTAAATTACACAGACAAAAACTTATCTATTTATTTATTTACTTGTTTGGCTTTGAAATACGCTAAACGATGTTCTCATGGTGGGATCGTTTGGTGCGACACGTTGCTTTGGCTGCTGAAATTAGCAGTAGTCTTGGTTGCCAGTACCGAAAAATGCGACCCCTATCCTTTGGGCAGCGCGTTTCGTGTACTCGATTTTACATATTTCTGTTTTAATTCACCGTCGCGCCACCATATGGCGGTTTTTTTACAAACTTTGTTAATCTGTGTGGTTCTTGTGTTATCAAGTGGACCATCGAGATGTCGCCTTTGTCGTCTTGTTTGCTGTTTTTTTATTTTAAACTCAGCTTTATAGGATGCAAAGGCGAGATGATGGTTTGTAACGAATGCGGTGGCCTGACTAGTCCCATAATAGGACGAAACAGCGCTGTCGCCATCTGTCGGACCCGGAGTTTTTCCATATTTTGTAGTGCTCCGCACTTTTTAACACGAAAATCATGTAGATTGACAAATTTTCACGTCCGCTTCGCCAATATTTGATTCTATTTTATTTTAAATTACACGGACAAAAACTTATCTATGTATATATATATATATATATATATATATATATATATATATATATATATATATATATATATATATATATATATATCTATTTGTTTGTTTTTCTTGGGATTATGGTCAGTTAAACATGAAATTACCATGGTACCATCTTAACTTCAAGATGACACACGTGGTCATCTTGAACCCTATGAATCTCGCGAAAATTAAATTCTAAATAGAACATAATTTTTAGATAAATGTATACATGTGAGTGCAGTGTTGTTCCTGAATCATTGTTCAAGCTACACACATTCTGACGAAGGTAAAAAAATTAGCGAAACGTTAATGTTTTAAAAAAAATGTAATATACAGAAAATCCAAGACCACCACTACATTTTAATTTTATTTGTAACGGACCATAATCCCAAGAAAAACAAACAAATAAAAAATATTTTAAAGTTCCAAGAAATACCTCATATATATATATATATATATATATATATATATATATATATATATATATATATATATATATATATATATATATATATATATATATATGTTTGTTTCAGAAACAAAACAGCAAAATGTCAAGGAGGCAAAAATTTTGAAAATGCCTTGAATAAAGGGCGAAACGTCAATAATTTTATGTATTTATTAAATATAGAACCTAAACCCAAGAAAATACAAAATAAAAGAAAAATGATATATATATATATATATATATATATATATATATATATATATATATATATATATATATATATATATATATATGAAGTAAAATGCGAACAGTGAATGCAAACTTCGTTCTATCATATCCTTTCCGTGTTGGAAGTTGCACAGTTTGAATAAATTGCTACAGAACACCACCATCAAGATGATAGCCTGCCTGTACCACCATATCGAGAAGAAAGTCAAAACTTACCCTCCCCGCCACAGTGATACGACAGAGGTACACGTTTCGTCTCTACTAGACTCATCAAGGTACCAACATGCACTTGTTTGTGCAAAGAACAGATCGGAAGGAAGTATGCAACACTGAATGCGGCTTCGCCGACCTTCCCCCGCATGACATATATATGTTTATGTGGCTTTCACGGATTCCTCCGTGTGAGATGTGTTGTAATATAGAAGAAAGTCTAGCTTTTTAATACTTATCGACTTGTCCCCATAAACCCCTATATTACAAGCAAGTTCGGTTTTCTCTCTTCGTCTCTCATATTGGTTGCCTATATCTGTCTCTCTTTCCGGATTATTCTTGTCGTCATCGGGTATTTTGGTAGGGAAAACCTAGAAAAGACTTGCCGTATCTAAATCGGGATTCATATATGTTGAATTTCTCTCTAAAAATGTGGCTGTTTCGTTCCGGTCCAACTATAGGACTCGTCAGTGGGATTCTAGTTGGTACCTCCCCAGAGACCCGTCGTCGTACTTATTCATTTTCGGACCTTGTATTTGAAATTAAATCTGGCCGGAGGATGACGGTGAGATGTTGAATAATACGACAGATGCAATCGCAGTGGATATATCCACATTATGCCGTTGTAGTGCTGCAATCACATTCAGCAAGCGGACAACTTTAATACAGTTTTAAAGAATGTTAAAATTAGAATATAAATTCGGTACTAAATACAGAGTGTTCATTTTTAAATAAGAAAGTTATTTGGCTCTAATAATAATAAAAATCATATGCATGTTTTAATCAACCCTCTATAATTTATTGAGATCATTTTTATTTTAAAATAAATTGTAATAGTTTTACAGTTAAATACATCTAGCTCGAATAGGCAAGGGCAGGCATATCTCTTCAATTTTGGTCTACAATTTTAAGAATAATTAAATATCTCAAGAAGGGCTTGTCTTAGATATATAAAATATAACAGTAACTTAGCTTTAATTGACTCATGCTATCAAAATATGTAATAATATATGAGATATCCCATTTTTTGATGAAGAAATTCTTTACTGAGCCACTGTTTATACTTTAAAATAATTTTAAAACCTAGTCCCATTTGTGTTAAAACCTAGAAAAACTTTGAGAGATGGTGAGGAGAGAAAAAGATAAGAGTTGTATAGAAGATATTAAAAATTGTATATTATTCCTTTAACATCGTGCAAATTGTTAACAAAAAATTGCCTAGTTTCTATAAATAACCCAGAAATATTGAAAATGATAAACAAACAGTTATCTTGAACAATGACTAACGTTATGCTGCAGCGGCGAACAATAAAAAAATTATTTACCATATCAAAGGAGGCAGAAACCACATAATAATCAGAGTGTGTGTATATGCGACACTTTACTGATTTAGTTTAGAAAAATTGCGTTTCCTTTCTGTTCTAGATTATGTGTTTATTTTTAATAATTAGTATATTGTTTAAATGATGATGAGAAGAAATATAGCTACAATGTTTATTAAATTATATAAAGAAACAACTGTGTGGGTAAAGTAAAAAAATCTAGTTTAGATGAAAAGAAAAGGACGACGATAAAAAGACATAGAAACCCAATAAAATTCGTAAAGCAACAATTTTTCTTTAGTATTTTCGGTCTTTGACCTTGTTGCAATAAATCTGTCATGGTGATCTTAAAAATACTTTATTTTTAATTGCTTTCTTACTATATATATTAATTAGTACACTTTTAGAAGTCGTTTTAATTTTTTGCTATAAAAATTTTATTTTTCGATTATTAGTTTTGAATTCATTATGATATTTATAAATTATTTCAACTAAGTACTAATCGAGATTAGTGTACCTCTCAATGATTCCAATGTGGCAAAAAGTACCCCTTTTATCCAAAGTTGTAAATCACCCTAAAACGAACCACTAAATATTCTTTGGTTCTTAGAGTTTTCCAAATACCAGTGAAATTATGTCAAACATATATTTAGTCTGTCATAGTAAATCCACTATCTTAAATTTCAAATTAATTTTAGATTGGTAATATAGGCCCCAAAACCTTCCAATATCGATATTTAAAGAACTTGAGACGTAGATTTCTTAGTCTGATATATATATATATATATATATATATATATATATATATATATATATATATATATATATATATGTGTTATACTGCATATTGAGTTTGGATACGCCCCAAGAACCCCGGAATAACAATTTTAGACAAAATGGGAAAATGTAAAATTTTCATTCCCTCATATTGTATGTTATCAACTTAATAGTTGTATAAAATTAACTTCATATTCCTAATACACGACGCTGAAAATTCCTTAATACCAAATCTGAAAAAATGCGAATAAGGTAAAATTTTCAACCCATAATATTGGATCTGCCATATTGAATCTCTATTAAATCTAAACCCTTCAAAGCCCCCTAGTACCAATCTTGTATGAAATCCGGAAATCTAAAATTTCTAGACCGGCGTATTGCATCTGACATATTAGATTTTCTTAAAATAATTTTATATTCGCTATTTACATCCTCAAAATCGTAAAATATAAAATTCTTAGTCCCTTATATTGGATTCGCCATATTGAATCCTGAATAAATACTTTTAAATTCATAATTTACACCTTCACACCTCTATATCAGTTTTAGAGAAAATCGAAAAATTTAATTTTTTAAAACTTTATATTGAATTCACCAGATTGTTTTTCAAAAAATATTTTAAATTCGTAATTAAAACTAACAAAAATCCCCCAATACTGATTTTAGACAAAGTTAATAATTTTTTTAAAAATTATTTTAGATTCGTAAAACTTCCAAAAACTTCTCCATATCAATTTTGAAAAAAATCGGACAAAATTAATTTTTTCTTTCGCCATATTAGATCGGCAATATTGAATTTTTTAAAAACAATTTTAGATTCATTGTGTGCCACCCCGCAAAACTCTCCTGTATCAATTTTGGAGAAAATATATAATTGATTAAAGTTTATTTTCGTACTACAAATAATATTTTATTATGTCTGACTGGTTTTTCAAGCAAATTAAAAGTTTTTGAGAATAGAAAAACAGAAAATTTCTTGTCATCAATACACATTATTATATTTTTTTCATATCTCGCAATAATTTTAATCAATATATTATTTTGTTTATTGGTTGTTTAAGTAAGTTAGATCAACGATATGCCACATCCTCAGGTGATTGTCCTTTGCAACACCAATAATCATATCTATAGGTTCGTCTAACTAATCCAGTGGAAGTGCAAATAAAAAGCCGTTTAATAAAAAATAGTTGAAAAACATGACATAATGCAATAAGTCAATGTACTCGAGCTCTTTTATGTAACCACAGAACCGTACTTATTGTCGATGTGTAGAAATATCAATCTTAACTTTTAACCGACTTTTAAATGTCGGTTCAAGCATAAATTTTAAAGGGGAGATTGTTTCGTGATAAACATACTATCAGGGTACCGATTATGCCATTATACTAAAAACAATTAGTAATAATTTATTATAAACAATGAAAACCTAAAAAATTGCGTTTCTTTTTTCGTTTTTTGCTTTTAAAATCAAAACTAATGAGGTAATCTTGACGATGAAAAGAGATAAATTGTAGAAAATAAAAATACTTATAAAATGAGCCCTAAATCGACTGAATTGGGTCATTAGTAACAAAAAAAAACAGGTAACTCTTTCAAAAATTATATCGTTCTCATTTTCCAAGTTGTAGAACTGGCCCTTTTTAAAATAATACTAACTTAAGAGTAGTACTCTAACTTCTAGATGACACACGTGGTTATCTTTATATTGTTACTTTATGAAAACTATGTTATCAATATAACATAATATTAAGTCAATATGTATACGGTGTGCAGTATTGTTCATGAAATTTTGGTCGAGCTACACTCTGTAAATTCTGAAAAAGGTAAAATAAATTACTGAAACGTCAATCATATAAAAAATGTAAAATATAGATAATACATCAGTGTTACGTTTTGATTTAATTTTTTAATGGACCATAAACCCAAGAAAAAGAAACAAATATATATATATATATATATATATATATATATATATATATATATATATATATATATATATATATATATATTTTTTTTTCTAATATTTTCTTGGGTATAGGTTTTTCATTAGAGAAACAAAGGACAACAATTTTCTTTCTGACGTTTCGCTCTACATAGCGAGCTTCTTCAAAAGAGCTTGGTATATTTATTTTACATCTACAAAAATTACAGAATTTTTTATATAATAAACATATATCACAGCAATTACATTTTTATATTTTTAATTTAATTAAAATTAATAAAAACAAAACAGATTTTAAAATAGTCTTATAGTTTAAAATTTAAAACAATACAAACAGGTTAAAATAGTGAAAATTATAAAATAGTACATACCTTGAAAGTAGTTTTGTGTGTATGTTTAAAAATAAATTCAAATATGATCTTTGGTATGCAATTTGTATAGATAGATTTATTTTTATAAAAAGCAAAAAATAGGAAAAAAGATTATTATTTATTTTTTAATAACGTTCTTTCACCTGTATGAGTGTATATGAAATCGTTCCAAGCATCATTACATTATTTCTCATATTTATTATAGAGTCGCTTCAAGCATGTTTTATTCAAAAATCAAATTATAGTATATCTGACTTAAATTTTTGACATCTTGCTTGTCATTTACAACATTTTTATCTTTTTTTATGTGTATCATTTCTTTGATGACTAATTTATGATAATTTCTGTCAGTATCTAAAATATGGGTGTTTTTAAAATCAAATTCATGCTTAGATGTTTGTTCATGCTTATGTAAAGATGTCGATGCGTTTTTAGTATACTTGTGTCCATTCACTCTATTTTCAATATATTGTGTCGTCATGCCAATGTATTTCTTAGGACAATTGAGGCATGGAATTGCATATATTACGTTCGATCTTTTTTTGGTGGGAACTTTGCTTTTTAACTTCGTATAAAATGACCCAAGTAAATTGTTCGCCTTATGGCATACCGTTATGTTATGTTTATCCAAAATATATTTTATTTTTTCAGACAGTTGGTATATATACGGTAATGCAATGAAAGTGTTTTGTGTTTTGGTATTGTTAATTTTATTTTTTTTGTTTGAGTTATAATGTAAATAGGTTCTTTGTTTAATTATTTTTTTTATGAGTAGTTTAGGAAAATGGTTCATTATTAGGGTCTCTTCTACTTTTTTTAGCACTTCTGGGCGAAATTCGGGTGAAGATAATTTTATAGCTCGATCAACTAAGCCGATTATGACACTATTTTTTTGTTTATTTGGATGTTCAGAGTTAAAATTCAAATACCGGCCCGACCAAGTATCCTTCGTGTACCATTTTGTATGAAGACTATTATCCGTTTTATTCCTGTGTATAGTAAAGTCTAAAAAGTTTATTTTTTGTTCTATTTCAATTTCAGCTGTAAATTTCAGTTTTGGGTGGAAATTATTAAAATATTGTAACAAGCTATCTATTTTGTTTTCGGGTACAGCAGCCAAACAGTCATCTACATAGCGTTTAAAAAAGATTATATTAAAATCAAGTTTTTTCAATACTTCTTCTTCTACATATTCCATAACTATTTGTGCTATTGTTGAGGAGATTGGTGAACCCATAGCACAACCGTCTAATTGTTGGTACAAACTATCTTTGAATTGGAAATAATTATTATTTATTGTAAGTTTTACAGATTCTATAAATTCATTGAGTGTCAATGTTGTGTGTTCTTTTAAATCGTCCCATTTTTCTTCCAAAACTTTGGGAATGATGTCATTGGGTATATTTGTATACAAAGAAACTACATCTAGTGAAACTAATTTATAATTTGTTGGTATTTGTATTGTATCAATGAATTGTTTAAATGTGAAAGAGTCTTTTATATAGTGATTATTTTTTCCTGTGATGTTTGTTAGGCAATTTGATAAGTATTTGGACAGGTTATAAAAAGGGGACTGTATGCTTGAGACAATTGGTCTGAGAGGTGTATTTGGTTTGTGTAATTTAGGTAACCCATAAATTTTTGGTGCTATAGCATTATGTATTGTTAATTTTTTACTTTCTTCCTCAGTTATATGTTGGTTTTTTAATAGTTTTTTAATTAGTGCGTTATTTTTAGTTTGGAACGATTTTGTAGGGTCACTTTTAAGTTTCTTATAAGTGTTAGTATCATCAAGTAGTTCGTTTATTTTTCTATCTATTTAATGCTATAGCACCAAAAATTTATGGGTTACCTAAATTACACAAACCAAATACACCTCTCAGACCAATTGTCTCAAGCATACAGTCCCCTTTTTATAACCTGTCCAAATACTTATCAAATTGCCTAACAAACATCACAGGAAAAAATAATCACTATATAAAAGACTCTTTCACATTTAAACAATTCATTGATACAATACAAATACCAACAAATTATAAATTAGTTTCACTAGATGTAGTTTCTTTGTATACAAATATACCCAATGACATCATTCCCAAAGTTTTGGAAGAAAAATGGGACGATTTAAAAGAACACACAACATTGACACTCAATGAATTTATAGAATCTGTAAAACTTACAATAAATAATAATTATTTCCAATTCAAAGATAGTTTGTACCAACAATTAGACGGTTGTGCTATGGGTTCACCAATCTCCTCAACAATAGCACAAATAGTTATGGAATATGTAGAAGAAGAAGTATTGAAAAAACTTGATTTTAATATAATCTTTTTTAAACGCTATGTAGATGACTGTTTGGCTGCTGTACCCGAAAACAAAATAGATAGCTTGTTACAATATTTTAATAATTTCCACCCAAAACTGAAATTTACAGCTGAAATTGAAATAGAACAAAAAATAAACTTTTTAGACTTTACTATACACAGGAATAAAACGGATAATAGTCTTCATACAAAATGGTACACGAAGGATACTTGGTCGGGCCGGTATTTGAATTTTAACTCTGAAAATCCAAATAAACAAAAAAATAGTGTCATAATCGGCTTAGTTGATCGAGCTATAAAATTATCTTCACCCGAATTTCGCCCAGAAGTGCTAAAAAAAGTAGAAGAGACCCTAATAATGAACCATTTTCCTAAACTACTCATAAAAAAAATAATTAAACAAAGAACCTATTTACATTATAACTCAAACAAAAAAAATAAAATTAACAATACCAAAACACAAAACACTTTCATTGCATTACCGTATATATACCAACTGTCTGAAAAAATAAAATATATTTTGGATAAACATAACATAACGGTATGCCATAAGGCGAACAATTTACTTGGGTCATTTTATACGAAGTTAAAAAGCAAAGTTCCCACCAAAAAAAGATCGAACGTAATATATGCAATTCCATGCCTCAATTGTCCTAAGAAATACATTGGCATGACGACACAATATATTGAAAATAGAGTGAATGGACACAAGTATACTAAAAACGCATCGACATCTTTACATAAGCATGAACAAACATCTAAGCATGAATTTGATTTTAAAAACATCCATATTTTAGATACTGACAGAAATTATCATAAATTAGTCATCAAAGAAATGATACACATAAAAAAAGATAAAAATGTTGTAAATGACAAGCAAGATGTCAAAAATTTAAGTCAGATATACTATAATTTGATTTTTGAATAAAACATGCTTGAAGCGACTCTATAATAAATATGAGAAATAATGTAATGATGCTTGGAACGATTTCATATACACTCATACAGGTGAAAGAACGTTATTAAAAAATAAATAATAATCTTTTTTCCTATTTTTTGCTTTTTATAAAAATAAATCTATCTATACAAATTGCATACCAAAGATCATATTTGAATTTATTTTTAAACATACACACAAAACTACTTTCAAGGTATGTACTATTTTATAATTTTCACTATTTTAACCTGTTTGTATTGTTTTAAATTTTAAACTATAAGACTATTTTAAAATCTGTTTTGTTTTTATTAATTTTAATTAAATTAAAAATATAAAAATGTAATTGCTGTGATATATGTTTATTATATAAAAAATTCTGTAATTTTTGTAGATGTAAAATAAATATACCAAGCTCTTTTGAAGAAGCTCGCTATGTAGAGCGAAACGTCAGAAAGAAAATTGTTGTCCTTTGTTTCTCTAATGAAAAACCTATACCCAAGAAAATATTAGAAAAAAATATTTAACAAAAGGTTTAAGATACAAAAATAAATTATTAATTGCAAGGGTTTCCGGACTGCAACAGAACAACAGAAGGATTATCATGACTTTCCTTGAAAATGTGAAAAACTCGTATGGTATCGACTGTGTTAATAAGCTTCGAGAAATATCTACATTATATAAGAAAATATCAAAGCAGAAGAATAGAAGAATATTTTTACTTCGATGCAGGCATGCTGGCATTTTTCCAAAGTTTTTAAATTTTAAGACCTCTCATATATGCTTTTTCTCAGGTATGTACCTTGAAAGTAAACTTAATGATATAATGAATAACACCAAATCTAAAATTTTAAATTTAACAATCACTGATAATGTAAAAAATTTGAATATTTTGGAGATTAAATTAAAAGAATCAATAGAAGTTACAAAAACTATGTTACCTGAAACTATCCTTAATAATTTTATTCAGTTTGAAAGCAGAAAATATGAAAAAATATTTCAATGTATAAAGCAAAAAAATCAAAGGAAATTTTTAAACTTAGTCAATCACAAAGAAAAAGACAAAATACCAATAAACACACAAACATGGCTTAATAACATCTCTGACACAGATATACCACAAGATGTGTCAGAAGTACTCGCCCTGGGCGGAAATTTTTCATTACCAATCAGTAATGAAAAAGAGCTACCTCTAAATGAATATATTTCTAGTATAGAGTCTGCCATATATAACAAACCAGAAGAAATAAGAGATAGCATTAGATCTAAAATAGTAAACGTAATTACAAACCACAAAATAAAGACCAGACATAATAAAGCCAAAACTAATAATTTCCAAATTAAAATACAAAAACAAATTAATAAAACAAAACAATTTATCAAACATAACCCTCAAATTACTATTCTCAAACCTGATAAAAGTAACAAAACCGTTATTATGAATACATCTGATTATGATAGAAAAATAAACGAACTACTTGATGATACTAACACTTATAAGAAACTTAAAAGTGACCCTACAAAATCGTTCCAAACTAAAAATAACGCACTAATTAAAAAACTATTAAAAAACCAATATATAACTGAGGAAGAAAGTAAAAAATTAACAATACATAATGCTATAGCACCAAAAATTTATGGGTTACCTAAATTACACAAACCAAATACACCTCTCAGACCAATTGTCTCAAGCATACAGTCCCCTTTTTATAACCTGTCCAAATACTTATCAAATTGCCTAACAAACATCACAGGAAAAAATAATCACTATATAAAAGACTCTTTCACATTTAAACAATTCATTGATACAATACAAATACCAACAAATTATAAATTAGTTTCACTAGATGTAGTTTCTTTGTATACAAATATACCCAATGACATCATTCCCAAAGTTTTGGAAGAAAAATGGGACGATTTAAAAGAACACACAACATTGACACTCAATGAATTTATAGAATCTGTAAAACTTACAATAAATAATAATTATTTCCAATTCAAAGATAGTTTGTACCAACAATTAGACGGTTGTGCTATGGGTTCACCAATCTCCTCAACAATAGCACAAATAGTTATGGAATATGTAGAAGAAGAAGTATTGAAAAAACTTGATTTTAATATAATCTTTTTTAAACGCTATGTAGATGACTGTTTGGCTGCTGTACCCGAAAACAAAATAGATAGCTTGTTACAATATTTTAATAATTTCCACCCAAAACTGAAATTTACAGCTGAAATTGAAATAGAACAAAAAATAAACTTTTTAGACTTTACTATACACAGGAATAAAACGGATAATAGTCTTCATACAAAATGGTACACGAAGGATACTTGGTCGGGCCGGTATTTGAATTTTAACTCTGAACATCCAAATAAACAAAAAAATAGTGTCATAATCGGCTTAGTTGATCGAGCTATAAAATTATCTTCACCCGAATTTCGCCCAGAAGTGCTAAAAAAAGTAGAAGAGACCCTAATAATGAACCATTTTCCTAAACTACTCATAAAAAAAATAATTAAACAAAGAACCTATTTACATTATAACTCAAACAAAAAAAATAAAATTAACAATACCAAAACACAAAACACTTTCATTGCATTACCGTATATATACCAACTGTCTGAAAAAATAAAATATATTTTGGATAAACATAACATAACGGTATGCCATAAGGCGAACAATTTACTTGGGTCATTTTATACGAAGTTAAAAAGCAAAGTTCCCACCAAAAAAAGATCGAACGTAATATATGCAATTCCATGCCTCAATTGTCCTAAGAAATACATTGGCATGACGACACAATATATTGAAAATAGAGTGAATGGACACAAGTATACTAAAAACGCATAGACATCTTTACATAAGCATGAACAAACATCTAAGCATGAATTTGATTTTAAAAACACCCATATTTTAGATACTGACAGAAATTATCATAAATTAGTCATCAAAGAAATGATACACATAAAAAAAGATAAAAATGTTGTAAATGACAAGCAAGATGTCAAAAATTTAAGTCAGATATACTATAATTTGATTTTTGAATAAAACATGCTTGAAGCGACTCTATAATAAATATGAGAAATAATGTAATGATGCTTGGAACGATTTCATATACACTCATACAGGTGAAAGAACATTATTAAAAAATAAATAATAATCTTTTTTCCTATTTTTTGCTTTTTATAAAAATAAATCTATCTATACAAATTGCATACCAAAGATCATATTTGAATTTATTTTTAAACATACACACAAAACTACTTTCAAGGTATGTACTATTTTATAATTTTCACTATTTTAACCTGTTTGTATTGTTTTAAATTTTAAACTATAAGACTATTTTAAAATCTGTTTTGTTTTTATTAATTTTAATTAAATTAAAAATATAAAAATGTAATTGCTGTGATATATGTTTATTATATAAAAAATTCTGTAATTTTTGTAGATGTAAAATAAATATACCAAGCTCTTTTGAAGAAGCTCGCTATGTAGAGCGAAACGTCAGAAAGAAAATTGTTGTCCTTTGTTTCTCTAATGAAAAACCTATACCCAAGAAAATATTAGAAAAAAATATTTAACAAAAGGTTTAAGATACAAAAATAAATTATATATATATATATATATATATATATATATATATATATATATATATATATATATATATATATATATATATATATTCAAACTGTGCAACCTCTAACATGGAAAGGATATGATGGAACGGAAGTTTGCATTTACTGTTCGCATTTCACTTCATTCATACATGGAGTTGCATATAGTTGTACGTTTGCTGAATGTAATTTCGGCGCAACAACGGCATAAACATTTGTACGCTATCTGTTGGGAGATCGGCGAAGCCGCGTTCAGTGTTGCATGCTTCCTTCTAATCTGTCCTTTGCACAGACAGGTGCATGTCGGTACCCTGATGGGCCTAGTAGAGACGAAACATGTACCTCTGTCGTATCACTGTGGCGTGGAGGGTAAGTTTTGACTTTTTTCTCGGTATGGTGGTGCAGGTAGGCCAATATCTCTATGATGATGGAATAATGATGTTTCGCCAAAATCTCATTTGATATTTTTAAATGCGGTTCATCTCGTTACTCCCTGAGAACTGATATTGGTCTCTGTTGCCTTTCGAGTATTGTTTAGCTGGCTCGCTTTCTGATTGGATAAGCGGCTTCGCAGGCTCCTTCCCTTTGCAAAGTGCGATATATTTGATATTCTTGCTGATATGTACCTGTTTGTTTGTCCTATGTATGTTTGATGGCAATCTGCACATGGGATGCTGTAAACTCCATGATTTTGAAGGTTAGTTTTAACTTTGGAATGTCCTAGGATCTTTTATTACATCACAGTACAAATCTCGAAAAATGTATTGCGATTTTCAAACATTATGATTTATGTAAAAGCCAGACTATACTTTTCCGAAGCCTTTTGGCGCGCTCGACCCGAATTTCTTTCTCATGTCAAGATTTCAAAATATTTTGACCTAAAACTTAAAAAAAACACCCCTTTTTTGAATTTTTTGAAGTTATTTATCATCATTGTGCGAATTTTCTCCGCAGAACTCATAGTAGCAGCTCAAAGTACTACTTTTCCTCTTTAAACTCCATTTTGAATCGTTGAGACATCTTAATTTGTTTCTGAGAAGTGGTCCATTGAAATTTGTTAGTTTAACGTTTCAGTTTATAGTTGGAAATAATTGAGCAGTATGAATGAACAGAAGCTTTTCAAACCACGTCAGTGAGGAACAAGGTTGTTAATGCGTTTAGCAAAATATATCAACAAGCAACGCGGATATATGAAACAAGTAGAAACCCAATCTAACTTACCCATATAATCGAGAAGCAACGAATCTTACTTATTACTGACAAAAAACACTGGAGGTTTACGAGCTGATTCATTTGAGGAAAACAACGGGTCCTACTGAATCTCTCCATTCATCCATGTTAATGTGAACTGAAAAGCTTTAGTTCATGATGATACTCAAATTACGAATATTAATAAAATTGTTAAACTAAATAAATTTCAGTGGATGGTTACTCAGAGATGAATACAAATATCTGAATGATTCAAAATGCATTTTGAAGAGGAGGTTGAGATTGATATTAAATAACCTCAAAAACGCGAAAATGCGATTCCTTGCACTTATAGGTTAAAATATCTGGAAGTCTTGACCTGATGACGAAGTACAGTTGTTAAATTTGGTTTCAGCGTGACTAAAGCGCCTTCTAGGTTTACTAAAAGAGATTTTTTCGTGACTCTCAGAATACCGACTGTGCCATCAGATTAAAAACAATACTTGGTGATCATTGATGTTTTCCACTTTCTAGTATGATCAATTAATTTGTCATCAACAACTAAAACAAAAAAATTGCGTTTTTATTTTACTTATAAAATCTGAACTAACGAAGCAATCTCGATGGTGTAAACAGATGAATTGTAGAGAATAAAAACACCAGCAAAATGAGCCGTTGGTCGACTTCGGCGGAGCAAAATGGAAAAAACCGGAAAATTCAGTGTTGTTCAAAAACTGATATATCCGTCATTTCTCAAGTTGTAGTACTGATTCTTCGCGGAAGTAATTCATTCATTCATTCATTCATATCGGCCCGTTTTCATCCACTACTGAATGTAGGCCTCTTCCATATTTTTCCATTTCTGTCGGTCCGTAGCGATCCCCATCCAGTTTTTTGCGGCAATTTTCTGGATGTCGTCACGCCATCTCTTTTGGGGCCTGCCAACACTTCTCGTGTTCTCTCTTGGCCGCCATGCTGTTATCTTGTATGTCCATCTGTCTATGTCATGTCTTGCGATATGTCCAGCTCATCTCCATTTTAGCTGCGCTACTCGTTTGCTCACATCTGTTATTTTCGTTCTTCTTCTGATTTCTTCATTTGGAACTCTATCTCGTAAACTAATTCCCAGCATAGCCCTTTCTATTGCTCGTTGTGTAACCCGAAGCTTTACATGTTAGGGAGGTTGTTTCAATACCATAAGTAAGAACTGGCAGGATGCACGACTCGTAGACTTTTCTTTTCAGACTTATGGGGGTGTTACTGGATTTAAGAATGAATCCGAGTTTGCCAAAAGCTGCCCAGCTGAGACTTATTCTTCTAGGAATTTCAGCCGATTGGTTTTCCTTCCCTATTTGTATTTTATGACCTAGATATATGTATTCTCTTACGTTTTCTATTATTTTATCTTCAACTTTAATTTGTATTTGTTCTAGACTCATTATTTTTGTTTTTGACAAGTTCATTTTGAGTCCTATCCTAGCTGATGCTTGATGAAGTTCTTGTATCATACATTGGAGTTGTTCTGGTGAATCACTGATTATAACAATATCATCAGCAAATCTTATGTGGTTTAGTCGTGTTTCGTCTATGTTAATTCCCTTGTCATGCCAGTCCAAGCCCCTAAATACATGTTCAAGTGCCAACGTGAACAATTTTGGAGAGATTGACGTACGCCTCTTTTTATAGGTATCCTCGAGGTTTTTATATCCTCGCGGAAGTAATAATAACATATAATTACTTATCAGGAGCTGTCCGTTCATCAGTTTTTGCACAATTGCCACTTGAAATCATCCGATTTTAATTTTGTAAACGTATTTTGAAAGTAGAAGTATCATTTTACAAACCTATATTTTCATTTTGCAACAAAAAGTCTGTGAAATACGTGAAAATGCTAGCAAACATGACTTGGCCTTATTCACACGCTCGTTTTGCAGAATGATACTTTCAAAATCTTCACACAAAAATCAAATCGGGCCATTCATGACATTTAGGCGCGCTGATTGTGCAGAAACTAATAAATCGAGAGCCCCTAGTTTTGGAATCGATTTTCAAATTTTATAAACAATTGACATAACAATGACTTTAAAATATTTCTATTTTCACAATTTTCTTTGATTGTAGATGAAAATTTAATTACCACTACACATCCTTGATCTTTAAACTACCTTATTTATTCATTGATTTTTTAACAAAATATGTAAATCCGTCTCTCTAATTCGCATTAATTTTAGCCTTGATCCGATGTTGCCAGTGGCAATTTAAATATTGCACAATTTCATTCTTTCAGGCTTCGGCATATTGCACTACATCACGGCCGTGCTGCGGGTAAACGACCTGGGTGCGAGCCTGCACAATTTTTGTTGTTTTACAATCTCTCCTTAAGGCGCGTACCATGTAAAGTACCTCCAGCTAAACATGCAAGTGTAAGTTGTATTTTTGATGTTTCATTTGAGATTCAGTTACTAGACTTATAGTGAAGAGCGCATTCTTGTAGTAACATAGATTTTAGATTTGTCTGTTTGTTTTTTAGTAATGAAAGTCCATTAGATTGTCATTAAAAGCAACGAAGATATGATGATTTGACTAGAACTTGACGATAGGCAAGTGGAAATATCTTTATGGAAATTAAATCATTAAAAAGGTTGACAAATCTCGTTTGAAACGAGGGCAAATGTTAAAGGAATTGTAAATATCCTAATTGTTACAATATTTACTATTTTTTCACGAGGATATAAGAGCCTTCCACGATTTAAACTATTAACCAGGTTGTAATGATCTTTGACAATACATAACTAATAATACACTAGATTTATGTTGCCAAATTTACACTCTTGTAAAGCACTATAACAGCAATAATGGCTTAAATAGGTTATTGCTGACATTTCATCTCTAATTGCATCAATATCACAATTTTTATATATTTATTTATTTACACTGCCCTACAAGACCACTGTCCCTATTATTAGGCAGGAAAAAGAACAAAGTTATATAAATCCTAAAGTTATATACATAATACAGACAGTACAATAAGTATAACATACTTAGCTATAAATCAATCATAGATAATTGTAAATAAAAGATTTGACAACAGAATAATTGCAGTAAAATATATCAAATTTGTCTTTCAAGCGATCATAAAGGGAACACATCGAGTATAATAGGGAGAATTGTAATACATTAGTTCTTCGTTTCGGCAAATAGAAAAATACTGGAGATCTAGTTATCCCTGGCACATGAAAATGAACTCTCGTGAGCAAATCAGTTGCCAAAATCTTCTTATTAACCAGTTTATACAAGAAAAGTACACGAGCCTCGTTACTGCGCTTCTCCAGAGTTGTGAAATTAAATCTTGTCAATAGGTTTTCGCGAGATGTAGTAGGCAGGGGATAAAATCAATCCAATTTAAAGCTTAAGAATATTAAGAAACGATACTGAATTTTTTCTAATTTGTTTGAGTGTACATGGTAATACGGATGCCTGATAACTGAGGCATATTCCAACCTGCTTCGTACAAGAGAATAACATAACATGCTTATGACCTGGAGTAACTGAAATTCATGACTAGATCTCACTAGAAAGTCCAGCGTTCGGTAAGATCTCGATACTATATGATTAATATGATTGACGAATGTGTGTCTGCAGTCAAACGTGACTCCCAGGTCCTTAATGCAGTTAACTCGCCTTAAAAAAGCACCGCTGATCCCATAAGCATGCAGTACAGATATTCTACTTCTTGAGAATGACATAACATTGCACTTGTCTGCGCTCAGAGGCAGTTTGTTTTTTAGACACCAAGCATTTAATTTCGTGATATCCAGTTCAAGGCTCAAGCAATCGCCAGGATTCCGTATGTCCCGAAATACCGTCAAATCGTCTGCATAAAGTAGGCAGCTGTTATTCAATCCACATGTGATATCGTTAATAAAAACGTTAAGAAGTAAGGGACCCAAAACAGATCCTTGATCTGCTTGAACACCCGACGTTACTACAAAATTACTAGATCTATGACCACGATATTCAACATAGTAAGACCGGTTTAATAGATAACTTTCAAAAAATCTGATAAGATTGTCATTAAACCAAAGTCCGACAATTTGGAAAGTAAAACAGCGTGATCAAATCGATCAAACGTTTTGTAAAAATCTGTGTAAACGACATCCACCTGAGTGCAAGAATCAACACGCTCTGAGATATACTGCGAAATAGTACAAAGATTGGTCACGGTTGACTTTCCAGAAGCAAAACCATGCCGCTGATCGATCATAAGAGGCGTTATGTAAAAGTATATTTGTTCTGGTTCTCTCATCCTTTTTAAAAACCGGACAGATTTTTGACTTCTTTCATAGATCAGGAAAATACATTTCTGAATGAATAAATTAAAAAGTATAGACAACAGCTCAGCAAACGCCCCAGCATAATCTCTTACGACAAATGAAGAAATGGCATCAGGACCCGCTGTGAATTTGGTCTTCAAGTTTTTACAAGCCTTCTCAACGCCTTTAGGCATAATTTTAGAGAATGAGATAGGGTAAGAATTGCAACCATGACTAGAAGTAGGTACATAAGGAGTAAAAATTGAATAATTTTGCAAATGAACTTACAATGTCAGTGGGATTAGTTACTCCCTGATCTTGATAAGGCATAGCAGATGGTAGAGTACCATTAGACTTTCTAAGATTGATGTAGGACCGGAACGATTTGGGGTTCTTATTAAACTTCGCTTCAACATTTGCTAGATATGTAATGTAGGACGTACGGATAAGATTTTTTACAACTGTCCTAGTATTCCTGAAAGATAAATAATCGCAAGTCTCAAGTTATGGATACTAATTATAGTTTGTGAGCAGATCGGGGTTCTCATAAGGCTAATTTTGTGAAGGTTCATAGACTTAATCTGTACTAAATTCTCCAATTGTAGGATTAATACAGACTGAATTCTAAGTTGCTTTTTCAATTCATTTTGCTGCCGAACATAAATGTGGTAATGTCTACAAACTAATTGCCTATATTTTCAAAATCGACTTTCTAGTGGGTCTAACTGAGGATAGTATGTGCGTGTCGGGTAAGTTTATTTCAAAAATTGCTAGCTCTTCAAAAGTCAAGTCAATTTAATATTTTTGGCAAAAATTCTATCTTGGGATCAACCTTTAATTCTGTTAATTTTTCTCCGAGTTATAGTTCTTGGTAGTCGTCTCGTAGATGTCGACTCTTTACAGGAGTTTTAACTTCGTTTCTGTTTGTTGATAGTGCAGTTATTAATTAGATTTTACTTTTGTGGGTTTCGGTCATAGTATTACTTTATAAGAAAATAACACATGTTTTTTTTAACGTTTCAGTTTATTTTATTGATTATATGTTCTTCAGAGAATTACTGTAAATATGAAAAGGAATACGTAATGTTTTGTTATATAAATTGAAATTTTAATTTCTTACCTAATGTTAACAGGTGGTTCAGTTAATTAACTTATATTTAACATTTTTATTATTTTAAATAAAAATAAATATAGAGAACTGATATTATTTTTTTTAATACATTTTTTACACATCTGTTATATTTAGCTCTTGCCAGTATACTACTAAAGAGTTAGAAAGTTTCTGTACCATTTGCAATTTTATTGCCCTATTAGGTTGCTATACACATTACTCAGGTCAATTGTGTCCGTTCTCAAAGGTGTTGTTTTGATATGGATCATTTCTTTAATTGTTCTTTTTTTTTGTAATTAACTTCTGTGTCTAAAATCTCAACGTTATTAAAATCGATGTTGTGTATGTTATCTATTGCATTTTTGGATAAGGTGTTTTTTTTTATTGTTATTGAGATGTATGTCACATTCTAATTGAAATTAAGCATTCCAAGGATTATTGCCTGTACCCGCCTTTCTAATACTATTATATCGTATACCTGAAAAAATTGGAATATCTGGGTCACTTCGAAGTTAATAAAATAGGAACCTCTCTAAATGCAAATTCTGAAATTAAAAAACCATCGTTGACATTGTTCTTCTTCTTCTGTTGGTGCCTATCCTCTGTGGATGTTGGCAATCACATTGGCCCATATGACCTTATTGACAGCTGTTCTAAATAAATGTACCGTCGTCATTCCTGTCCATTGTCTGATATTCCTCAGCCATGATGTTCGTCGGCGACCCTAAGTTCTTTTACCCTCTATCTTACCTTGCAAAAAATTAACTGAATTAGTTGGCATTTCTCATTGCGCATTACATGCCCTAAGTATGATATCTTTCTGATTTTCACATTGCGCATAATTTCTGGGTCTTTTTTCATACGTTGCATCACGGTGTTATTTGTGACATGATGGATGTATGAAATTCTGAGCATGCGGCGGTAACACCACATTTCGAAGGCTTCCAGTCGTTTAGATGTTGTTTCTGTCAAAGTCCTGGCTTCCACTCCATATAGAAGAGTTGAAAATACGTAACATCTCAAGACTCGTGTTGTTATATCAATGTTCAGGTGTATATTGCACAAGATCTTTCTGAGGCGGTTGAAGACAGCTCTCGCCTTCTCTATGCGGCATCTAATCTCCTGTGAGTGGTCCCATTCTCTGTTCAGACTGCATCCTAGATAAGTAACTTTGTCAACATTTTCCAAAGTTTCATTATTTGCTCTAAATTGGTGGTGTATTTCGTCATTTTTGCTTACTATAAGGATTTTTGTCTTTTTACAGTTTAATTTCATGCCGTATCTTTCACAGGCTTCCACTTCTATTAGTGTTTGCAGATCCTCTGCATTATCGGCCAACAGAACTGTGTCGTCTGCATATCTTAAGTTGTTAATGCTTTCACCATTAATTTTTATGCCCTCTCTCATTCCACTGATAGCTTTCCTGAACAGCATTTCCGAGTACGTATTGAATAACGTCGGCGATAAAATACAGCCCTGACGAACTCCCCGTTTTATTGTAAATTCTTGTGATGTTTCGTTGCCTACACGTACAGTCGCCCTTTGCTTTGAGTAAAGGTTTCTAATAAGGCGTAAATCCTTGTCATCGATACCAGATTCATTTAATATTTGAATCAGTTTGTGATGTTGCACTTTGTCGAATGCTTTCTCGAAATCGATAAAACATGCATAGACTTTGCAGTTTACGTCCCGAGCTCTTTGTATCAAAATTTGAATAGAAAATAGAGCTTCTCGTGTTCCAAGTCCATTTCTAAAGCCAAACTGAACATTGCTAACGACATTGTTGTTCGCCCTTAAACAATACCGTTTCCAGCAAAATATTAATGACAGAAAAAGACAAATTGCTTGTACCATGAAGAAGTAGCGGATCGGAAAAAAGGTAATTAAAGAATTGCAGTTATAAATAAACAAACTATACACTGTTAAAATATTGTGTCTAAATAAGAATACGCAATAATTGGTTGCACCACCACGCATTAATCGTTTGAATATTATTGCCTTACGCATAATAATAGGCTTTGTATTTTGATTATTGTAATAAACAGTTTATTATTTGTTTGTTAATAAAAATAATTAGGTAGGATCGTGAGGTAATAATAAAATCGTACATAGGGCTAATAATAATCGACTAGAGCTTTTTTAATTTAGCATTAGGAATTTTTTATAATATAACTTTCATATATATATATATATATATATATATATATATATATATATATATATATATATATATATATTATATCGTAGATTTTTCGCGGATGGTAGAATGAATAGTTTGATTATTCCGGGTTTCAATCCGTTCGTTCAGGTTGGACCTGCTATTAACTAGGAAACTCAACAACACCTTGGGCTTCAGCGTACATCGGAAACCCACACATACTGACCGATATCTCAATGCAGCGTCACATCATCATCCCTCTCAAAAGCAGGCAGTAGTCAACACATTAGTATCAAGGTCTCCGCCTAACAGAACTTGACACAAAACAAGACGAAATAAGACACATTTCAACAGCTCTAGAACGGAATGGTTTCTCACAAGCAGATATAAAAAAAGCCATAAAAAGACAAGAGAAGACTACAACAAAGACCAAAGACCAAGATCAAACAAGGAATAAAGCCATAATACCATACATAAAAGGAATAACAGACAGAATCGGAAGAATCTTAAGAAAACACAACATACAGCCCATATTTAAACCACAAAAAACAAGAACCAACATCCTGGGAAATCACAAAGACAAGACCAACCTTGAAAATCATGGCGTTTACAGCATTCCATGTGCAGATTGTCATTAAACTTATATAGGACAAACCAACAAGCGCATATCAGCAAGAATCCAAGAACATAAAAATAGCCTCAAAAACAAACAGACAACCTCAGCCCTATTTCAACATCACCAAACAACCGGACATACAATCGACTTCGAAAAAACAAAAGAAATAGCACCAGTACAGAACTATAAGTTACGCGTCATAAGAGAGGCCCTAGAAATCGAAAAAGCCGGACAGCTAAATAAACGAGACGATGCTATAAATTTTTCATCTACATGGAAAACATTAATAAAAAATCAAGAAAGAAAACAACAAAAATCAACTAGTACACGAGAGACCTACATACAAGAACAAAATATATCGCACTCGGGAGAGGGGAGGAGCCTGCGAAGCCACCCATCCAATCAGGCAGCCAGCCAGCTAAACAAAACTCGAATTTCTTCAGAGGCCACCATCAGTTCTCAGCGAGTAACGAGACGAACCGCACTTGAAAATGCCAAATGAGAATTTGGCGAAACGTCGTGAAAACGATTTTTTGAACGAACGGATTGAAACCCGGAATAACCAAACTATTCATATATATATATATATATATATATATATATATATATATATATATATATATATATATATATATATGTGTGTGTGTGTGTGTGCGTGTGTGTGTGTGTGTATTGGTAGTTTTCTGGTTTTCAATCCGTTCGTCAAAAGAAATATCTTCCCGACGTTTCGCCAACATCTCAGCTGGAATTTTCAAGTGATGCTTCCTCGACGGCTGCTCGACTTAGTCATCGAGGAAGCATCACTTGAAAATGCCAGCTGAGATGTTGGCGAAACGTCGTGAAGATATTTCTATTGACAAACGGATTGAAAACCGGAAAGCCACCAGTACACATTCCACCATCTGTGAAAACCTACGATATAACATATATATATATATATATATATATATATATATATATATATATATATATATATATATATATATATATATATATATATATATATATACTGTAAGTTTATATATTTTATTTGGAGGGTTTTCTTGGTCCCTTCTTTATAGTTAAAATACAACTAACAAAGTTTTTTTTGGTTTGGAACATATATTCACACGTCAATGTAACGTTTCGACTAGGACTTCCATAGCCTTTTTCAAACATTCTTACTCGTACATCGCTGATAACTAGGGAAGGATTACTGCAACTTACATGAAGCTTGACTCAAAAACCATGTTAAAAATTGCAAAACGGAAAAATAGAAGAATATTCCTGCTCAGATGCAAGAATGAAAATTTAACATCCACCTTCTTGAAATTGAATTTGCAATACATCATTTTTCAGAATAAAAACTTAGAATTGATATTCCAAAACCATGTATGAAAAAAATTTATTTCTGAAACTCTAAAGTATTATAATCGGTCTGTCACCGAAATAATTTATAAACGAATATATACATTTTATAATAACCTAATAACAAGAAATATAAAACATAAACAGCAAAAATATGTTGCATTATTTTACACTAGTGAACTGTCAGAAAAAATAAAATACATCTTAAAAAAGTATATTATCGTATGTTACAAATTAAAGACACTATTTACTAATTTAAAAAGTAAAACTCCTCTCATGAATAAGTCAATTGTAGTATATTCGATCCCTTGCTCAAATTATCCTAAAAAATATATAGGCATGACAAGTCAATTGCTAAAGAACAGATTGAATGGCCTTAAGCATATGAAAAACGCCTCAATAGCATTAAACAAACACACACAGGATGAAAAACATACCTTCGATTATAACAGTGCCATAATTAAAAACAAAGACATGAATTATCAAAAATTGCAGATAAAGGAAATGATAGAAATTAAAAAAGATAAAAACACTGTTAACGATAGAACGGATGTAGGAAATTTGAGCCACATTTACACCAGCCTAGTTTAAAGAAAAATATTAAGTATTCGATCCTGTTACTAAACATTAAAAATTGAATATCCTCTTAAACATAAAATTTAATGTACGCGTTCTATCGGCTTTTGTGGCCCATTGTTAAAATATAAAAAATAAAACACACTCGCATTCCATGTATCCCAAGTACCTAAATAAATGATGTTAAAATTTCATTTCCTTATTAATAAATAAACAAAATGTCAAGGTATGTTACTGCATAAAATTAAATACTTTTTTAGAAATTCGAATGGTTTTTTAAAGTTTTTGTTTGTTTTCTAACATTGTAAATATGTTTGTGTATAAATGTTTCTAATTATATAAAAAATGTTTTTAGGTAGATCAATAATTAAAAAAAAACAAAAAAATTTTTGAAGATGCCTTAAATAAAGGGAGAAACGTCAAATTGTTTTTGATTTTTGTCAAATAAAGAATCTAAACCCAAGAAAAGACAAAATTAAAAAAAAATGATATAATCTATGGTTCAAGAATCTGGAAAATATAATATATATATATATATATATATATATATATATATATATATATATATATATATATATATATATATATATATATATATACATATATATATATATATATATATATATATATATATATATATATATATATATATATATATATTTCTATGTACTGAAAATTTTGTTATTTATTCCTGTAGATTAACACATTGGCAGATCAATGTTAAATATAATCTATCTACACAACTTTAATGATCCACCAACGCTTGAGTGATTAATTTACATCACTATGGTAAGCTAACTGACAAGGACTCATCGAAATATTGTGTAATAATGATGTCCAACCTGCTGGTTTATTAATATCTCTTGTTCTGCCTGAATAAAACGCTGTTAATATGCAAAATTTCAGCTAATTAATGTTTGCTTATTAACGGTTTTGGGCAGGGATGGATTAGGAAAATTGATTGCTATATAGGTATTGAAATATGTGTTCACTAAAATCCCATTGTCAAAATTTATCGATGAAAGGATATATGGGGCAACATTAACAAATTTCCCTCCATTCTAAATGTTTTTCCCTATTTCTTAACTCATGTTTATAGTTATTTTCTTTGTTTTTCCAAAAATTCTTCGCGTTAGTTAAGGGCGGATTAAGAGAGGGGTTATTGAGACCATGCCCCCCCTCCCCCAAAATATGTACATGTGATAAAAAATACCGAAAATCTTATACCCTAAATACCCTAAATATCTTATATATATATATATATATATATATATATATATATATATATATATATAATATATATATATATATATATATATATATATATATATATATATATATATATATATATATATGTATATATATATATATATATATATATATATATATATATATATATATATATATATATATATATATATATATATATATATATATATATATATATATATATATATATATATATATATGGATCACAGATGCTGTAGATACCGATTATCTTAATCAATCTGTTTTGTTGTTCTGATATGTGCCAGTGTATTGTGAAAATGATTTGATATTTATTTTCGAATTGGTATGATAATTGTAAATTATTAGCGTTATATAGCGTTGAACTAAGAATTTTTTGCAGATACCCAAAATAATTCTAAAGCTTTTGTTAAAATCCCTGAGTGCAGGATGCCCTTGAAAATGCATAATGAATTTTAAAATAACAAGAAAATTTCTTTTTTTAACGTCTGTGGATATGCACTTCTAAAATAAATTGTTAGCAATATAATTGTTGAACTATGAATTTTTTACAAATACCTGAAACACTTTTAAAGCTTCTCTTAAAATCCCTGAGTGCTGGGTGGTCTTAAAAATGCATAGTGAATTTTAAAATAACAAGAAAATTTTCTTTTTACGTCAGTGGATGTACACCCTTAAAATAAATTTTTTGCGTTATAATTGTTGAACTATGAATTTTTTACAGATACCTGAAACACTTTTAAAGCTTCTCTTAAAATCTCTGAGTACTGGATGGCCTTGAAAATGCATAGTGAATTTTAAAATAACAAGAAAATTTCCTTTTTTAACGTCAGTGGATGTACACTTTTAAAATAAATTGTTAGCGGTATAATTGTTCAACTATGAATTTTCTACAGATACCTAAAACACTTTTAAAGCTTCTCTTAAAATTCCTGAGTGCTGGGTGCCTTTGAAAATGCATAGTGAATTTTAAAATATCAAAAAAATTTCTTTTCTTAACATCAGTGGATGTACACCCTTAAAATAAATGGTTAGCGTTATAATTGTTGAACTATGAATTTTTCACAGATACCTAAGACACTTTTAAAGCTTTTCTTATAATCCCTGAGTGCTGGGTGGCCTTAAAAATGCATAGTGAATTTTAAAATAACAAGAAAATTTCTTTTTTTAACGTCAGTGGATGTATACCCTTAAAATAAATTCTTAGTGTTATAATTGTTGAACTATGAATTTTTTACAGATACCTAAGATACTTTCAAAACTGTTCTTAAAATCCCTGAGTGCTGGATGCCCTTATAAATGCATAGTGAATTTTAAAATAACAAGAAAATTTCTTTTTTTAACGTCAGTGGATGTACACCCTTAAAATAAATTGTTAGCGTTATAATTGTTCAACTATGAATTTTTTACAGATACCTAAGACACTTTTAAAGCTTTTCCTAAAATCTCTGAGTGCTGAGTGGCCTTAAAAATGCATAGTGAATTTTAAAATAACAAGAAAATTTCATTTTTTAACATCAGTGGTTGTACACCCTTAAAATAAATTCATAGCGTTATAATTGTTCAACTATGAATTTTTCACAGATACCTAAGATACTTTCAAAACTTTTCTTAAAATCCCTGAGTGCTGGATGTCCTTATAAATGCATAGTGAATTTTAAAATAACAACAAAATTTCTTTTTTTTAACGTCAGTTTATGTACACCCTTAAAATAAATTGTTAGCGTTATAATTGTTGAACTATGAATTTTTTACAGAGACCTAAAACACTTTTAAAGCTTCTCTTAAAATTGCTGACTGCTGGGTGCCCTCAAAAATGAATTATGAATTTTAAAATAACAAGAAAATTTCTTTTTTTAAAGTCAGTGGATGTACACCCTTAAAATAAATTGTTAGCGTTATAATTGTTGAACTATGATTTTTTTACAGATACCTAAAACCCTTTTAAAGCTTCTTTTAAAATTCCTGAATGCTGGGGGCTTTTAAGAATGAATAGTGAATTTTAAAATTGCAAGAAAATATATTTTTTAACTTCGGTGGATGTACACAATTAAAAAAAATTGTTAGAGTTATAATTGTTGAAGTATGAACTTTTTACAGATACCTTAAATACTTTTAAAGCTTCTCTTAAAATTCCTGAGTGCTGGGTGCCCTTAAAAATGAATTGTGAATTCTAAAATAACAAGAAAATTTCTTTTTTTTAACGTCAGTGGATGTATACCCTTAAAATAAATTCTTAGCGTTATAATTGTTGAACTATGAATTTCTTACAGATACCTAAGATACTTTCAAAACTGTTCTTAAAATCCCTGAGTGCTGGATGCCCTTATAAATGCATAGTGAATTTTAAAATACAAGAAAATTTCTTTTTTTAACGTCAGTGGATGTATACCCTTAAAATAAATTCTTAGCGTTATAATTGTTGAACTATGAATTTTCTACAGATACCTAAGACACTTTTAAAGATTCTCTTAAAATCTTTGAGTGCTGGGTGGCCTTAAAAATGCATAGTGAATTTTAAAATAACAAGAAAATTTATTTTTTTAACGTCAGTGGATGTATACCCTTAAAATAAATTGTTAGCGTTATAATTGTTGAACTATGATTTTTTTTACAGATACTTAAGACACTTTTAAAGATTCTCTTAAAATCCTTGAGTGCTGGGTGGCCTTAAAAAT
The DNA here is from genome assembly GCA_034092305.1 of Diaprepes abbreviatus. Lineage (NCBI taxonomy): Eukaryota > Metazoa > Arthropoda > Insecta > Coleoptera > Curculionidae > Diaprepes > Diaprepes abbreviatus. The sequence continues at coordinate 1,301,689 of JASJET010000220.1, read as the reverse complement.
GCATAGTGAATTTTAAAATAACAAGAAAATTTATCTTTTTAACGTCAGTGGATGTATACCCTTAAAATAAATTGTTAGCGTTATAATTGTTGAACTATGAATTTTTTACAGATACCTAAGACACTTTTAAAGATTCTCTTAAAATCCCTGAGTGCTGGGTGGCCTTAAAAATGCATAGTGAATTTTAAAATAACAAGAAAATTTATTTTTTTAACGTCAGTGGATGTATACCCTTAAAATAAATTGTTAGCGTTATAATTGTTGAACTATGAATTTTCTACAGATACCTAAGACACTTTTAAAGATTCTCTTAAAATCCCTGAGTGCTGGGTGGCCTTAAAAATGCATAGTGAATTTTAAAATAACAAGAAACTTCCTTTTTTAACGTCAGTGGATGTATACCCTTAAAATAAATTCTTAGCGTTATAATTGTTGAACTATGAATTTTTTACAAATACCTAAGATACTTTCAAAACTGTTCTTAAAATCCCTGAGTGCTGGATGCCCTTATAAATGCATACTGAATTTTAAAATAACAAGAAAATTTCTTTTTTTTTACTTCAGTGGATGTACACCATTAAAATAAATTCTTAGCGTTATAATTGTTGAACTATGAATTTTTTACAAATACCTAAGATACTTTCAAAACTGTTCTTAAAATCCCTGAGTGCTGGATGCCCTTATAAATGCATAGTGAATTTTAAAATACAAGAAAATTTCTTTTTTTAACGTCAGTGGATGTATACCCTTAAAATAAATTCTTAGCGTTATAATTGTTGAACTATGAATTTTTTACAGATACCTAAGATACTTTCAAAACTGTTCTTAAAATCCCTGAGTGCTGGATGCCCTTATAAATGCATAGTGAATTTTAAAATACAAGAAAATTTCTTTTTTTAACGTCAGTGGATGTATACCCTTAAAATAGATTCTTAGCGTTATAATTGTTGAACTATGAATTTTTTACAGATACCTAAGATACTTTCAAAACTGTTCTTAAAATCCCTGAGTGCTGGATGCCCTTATAAATGCATAGTGAATTTTAAAATACAAGAAAATTTCTTTTTTTAACGTCAGTGGATGTATACCCTTAAAATAAATTCTTAGCGTTATAATTGTTGAACTATGAATTTCTTACAGATACCTAAGATACTTTCAAAACTGTTCTTAAAATCCCTAAGTGCTGGATGCCCTTATAAATGCATAGTGAATTTTAAAATACAAGAAAATTTCTTTTTTTAACGTCAGTGGATGTATACCCTTAAAATAAATTCTTAGCGTTATAATTGTTGAACTATGAATTTTTTACAGATACCTAAGATACTTTCAAAACTTTTCTTAAAATCCCTGAGTGCTGGATGCCCTTATAAATGCATACTGAATTTTAAAATAACAAGAAAATTTCTTTTTTTAACGTCAGTGGATGTATACCCTTAAAATAAATTCTTAGCGTTATAATTGTTGAACTATGAATTTCTTACAGATACCTAAGATACTTTCAAAACTGTTCCTAAAATCCCTGAGTGCTGGATGCCCTTATAAATGCATAGTGAATTTTAAAATACAAGAAAATTTCTTTTTTTAACGTCAGTGGATGTATACCCTTAAAATAAATTCTTAGCGTTATAATTGTTGAACTAAGAATTTTTTACAGATACCTAAGATACTTTCAAAACTGTTCTTAAAATCCCTGAGTGCTGGATGCCCTTATAAATGCATAGTGAATTTTAAAATAACAAGAAAATTTCTTTTTTTAAAGTCAGTGGATATATACCCTTAAAATAAATTCTTAGCGTTATAATTGTTGAACTATGAATTTTTTACGGATACCTAAAATACTTTCAAAACCTTTTTTTAAAATCCCTGAGTGCTGGATGCCCTTATAAATGCATACTGAATTTTAAAATAACAAGAAAATTTCTTTTTTTAACGTCAGTGGATGTATACCCTTAAAATAAATTCTTAGCGTTATAATTGTTGAACTAAGAATTTTTTACAGATACCTAAGATACTTTCAAAACTTTTCTTAAAATCCCTGAGTGCTGGATGCCCTTATAAATGCATACTGAATTTTAAAATAACAAGAAAATTTCTTTTTTTAACGTCAGTGGATGTATACCCTTAAAATAAATTCTTAGCGTTATAATTGTTGAACTAAGAATTTTTTACAGATACCTAAGATACTTTCAAAACTTTTCTTAAAATCCCTGAGTGCTGGATGCCCTTATAAATGCATAGTGAATTTTAAAATAACAAGAAAATTTCTTTTTTTAACGTCAGTGGATGTATACCCTTAAAATAAATTCTTAGCGTTATAATTGTTGAACTATGAATTTTTTACGGATACCTAAGATACTTTCAAAACTTTTCTTAAAATCCCTGAGTGCTGGATGCCCTTATAAATGCATAGTGAATTTTAAAATAACAAGAAAATTTCTTTTTTTAACGTCAGTGGATGTATACCCTTAAAATAAATTCTTAGCGTTATAATTGTTGAACTATGAATTTTTTACGGATACCTAAGACACTTTCAAAACTTTTCTTAAAATCCCTGAGTGCTGGATGCCCTTATAAATGCATAGTGAATTTTAAAATAACAAGAAAATTTCTTTTTTTAACGTCAGTGGATGTATACCCTTAAAATAAATTCTTAGCGTTATAATTGTTGAACTATGAATTTTTTACGGATACCTAAGATACTTTTAAAACTTTTTTTAAAATCCCTGAGTGCTGGATGCCCTTATAAATGCATACTGAATTTTAAAATACAAGAAAATTTCTTTTTTTAACGTCAGTGGATGTATACCCTTAAAATAAATTCTTAGCGTTATAATTGATGAACTATGAATTTTTTACAGATACCTAAGATACTTTCAAAACTGTTCTTAAAATCCCTGAGTGCTGGATGCCCTTATAAATGCATACTGAATTTTAAAATAACAAGAAAATTTCTTTTTTTAACGTCAGTGGATGTATACCCTTAAAATAAATTCTTAGCGTTATAATTGTTGAACTAAGAATTTTTTACAGATACCTAAGATACTTTCAAAACTGTTCTTAAAATCCCTGAGTGCTGGATGCCCTTATAAATGCATACTGAATTTTAAAATAACAAGAAAATTTCTTTTTTTAACGTCAGTGGATATATACCCTTAAAATAAATTCTTAGCGTTATAATTGTTGAACTATGAATTTTTTATGGATACCTAAAATACTTTCAAAACTTTTTTTAAAATCCCTGAGTGCTGGATGCCCTTATAAATGCATACTGAATTTTAAAATAACAAGAAAATTTCTTTTTTTAACGTCAGTGGATGTATACCCTTAAAATAAATTCTTAGCGTTATAATTGTTGAACTAAGAATTTTTTACAGATACCTAAGATACTTTCAAAAGTTTTCTTAAAATCCCTGAGTGCTGGATGTCCTTATAATTGCATAGTGAATTTTAAAATAACAAGAAAATTTCTTTTTTTAACGTCAGTGGATGTATACCCTTAAAATAAATTCTTAGCGTTATAATTGTTGAACTATGAATTTTTTACGGATACCTAAGATACTTTCGAAACTTTTCTTAAAATCCCTGAGTGCTGGATGCCCTTATAATTGCATAGTGAATTTTAAAATAACAAGAAAATTTCTTTTTTTAACGTCAGTGGATGTATACGCTTAAAATAAATTCTTAGCGTTATAATTGTTGAACTAAGAATTTTTTACAGATACCTAAGATACTTTCAAAACTTTTCTTAAAATCCCTGAGTGCTGGATGCCCTTATAATTGCATAGTGAATTTTAAAATAACAAGAAAATTTCTTTTTTTAACGTCAGTGGATGTATACCCTTAAAATAAATTCTTAGCGTTATAATTGTTGAACTAAGAATTTTTTACAGATACCTAAGATACTTTCAAAACTTTTCTTAAAATCCCTGAGTGCTGGATGCCCTTATAATTGCATAGTGAATTTTAAAATAACAAGAAAATTTCTTTTTTTAACGTCAGTGGATGTATACCCTTAAAATAAATTCTTAGCGTTATAATTGTTGAACTATGAATTTTTTACGGATACCTAAGATACTTTCAAAACTTTTCTTAAAATCCCTGAGTGCTGGATGCCCTTATAATTGCATAGTGAATTTTAAAATAACAAGAAAATTTCTTTTTTTAACGTCAGTGGATGTATACGCTTAAAATAAATTCTTAGCGTTATAATTGTTGAACTAAGAATTTTTTACAGATACCTAAGATACTTTCAAAACTTTTCTTAAAATCCCTGAGTGCTGGATGCCCTTATAATTGCATAGTGAATTTTAAAATAACAAGAAAATTTCTTTTTTTAACGTCAGTGGATGTATACCCTTAAAATAAATTCTTAGCGTTATAATTGTTGAACTAAGAATTTTTTACAGATACCTAAGATACTTTCAAAACTTTTCTTAAAATCCCTGAGTGCTGGATGCCCTTATAATTGCATAGTGAATTTTAAAATAACAAGAAAATTTCTTTTTTTAACGTCAGTGGATGTATACGCTTAAAATAAATTCTTAGCGTTATAATTGTTGAACTAAGAATTTTTTACAGATACCTAAGATACTTTCAAAACTTTTCTTAAAATCCCTGAGTGCTGGATGCCCTTATAATTGCATAGTGAATTTTAAAATAACAAGAAAATTTCTTCTTTTAACGTCAGTGGATGTATACCCTTAAAATAAATTCTTAGCGTTATAATTGTTGAACTATGAATTTTTTACGGATACCTAAGATACTTTCAAAACTTTTCTTAAAATCCCTGAGTGCTGGATGCCCTTATAAATGCATAGTGAATTTTAAAATAACAAGAAAATTTCTTTTTTTAACGTCAGTGGATGTATACCCTTAAAATAAATTCTTAGCGTTATAATTGTTGAACTATGAATTTTTTACAGATACCTAAGATACTTTCAAAACTGTTCTTAAAATCCCTGAGTGCTGGATGCCCTTATAAATGCATACTGAATTTTAAAATAACAAGAAAATTTCTTTTTTTTTACGTCAGTGGATGTACACCATTAAAATAAATTCTTAGCGTTATAATTGTAGAACTAAGAATTTTTTACAGATACCTAAGATACTTTCAAAACTGTTCTTAAAATCCCTGAGTGCTGGATGCCCTTATAAATGCATACTGAATTTTAAAATAACAAGAAAATTTCTTTTTTTAACGTCAGTGGATGTATACCCTTAAAATAAATTCTTAGCGTTATAATTGTTGAACTATGAATTTTTTACAGATACCTAAGATACTTTCAAAACTTTCCTTAAAATCCCTGAGTGCTGGATGCCCTTATAAATGCATAGTGAATTTTAAAATAACAAGAAAATTTCTTTTTTTAACGTCAGTGGATGTATACCCTTAAAATAAATTCTTAGCGTTATAATTGTTGAACTATGAATTTCTTACAGATACCTAAGATACTTTCAAAACTGTTCCTAAAATCCCTGAGTGCTGGATGCTCTTATAAATGCATAGTGAATTTTAAAATACAAGAAAATTTCTTTTTTTAACGTCAGTGGATGTATACCCTTAAAATAAATTCTTAGCGTTATAATTGTTGAACTATGAATTTTTTACAGATACCTAAGATACTTTCAAAACCGTTCTTAAAATCCCTGAGTGCTGGATGCCCTTATAAATGCATACTGAATTTTAAAATAACAAGAAAATTTCTTTTTTTAACGTCAGTGGATGTATACCCTTAAAATAAATTCTTAGCGTTATAATTGTTGAACTAAGAATTTTTTACAGATACCTAAGATACTTTCAAAACTGTTCTTAAAATCCCTGAGTGCTGGATGCCCTTATAAATGCATAGTGAATTTTAAAATAAAAAGAAAATTTCTTTTTTTAAAGTCAGTGGATATATACCCTTAAAATAAATTCTTAGCGTTATAATTGTTGAACTATGAATTTTTTACGGATACCTAAAATACTTTCAAAACTTTTTTTAAAATCCCTGAGTGCTGGATGCCCTTATAAATGCATACTGAATTTTAAAATAACAAGAAAATTTCTTTTTTTAACGTCAGTGGATGTATACCCTTAAAATAAATTCTTAGCGTTATAATTGTTGAACTAAGAATTTTTTACAGATACCTAAGATACTTTCAAAACTTTTCTTAAAATCCCTGAGTGCTGGATGCCCTTATAAATGCATACTGAATTTTAAAATAACAAGAAAATTTCTTTTTTTAACGTCAGTGGATATATACCCTTAAAATAAATTCTTAGCGTTATAATTGTTGAACTATGAATTTTTTACGGATACCTAAGATACTTTCAAAACTTTTCTTAAAATCCCTGAGTGCTGGATGCCCTTATAAATGCATAGTGAATTTTAAAATAACAAGAAAATTTCTTTTTTTAACGTCAGTGGATGTATACCCTTAAAATAAATTCTTAGCGTTATAATTGTTGAACTAAGAATTTTTTACAGATACCTAAGATACTTTCAAAACTTTTCTTAAAATCCCTGAGTGCTGGATGCCCTTATAAATGCATACTGAATTTTAAAATAACAAGAAAATTTCTTTTTTTAACGTCAGTGGATGTATACCCTTAAAATAAATTCTTAGCGTTATAATTGTTGAACTAAGAATTTTTTACAGATACCTAAGATACTTTCAAAACTGTTCTTAAAATCCCTGAGTGCTGGATGCCCTTATAAATGCATACTGAATTTTAAAATAACAAGAAAATTTCTTTTTTTAACGTCAGTGGATATATACCCTTAAAATAAATTCTTAGCGTTATAATTGTTGAACTATGAATTTTTTACGGATACCTAAGATACTTTCAAAACTTTTCTTAAAATCCCTGAGTGCTGGATGCCCTTATAAATGCATAGTGAATTTTAAAATAACAAGAAAATTTCTTTTTTTAACGTCAGTGGATGTATACCCTTAAAATAAATTCTTAGCGTTATAATTGTTGAACTATGAATTTTTTACGGATACCTAAGATACTTTCAAAACTTTTCTTAAAATCCCTGAGTGCTGGATGCCCTTATAAATGCATAGTGAATTTTAAAATAACAAGAAAATTTCTTTTTTTAACGTCAGTGGATGTATACCCTTAAAATAAATTCTTAGCGTTATAATTGTTGAACTATGAATTTTTTACGGATACCTAAGATACTTTTAAAACTTTTTTTAAAATCCCTGAGTGCTGGATGCCCTTATAAATGCATACTGAATTTTAAAATACAAGAAAATTTCTTTTTTTAACGTCAGTGGATGTATACCCTTAAAATAAATTCTTAGCGTTATAATTGATGAACTATGAATTTTTTACAGATACCTAAGATACTTTCAAAACTGTTCTTAAAATCCCTGAGTGCTGGATGCCCTTATAAATGCATACTGAATTTTAAAATAACAAGAAAATTTCTATTTTTAACGTCAGTGGATGTATACCCTTAAAATAAATTCTTAGCGTTATAATTGTTGAACTAAGAATTTTTTACAGATACCTAAGATACTTTCAAAACTGTTCTTAAAATCCCTGAGTGCTGGATGCCCTTATAAATGCATACTGAATTTTAAAATAACAAGAAAATTTCTTTTTTTAACGTCAGTGGATATATACCCTTAAAATAAATTCTTAGCGTTATAATTGTTGAACTATGAATTTTTTACGGATACCTAAAATACTTTCAAAACTTTTTTTAAAATCCCTGAGTGCTGGATGCCCTTATAAATGCATACTGAATTTTAAAATAACAAGAAAATTTCTTTTTTTAACGTCAGTGGATGTATACCCTTAAAATAAATTCTTAGCGTTATAATTGTTGAACTAAGAATTTTTTACAGATACCTAAGATACTTTCAAAAGTTTTCTTAAAATCCCTGAGTGCTGGATGTCCTTATAATTGCATAGTGAATTTTAAAATAACAAGAAAATTTCTTTTTTTAACGTCAGTGGATGTATACCCTTAAAATAAATTCTTAGCGTTATAATTGTTGAACTATGAATTTTTTACGGATACCTAAGATGCTTTCAAAACTTTTCTTAAAATCCCTGAGTGCTGGATGCCCTTATAATTGCATAGTGAATTTTAAAATAACAAGAAAATTTCTTTTTTTAACGTCAGTGGATGTATACGCTTAAAATAAATTCTTAGCGTTATAATTGTTGAACTAAGAATTTTTTACAGATACCTAAGATACTTTCAAAACTTTTCTTAAAATCCCTGAGTGCTGGATGCCCTTATAATTGCATAGTGAATTTTAAAATAACAAGAAAATTTCTTTTTTTAACGTCAGTGGATGTATACCCTTAAAATAAATTCTTAGCGTTATAATTGTTGAACTAAGAATTTTTTACAGATACCTAAGATACTTTCAAAACTTTTCTTAAAATCCCTGAGTGCTGGATGCCCTTATAATTGCATAGTGAATTTTAAAATAACAAGAAAATTTCTTTTTTTAACGTCAGTGGATGTATACCCTTAAAATAAATTCTTAGCGTTATAATTGTTGAACTATGAATTTTTTACGGATACCTAAGATACTTTCAAACCTTTTCTTAAAATCCCTGAGTGCTGGATGCCCTTATAATTGCATAGTGAATTTTAAAATAACAAGAAAATTTCTTTTTTTAACGTCAGTGGATGTATACGCTTAAAATAAATTCTTAGCGTTATAATTGTTGAACTAAGAATTTTTTACAGATACCTAAGATTCTTTCAAAACTTTTCTTAAAATCCCTGAGTGCTGGATGCCCTTATAATTGCATAGTGAATTTTAAAATAACAAGAAAATTTCTTTTTTTAACGTCAGTGGATGTATACCCTTAAAATAAATTCTTAGCGTTATAATTGTTGAACTAAGAATTTTTTACAGATACCTAAGATACTTTCAAAACTTTTCTTAAAATCCCTGAGTGCTGGATGCCCTTATAATTGCATAGTGAATTTTAAAATAACAAGAAAATTTCTTTTTTTAACGTCAGTGGATGTATACGCTTAAAATAAATTCTTAGCGTTATAATTGTTGAACTAAGAATTTTTTACAGATACCTAAGATACTTTCAAAACTTTTCTTAAAATCCCTGAGTGCTGGATGCCCTTATAATTGCATAGTGAATTTTAAAATAACAAGAAAATTTCTTTTTTTAACGTCAGTGGATGTATACCCTTAAAATAAATTCTTAGCGTTATAATTGTTGAACTATGAATTTTTTACGGATACCTAAGATACTTTCAAAACTTTTCTTAAAATCCCTGAGTGCTGGATGCCCTTATAAATGCATAGTGAATTTTAAAATAACAAGAAAATTTCTTTTTTTAACGTCAGTGGATGTATACCCTTAAAATAAATTCTTAGCGTTATAATTGTTGAACTATGAATTTTTTACGGATACCTAAGATACTTTCAAAACTTTTCTTAAAATCCGTGAGTGCTGGATGCCCTTATAAATGCATAGTGAATTTTAAAATAACAAGAAAATTTCTTTTTTTAACGTCAGTGGATGTATACCCTTAAAATAAATTCTTAGCGTTATAATTGTTGAACTAAGAATTTTTTACAGATACCTAAGATACTTTCAAAACTGTTCTTAAAATCCCTGAGTGCTGGATGCCCTTATAAATGCATAGTGAATTTTAAAATAACAAGAAAATTTCTTTTTTTAACGTCAGTGGATGTATACCCTTAAAATAAATTCTTAGCGTTATAATTGTTGAACTATGAATTTTTTACGGATACCTAAGATACTTTAAAAACTTTTTTTAAAATCCCTGAGTGCTGGATGCCCTTATAAATGCATACTGAATTTTAAAATAACAAGAAAATTTCTTTTTTTAACGTCAGTGGATGTATACCCTTAAAATAAATTCTTAGCGTTATAATTGTTGAACTATGAATTTTTTACGGATACCTAAGATACTTTCAAAACTTTTCTTAAAATCCCTGAGTGCTGGATGCCCTTATAAATGCATAGTGAATTTTAAAATAACAAGAAAATTTCTTTTTTTAACGTCAGTGGATGTATACCCTTAAAATAAATTCTTAGCGTTATAATTGTTGAACTATGAATTTTTTACGGATACCTAAGATACTTTCAAAACTTTTCTTAAAATCCCTGAGTGCTGGATGCCCTTATAAATGCATACTGAATTTTAAAATAACAAGAAAATTTATTTTTTTAACGTCAGTGGATGTATACCCTTAAAATAAATTCTTAGCGTTATAATTGTTGAACTATGAATTTTTTACGGATACCTAAGATACTTTCAAAACTTTTCTTAAAATCCCTGAGTGCTGGATGCCCTTATAAATGCATAGTGAATTTTAAAATAACAAGAAAATTTCTTTTTTTAACGTCAGTGGATGTATACCCTTAAAATAAATTCTTAGCGTTATAATTGTTGAACTATGAATTTTTTACGGATACCTAAGATACTTTTAAAACTTTTTTTAAAATCCCTGAGTGCTGGATGCCCTTATAAATGCATAGTGAATTTTAAAATAACAAGAAAATTTCTTTTTTTAACGTCAGTGGATGTATACCCTTAAAATAAATTCTTAGCGTTATAATTGTTGAACTATGAATTTTTTACGGATACCTAAGATACTTTTAAAACTTTTTTTAAAATCCCTGAGTGCTGGATGCCCTTATAAATGCATACTGAATTTTAAAATAACAAGAAAATTTCTTTTTTTAACGTCAGTGGATGTATACCCTTAAAATAAATTCTTAGCGTTATAATTGTTGAACTAAGACATTTTTATAGATACCTAAGATACTTTCAAAACTTTTCTTAAAATCCCTGAGTGCTGGATGCCCTTATAATTGCATAGTGAATTTTAAAATAACAAGAAAATTTCTTTTTTTAACGTCAGTGGAAGTACACCCTTAAAATAAATTCTTAGCGTTATAATTGTTGAACTAAGAATTTTTTACAGATAACTAAAACAATTCAAAAGCTTCTGTTAAAATCTCTGAGTGCTCCGAGTAAAAACCTATTTATCAGAGTTTTCAACAAAATGTGCAACAATGGAACGTTTCCCAGTGGTAACATAAAATCTGAGCGAATCATTGGACAAAGTTCAGAAGAAGTAAAAAATATTATGGATTTAGTAGATGATGCGACAACGAGCTCACGAAGAATTATTATTCAGTTTGATATTCCACAGAAAAGAATAATCACTTCACGAGCAAGGCCTATATCCGTTCCGTGTACAGTGCGTGCATCACCTACAACCAGAAGATTATGTTAGGCCTATGAACTTTTGTAACAGGACTACTAGAAAAAAAAAAAAAAAACTATAGATTCGGCTTTTACTTGGTGGAAATTCATTATAACTATAGGTTGTAATTACAGTAAAACAATTTTACACTTTCCACAAATTTTTAATTTTAATTTTAATCACTCGACATGTTTCGCAAACACTGTTGCTTCTTCAAAGGAGTATTACAAAAAAAAAAAAAATTTTTTTTTTTTGTAATACTCCTTTGAAGAAGCAACAGTGTTTGCGAAACATGTCGAGTGATTAAAATTAAAATTAAAAATTTGTGGAAAGTGTAAAATTGTTTTACTGTAATTACAACCTATAGTTACTACTAGAAAATGTTCCTTTAAATCTTAGAATGTAAATATATTATGAGCACGATCGAGCTCCTGCACATTTTATTTATCAGGTCAAGCAGCATTTGGACGAACAGTTTCTAGGACTTTGGATTGGTTCATCTTAGTTGGCCTCTAAGATCTCCAGATCTCACACCATTAGATTTTTGTTTATGGGGCTGATTCAAAAACAAAGTATACAAAGTAAAAGTCAACACTCAGGATGCACTAATTCGACGCAACTGGTCAGTTGATCTACAGTCAGCAAGCACAGAAGATGCCAAATGAGATTGTGGAGAAACGTGTGCAAACTTCAACAAAGAAACCAAACGAACGAACGGATGTTTTCCCAGAATAATTATTAATAATATTATTTATATATGTATACACTAACACATGACATTCTAGCTCATTAAAAATATTTATGCCTTCCCCAAAAAATTTTCGGGATCCGCCCTTGCATTAAGTTCAATGTGCGGCGTAGAAAAAATTATAAAACAAAAAAGAAACTATTGCTATGAAACCTAACAGAATGTGTATACAATACAACACATTTATCCAGTTTTTGAAGAGACGATTGTTACAAAACTGCTTGTCCTAATCTATTGTGGCCTCTGATGTTTACCTACGAAAATTCCTTGAACTCCAATCACTCTGTTCTTAAATAACAAATATCCTTATTAATGATCACGAAAAGTTCAAAAACCTCTAAATCAACTAACAGCCAACAATTTCAGCAAATTACACAGATCTAGTCAATTATTATCGTTTTAATAAATATAAACGATGGATACGTACATCGACTATTTTCCGGAAAAATGACTTCCTACTACTAATTTAACCCAAGTAATTTCGTGTCCCCAATAAAAAATAGATTGATCATAATTTATTGTGTTTATTAGGACTGATTGCTGTTTATTGAGTTCAAAAACTATCCTTAATTTTGTGGTGTTTAGTGGGTAAAATTATGTGCTGACCCTTTTTTGTTTCTACACTCATAGACTAAATTATCGAACGTTTTTGTTCTCACTGTTGCTACGTAAGCTATGTAAGTGCACATATAAATACAATTATCAAAACCATATATCTGGCATTGAAGAATCTATAAAGTCTGATAGTAGGTTTTTCTGGAGGTATGTTAATGCCAAGAATACGAAATTTTCTCTTCCTAGTAGTATGTCACATAATAATGTTAGAGCGGAAGACTCAACCGATATAGCAGAGCTCTTTAGAGCTTTTTTCTCCACAGTCTACACCCTTGAACATTGTAAGACCCGCACTTTTAATTACATGACAACTGTAAACCTTAGTTTCCTTCAAGTTGAGCCGGTGGACGTGTTTAATGCAATAGATGATTTGAACAGTAAATTGGGTACGGAACCCGACAAGATACCAGTCATATTTGTTAAGAATTGTCAGGGTGTTTTGTCTGCAGTGTTGGCTCAGATTTTGAATATCTCTTTATCAACGGGTGTTTTTCCAAAAGTATGGAAAACTACTTACGCCAATCCATAAGAATGGAGACAGAGCTAACGTTGAAAATTATCGTGGAATTTCGAAATTTTCACTATTTAGTAAGATTTTTGAGGGTATTGTTTACCAAATGATGTGTCCTCTTTTTACGCATGTGTTAGCGACTTCACAGCATGGCTTTATGGCAGGTCGATCGACTACTGCTAATCTGCTTGTTTATGAGCAGTACTTGGTGGAGGCTTTGGAGGGGAAGTATCAAGTGGATACTATTTACACTGACTTCTCCAAGGCTTTCGACAAGGTTAACTATCAACTTCTTATTTATAAGCTGGAAGGCTTGGGCATCCATGGATCATTTCTACAATGTATAAATAGTTACCTGTCTGATAGAGTACAGCGAGTAAAAATTAATAATTGTGAATCATCTGATATATATGTTACCTCTGGTGTTCCTCAAGGTGCTCACCTCGCTCCGCTCCTTTTTAACTGCTTTATTAACGATATTGAGGACATCATAACTTTCAGTAGATGTCTCCGTTATGCAGATGTTTTAAAGATATTTCGGGTTGTCGGGAGTAGCAACGATTGCGAGGGTATTCAGCAGGATCTAGCTCGATTCTCTGAATGGTGTAAGTTAAATTTTATGCACCTTAATGTTAATAAATGCTCCATTATAAGTTTTTATCGTAAAAGGGGTTGGATAACTTTTGATTATTTTCTTGATAATAATCGAGTGGAACGTGTGAAGGATCTGGGTGTTACCTTTGATCGGGCCTTTTACTTCGACACACATATTGATAATATTGTGAGCAGGGGTTTGAAGTTGCTCGAGTTTGTGAAGAGAATGCTTACAGATTTTAATAGTCTAGACTGTTTTAAAGTGATATACTGCTCTGTAGTTCGATCAATCTTAGAATATGCGTCCCAAGTTTGGTCACCTCATTATTTTACATACAAAGAAAAAGTGGAAAGAGTACAAAGAAAGTTTTTAGGTTTCATTACCTTTAAACAGGGAATGCAGCAGGAGCGGTCTGTATATGATGATACTGCCGATGCTTTGAGGTTGCTACCATTGTGTGTGAGACGCATATATCTTGACCTCGTTCTACTTTATAAGATTGATTCTCCTGAACTACTCAATAATATTGGATTATCGGTTCCTCAAAGAGCTTTTAGAGCGCACAATTTGTTTGAGGTGATATATCATCGAACGAATTATGGCATTAACAGTCCTATTTCTTAAATGTGTAGGGAAATGAATTTAGTTCCTACCGAGATTGATATTTTTCATATGCCAGTTAATGTCTTTAAATTAAAAAATTTGCAATTCTTGAAAAACTAGTTAATATTGTCAACTGTCAATACTTGTCTTTTGAAGCATTTTAATGCCTACTTAGATTTGTAAGTTTTTTATTTCTGATTCTGTTTTAAATAGTTTTTTTATTTTTTATTTTTTGAAATGGATTGTATTTATTTGATCCGTTAATATACTATTATTATTATTATTAAAACAATTTAAAAATTCGCTCAGCAAATTTATATATGTACTGATGTTATTCGTCAACAAAATTCTGTTTTGTGTCAATTTTTTGGATTTACTGAATAGGTTGAAGAGGATATGAAAATAATATTTTTTTTAGCGGCGGAGATTGATTTTAACTGGGTGAAAACCGTTTTTAAAGTTTGCCCCTAAAAATAGTTTTTCGGAAATATCTCATGTTCAAATTAAAATATCTTTCCACAAACACTGGAAATTATTTGTTATTTGAAACACAGTAAAGTCACGATGGATTCATCTTCCCACGAAAATGATTTTTATATTTTATGTAAATTTATTAAAAAGGGAATAATGAAAATTTAATGTAACAATACTGTCGGCTGAAATACACACTCTGTATAATTATTTAAAAAATATGTATAAGTAATTTAAATAAAGTACCTCTATTTGAAAATGTGTTTCAAGGTTACAGAATAATGGGCTGCCGGCAAGTCTACCACTAGAAATTATATTAAGTTATTAAAATTATGTTATCACATCTTTTATTTTTTAATTTAGGAGTCGGTGTATGAATAGGATATTTTAGATTTTATAATGAACATAAAATAAAAATAAGGAACTCTGTGATCTTGTAAGAGCACTAAAAAATTAATTTTCTCTCCTTCGAATAATTACATAATGATAGATTGTGTGTTTCCTGTAAATTCTACTTCAGTTCTCTCCCAATACACTTTTTGACTACATGACTCACATCGGACCATGTTGTTGGAAAACGGGAGTACGAGACAGGATACAAAATTAATTTTGACTACAGCCAGCAAATTGATAATATAGAACGCTACAAGGTAAGATTGATTTGCGAATTCATTGAAATTGAAAAGAATGGCACTCTAAATAAGAGAGATCAGCATCAGCGCAAGCAGCAGCATCAGCACCGATATTGGCTCAAGCACCAGCACCATCATTAGCATCAGCACCAGCAACAGCAACAGCATTAGCATCAGCATCAGCATCAGCACAAGCAGGAGATGATATATTTTGGCAGATTGTACTTGTTTTCTATTACAGAAAGAGCTTCTTTGACTGGTATTTGCGTGAACTAACTAGAAATTCTTTTTCTTGTAAAAGTATGTTTTTGATTATTTCGCAAAAATGTTGCGAGTTTTTAACGTAGGAAGACGTTTTTTCGATGGAGGGTTGGAGAATGGTGGTTAGATGTTTTGCTAGGACCTGAGTTGGAGAGCCAACAGAGCTTACAATTGGTCTTAAGGGGACTCCGGGCTTGTGTATTTTGGGTAAGCCATAAAGTTTAGGACATATAGATGATTTTTCTCTTGGTGTGATCTTCTTCTTTATTTCTTCGGTAAGTGGAGATGCTCTGATCAATGTTTTGGTGGTCTTTTGCAGATAAGTGGTATGGTCTCTGTTTATTGGCTTGTAGACAGGATCGTTTAGCAGGGCGATCATCTTTTCATGATAATCTGTTTTGTTTGGCCCCGAAAAATCGCGGAAACCAAGAGAATAGCTTCAAAGCTTTTGTTCCTTATGTTAAAGGCACCACAGACAAGATCGCAAAAATTCTCAGGAGACAACATTAAAACCATGTTCACCACAGACCGTAAAGTAAAAGATCTCTTGCTAACACTTAAAGAAAGAATCCCTCTAGAAAATCAGGGAGTGTACGAAATTCCATGCGGAGAATGCAGCTCATCTTACGTAGGCCAAACCAACCGTAAAATAAGCGCCAGAAAAGACGAACATATAAACGCTGTCAAGCAAAAAACAACTTCTTCTGCTCTGGCCCAACACTGGTAAACACAGGACATAAGATAAATTTCTCGGGAACAAAAATGCTATCGAGATGTGAAAACCTGTCTACAAGAGTTATAAGGGAAGCCATTGAAATTGCAAAGAGATCCAACAACTTAAATAGCAGAGATGATAGCCAGCGAGTGTCTAATACTTGGAAGAATCTGCTTACAAAACATCAATCAGTACTACTTAGTAATGAAACAGATTACTTGGCAACGCAACCCCAACTTTTTGTGGATTTTAGAAAGGCGTACGACACCATCCATAGGGTTAAAATGTGGCAAGCAATGGAGGAACTGGGCTTCCCAAAGAAACTAATCAGACTAACCCAGGTGTGTGTTGGTGGCTCAAAGAGCAAAATGAGAATTGGACAAGACCTTTCAGAGGTGTTCAATATAAATGACGGTCTCAAACAGGGTGACGCTATATCCCTTTTGCTTTTTAATGTAGCTCTAGAATACGTCAGCAGAAAGGCCAAAATCCAACCGCCAACAGCGATGTTTTATCATAACGATTCCAACTCACTTTTGGCTTTTGCAGATGATATACACATGGTGGGAGACAACACGCTGGATATCAAGACGAGTAGCATCGGGCTTAAAATTAACGAAGAGAAAACTAAATATCTGTATTCCACTAGAAATAACCAACATAGAGGCAGACTAGGCCAAAACATCACAATGGGGGATTATAACTTTGAACGCGTCAAAGAGTTCAAATATCTGAGAACGATGCTTACTGAAAACACTGACGGAACGACATAAATTAACTGTAGAATCCAAGCAGGTAATAGGTGTCTATACGCAGTACAAGACCTCCTAAAATCCAAGTTAACAACAAGACGTACCAAGATAAACATATACAAAACAATAATAAGACCTGTAGTGATGTACGGGTGTGAAGCTTGGACATTAACGGTAACAAATGAAGAACGGCTCCGAGTCTTCGAAAGAAGGCTTCTTAGGAAAATATATGGCCCAACAGTGGATGCAACAACAGGACGATACAGAATCCGTACCAATAAAGAACCGGAGGATCTATATGGAGACACTAATATTGTACGAGAAATAAAATCTAAGTAATTGCAGTGGGCGGGACACGTAAGAAGACTACCAGATACTCGCACAGTCAAACTCGCGTGGGAGGAAGCACCGGCAGGGAAAAGACCACTGGGACGTCCTCGCCTCCGATGGAAAGACAATATTGCCAAAGATCTAAAGGCAATGAACATTGATAATCCGCTAGATGCCATGGCAGACAGGCAGCAATGGAGGAGTATTATGAAGTCGGCAAAGACCCACCCAGGGTTGTAAGCCATGGAGTAAGTAAGTAAGTAACGCAACCCCAAACACTGGCAACAGGACCGATGACGCGCAGCAGGTCTCACAACCTGATTGGCCAGAACCACTCGGAAAACGAACGCATCCGATGTACACACGAGACCGACAGCACTCGAGTCGCAGGCGTCAGGTCGCTCGTAGACGTCATACAGTGAGCTTTGAAAATGGTGAATGAGATTTCACCGAAACGTCAACTGCCTTACAGTCCTGAGAAGGACTCAGAATATACACGGGATGCCCGAAAACCTTCGATTACACATTACACCTGTGAGAATACACGACATAATATATATATATATATATATATATATATATATATATATATATATAATCGAAAGAAGTATAGAATTCTCAAGAAATAAAGTGACAACCGCCCGTTAACAGTCTTGATCAGAAAGTAAACCTCTGATTAACTTTCGTTAAACAATCCGTCCTCGTTTAGAACTACCTCGAAGAAAATTAATTTTTTTCGAATTTAATTTCCGTAAGTGGAAGATTCAAGGCAAAAAATTAAAACGCAGAAAAAACACAAACAAAAGGAAAGTTAAGGGAAAGATAAAAGTACAGTTTAGTAAGCATTTTGAGGGTTCGTTAATTCGCGAAAAGTGAAATTTAAAATTTTCCCCTTCTTGAGAAAGACGGCAAAGAGATTTATTAACAAAAAGCCCGAAAGGATTTGCTGACATCGCAAATTTTAAAGAGGCCACAAATTGGGAGCATTTTTATTTGTCTACTTAATAACATAAAAATATTATTTTTTCCTTTCTTATCATTTTACAGTTAAAATTAATTTTGATAAAAGTTATTGTCAGTTGTTAAAAGTATAATATATGTAAAATTCTCTTTGTGATGTTGTATCGATAGTGATCGATTAAAAGTCATTCCTTGACAGGATATATAGGTAAGATGTTCCACCTATAGGCGGTCGTTCATACAACAGTGGTAAGATCTCTTGACACAAGCTTGTAGGCAAGGTTTTTTTAGAATATTCTCAATTTTTGTGATGTAGTTTTTGGTATTCATGATGACTTTATCTACCAGTATCTACTTTTAAGGCTGTAAGTTCACCTCTGCTAAGATTCTGTTTCGGAGGATTTGATGTTCTACGCTCAGGACGACGAGCTTCTGATGGGTTCTTCACTCTATCCAATCGTCGTCAATATGTATATATATATATATATATATATATATATATATATATATATATATATATATATGAGGTATTTCTTATTTATTTCTTGGACCTTTATTAAAATATTTTTTATTTTTTTGTTTTTCTTGGGATTATGGTCCGTTTAAAAATGGAATTAAAATGTAATGGTGGTGTTGTATTTTATATTACATTTTTTTAATACATTAACGTTTCGGCAATTTTTTTTTACCTTCGTCAGAATGTGTAGCTAAAAAGACAAAGTATTTGGTTGATTTTACTATTAAAATATTTACATATTATTTATTTACCTTGAACAATGATTCAGGAACAACACTGCACTTACATGTATAAATTTATTTGAAAATTTAGTTCTATTAAAAATTTAGTTTTTGCGAGATTCACAGAGTTCAAGATGACCACGTGTGTCATCTTGAAGTTAAGATGGTACTGAGAGAGAGA
This sequence comes from Diaprepes abbreviatus, assembly GCA_034092305.1. Lineage (NCBI taxonomy): Eukaryota > Metazoa > Arthropoda > Insecta > Coleoptera > Curculionidae > Diaprepes > Diaprepes abbreviatus. Next base: position 1,282,351 of record JASJET010000220.1, on the reverse strand, counting down.
GTACTGTTCTCTCAGTACCATCTTAACTTCAAGATGACATACGTGGTCATCTTGAACTCTGTGAATCTCGCAAAAACTAAATTTTTAATAGAACAAAATTTTCAAATAAATTTATACATGTAAGTGCAGTGTTGTTCCTGAATCATTGTTCAAGGTAAATAAATAATATGTAAATATTTTAATAGTAAAATCAACCAAATACTTTGTTTTTTTAGCTACACATTCTGACGAAGGTAAAAAAAATTACCGAAACGTTAATGTATTAAAAAAATGTAATATAAAATACAACACCACCATTACATTTTAATTCCATTTTTAAACGGACCATAATCCCAAGAGAAGCAAAAAAATAATATATATATATATATATATATATATATATATATATATATGGAATAGTTCGAAACTCATGCTATAAAAACAGCAACAGTAGAATCGAAAGTTTGGTTGAGATATGTCGATGATACTTTCATCATATGGAAGGGCAATGATCAAGAACTTAATGATTTCTTGAAACATCTGAATACCATTCGACCTACAATTAAATTTACCATGGAAAAAGAGCTAAATGATCAATTGCCCTTCCTATATGTCATGGTGAACCGTTCAAATGGAATTATTAAAATTTCAATATACAGGAAGTCAACACATACTGGAAAATATTTTAATGATAGTTCTAATAATTCTGTTGTAACAAAACGGGGAGTTATACGCAATCTCTATAATCGCGCTATATCTATATGCCATAATGCCGATTAATTTGAAAAAGAGGTAGTAAATATTAAATTCGATTTACAACAGAATGGTTATCCTTTAAAATAAATTGACGATGTTATAAATAACTTTGGAACAACGAACACTGGACAGCAGGAAATACATTCTTTCTTCACAATTCCGTACATTAAGGGAACTTCGGAGACAATAAGATGAATTGTCAGTAGTTTTAATATAAAAACAGCCTTTAAATCAGAAAATACACTTAGAGGTCATTTAATAAAAACAAAACCAAAAAGTACCGATAAGAAAGAATGTTTTTATAAAGTTCCATGTGAGTGTGGTGAAATGTATATTGGAGAAACCAAACGACCACTAGAAGTTAGAATTAAGGAATATAAAACTCACACACAAAAATGAGAAACGTCGAGACCAGGTATTGCAGAACACGCCTGGGATAAACAACACCATATAAAATGGTCTGAAGCTGCGGGAATATATATGGAACCCAACATGAAAAAAAGAAAATTTATAGAAGCATCTTACATTAAAAACAATAAAGGATCCTTCGCTAAACCCAGTGTTGAGATACCTAATCTTTGGCAACCACTACTTTGTAACATCAAATCATTGAGGTGTGTACAGTGAAGCGAAACGTTGCGCTTCAATGGATACAGTCCCTATATAAGCTCGTAGTCTTAAGACAAAACATTAAGTTTATACTTGATAACAATTAGTGATACTTAATTAAAATGTCGTAAAAATAAAGACAATGCAAGTCCGACAATCACGTTTTAGTCAATCTTCAACATTGTCTACAACCTTAATCTATAGATAAGTTTGGTCTCGAGCTAGTTGTCTATATTTTCTTTTTTCCAGGATATCTCCGACCTTTTGGTCGTACGTTACGATGTCCATGATCGCCGTTGCATTTCCCTTGTCCGCTGGTAGAATTTTTTTGGATTCATCTGTATGAAGTGCTTTTAAAACAGATGCTTCTAATTTGGAGAGATTTCGAATGAAATTTTTCTTGTCTTCCAAGGTTGATTTTATTTTCCACCTAAACTCATCGGAATGGTTTTCGTCGTGGCTTCTCCGTTCTATTGTTTATTATTGTGGCTTTTGTTGTTTCAGTTCGCCAATGGTAGAGTATTTCTATGCGGTTTTATAAGAAAGTACATGTTCTGTTATGCTTTGTCGCCACCTTTTGTGTCAAATTTCTTCTCTAAATGAGCGTTAAAAATGTGAGGTCGCAATTTTCGATAACTTTTTCCAACATTTGTGGCCGTATATCGGCAATAACGCGGCGAATGTTGTCCTCCAAGTGATCAATCGTTTCGGGCTTATCGGCGTAAACTAGCGACTTCACATATCCCCACAGAAAATAGTTTAGCGGCGTTAAGTCGCACGATCTTGGAGGCCAATTCACGGGTCCGAAACGTGACACTATGCGGTTACCAAACGTTTCCCTTCAATAAATCAATTGTGGCACGAGCTGTGTGACATGTTGCGCCGTCTTGTTGAAACCACAGCTCCTGCACATCATGGTTGTTCAATTGATGTACGAAAAAGTCAGTAAGAATGGCTCTATAGTGGTCACCATTGACTGTAACGTTCTGACCATCATCGTTTTTATAGAAGTACGGACCAATGATTCCACCAGCCCATAAAGCACACCAAACAGTCAGTTTTTCTGGATGTAACGGTGTCTCAACATATACTTGAGGATTATCATCACTCCAAATACGGCAGTTTTGTTTATTGACGTATCCATTTAAACAAAAATGAGCTTCATCGCTAAACAAAATTCGCTTATGAAAATCGGGATCAACGGCAATCTTGTTTTGGGCCCATTCACCGAATCTACGCCTTGCTAGGTGATCGTGTGGCTGCAATTCTTGCACGAGTTGGATTTTGTAAGCACGCGAACCAAGATGTTTCCGCAAAATCTCAAAATTAGCTTATGAAAATCGGGATCAACGGCAATCTTGTTTTGGGCCCATTCACCGAATCTACGCCTTGCTAGGTGATCGTGTGGCTTCAATTCTTGCACGAGTTGGATTTTGTAAGCACGCAAACCAAGATGTTTCCGCAAAATCTTCCATAAAATGAATGGACACATATCCAATTCCTGTGCACGATGGCGGATAGACTGATTCGGGTCTTCCTCTACGCTACGCTCTACAGCAGCAATGACTTCTTCTGTACGCACTGTACGACGTCTCTGTGGATGCATATTATCATTTAGAGTAAACGTGGTGCGAAAACGTTCCATAGTTAATCGAATTAAGTGCTCTGATGGACGATTACGTTGACCGTAAAATGGACGTAGCGCGCGATACGTATTTCGAACAGAACCATGATTTTCAAAATAAATTTGCACAATTTGGAAGCGTTGTTCAGGCGTCAGTCTATTCATGTTGAAATGCCAAACCAAACTAAACATAAATCACTTGACAGCTGACAAAAATGGCCGCCAGTTAAAAAAGTCTTGCCAACTTAAAGTTTTATATCTCTATAAAAAACACCCTTTTTCTACAAAAAGCTAAACTAACAGACAGATTAATATACAATCACGTAATCAAAGTGTGATAAAATTTTTGCAGGTACATGTCTTCAATTAACTCAAAGAAAAAAACTAGCAATGCCAAAAACTGCACGGAACAGTAAGGTGATGGTTGTTCGACATATATTTGGAACAGCTTTTTTAGCGTGGAGATGCGAGGAGGTCAAAAGTATGCAATATTGCCTTGGCTGGGTAGAGAGCTGTTTCCGCTACGGAGGCAAACAATCAATGCCGATTAAAAATCAAATAAAATTGTCATTTTTACACAAGTACCACCTGCAAAACACGTTTTAATAGATTGTTGTTCTAATCATAAATAAGCAAAAATATTTATCAGGAAAAAAACAATGCAGATAATGTGTCACTAAGCACTTAATAAATAAATTAAAATTAAAATTTTCTAAAAAACAGTTACTGATAATAAATTAAGTCCACAAAACTTACGCAAATACTAATTTATTATGCATTTACGAATTTTGAAATGAAAGGTGAGACTTAATTTAATATAACTCGCAAAGATGCTGTAGATTTGGCTCTTACTAATTTACATGATCGTGTATGTAAATATATTAAAAATTATATAAAAAATATTTAATTATAAATAAGAATATCTAATAACATTAATAAGCATATACAATAGATTAACGTAGAAAAAAATAGGAGCAAAAAATAACAGTCAAAGTGCTTATTATATTCTTGGAAGTGGCCGATAAAAAATCCGTATTAAATTATAATAAATGTATGGATAATTTTAAAAATATTGACGTGTACTTAGAGCTTAAGTCATGCTTACTTAAGTAGACTCGCTGGCATCAGTTGATAGCCTTGAAAATGAACACTTGTGCTGTGCGGAGAGAAGGTTGCCACATTTTATAAAATTCACAATATAGCGTTTAATGAATTATGAGGAAGCTTTGGTTATATAGATGTATGTATAGCAGCACAAGAAACAAGATTGATTATAATCCAGTTTTCCTATGAAAGATGGTGAAATAATTTATTGCAGATATCTGAAAGTTTCAAGTCGTAGGGGACACTCAGTAGATGATAAATACGTAAAAAAAGTACAGCTAGATCAGTCTTTTTTTTTATAAACAACATCTAAAGTCGGAAAATTCGATTTTTTGTCTGTAGAATTTTCCGGTTACATTTTAGAGAAAACTTGTCCAAATAAAAGATGTGGGTATTGAAAATACCTTTAATTCTACTTTTTATACGTCAAAATCGACAAATAATTTATCGAGATAATGGCGATAAACATCTTTTTTTGCACTATTTTATAAATGTTAATAACTTTTGCAAGAAAGGCCAAAAGTGATGTGTAACCCCTTGATGATAAGTCCATTATGTGTCTTTATAACTGTGCGAAAGCTGGACCAAATCGGTTAGGTAGTTTATGAGTAATCTTAATTGTTTATCCCAGACACTGAATGTTCAAACAATTGTCCTTGCCCAGAGGATGATTTTACAGATATTTGCAAAAGCGAAATGGATTCTTTGAAGTTCAAACTACAAACGAAGATGAAAAAATGATTGATTTTTAAAAAAATTATTGTTAAAAAACCGTTTAAAGAGGGGATAACTTTTTTACGTATAAACAATTGGAATAACTTTGTTTATTTGAGTGATACAAGTTTGTGAATAAGTGAACTTGAAAGCTGGTGAAAAAAACACGAATTTTAAAAGAAAATAAAGTCTCCTACGACCAATAGGAGTTAAGATAGCATTTTTTTAAAGTCATATTTCTTTTGTTTATAAACATTGAGTTGAAATTTTCACAGATTTTAAACGAATACTTATATTTTATGATGCATTTGATAAGTATGAAATTCATGCATCGTTACTAAAGTTATAGCCCTTCGAAATAAAGGTACTTTTGCAAGTAGCGAGTGGTGAACAAAACTCGGCTTTTTCATGGTGTGCTTCGGAAATTCAAACTTCAAATTGGAGCTTGCAAATTTTCAATTGCATCATAAAATATAGGTCTTCGTTTAAAATCTGTGAAAATTTCGACTCTTCACTACATAGTATAAAACAAAGTCGCTTTCTCTGTCCCTATGTCCCTTTGTATGCTTAAATCTTTAAAACTACGCACCTGATTTTGATGCGGTTTTTTTCAATAGATAGAGTGATTCAAGAGGAAGGTTTATATGTATAATAACATCCATTAAATAGTGGAGAAATACTGTTATTTTTGAGGTTTCTAATGTGATGTCGTTAATTATCATATTTTTTTCCGCTTACATTGCAAACGCAGGCTGAACCCTACGAGATTTATCAAAATAATGTACTAATTATTTGTACACATTGAAAAGGTCTACAGAAAACTCCGCGATGGTATATGTCTATCTCTCATGGATATCCCACAATAACATTTTTTTGTCATTTACTTTTTACGACAAATAATGGCAAATTTTGAAGCGATTTTAACCAATACAGCATTAATCCTTATCCAATTAAATAGCTTAAATACATTGTTGATTTAATATAGATCTATATGGTCCTTTACAGCACAAGATTTAAATGAATATTTTCGAAGATATTACAGATTTAAAATTGCGGGAAGTAGCGCTTGCGGCGGTACTGGCCGACCAGGGCGGCGGCAGCGTGCCTATAAATAGCGCGTCGGAGGCCGATGTAATAATTGTTGTAAAAATAAAATAAATAGTCACAGTTTTTCTGTAGTGTATTTAGTATCAGCATTGCATCCGTGCGAAGCCGGGGCGGGTCGCTAGTAAGGTTTATAAACAAAAGAGATATGACTTTAAAAAATGCTCTCTTAGCTCCTATTGGTCGTAGGAGACTTTTTTTTAATTCGTGTTTCTTCACCAGCTTTCAGGTCTACTTATTCACAAACTTGTATCATTAAAATTAACAAAGATATTCCAATTGTTTATAAGTAAAAAAGATACCCCTTCTTTAAACGGTTTTTTAATAACAATTTTTTCTTTAATTCCATCGTTTTTTCATCTTTGCTTGTAGTTTGAACTTCAAAGAATCCATTCCGCTTTTGCAAATATCTGTAGAATCATCCTCTGGAGAAGGACAATTGTTTGAACATTCAGTGTCTGGGATAAACAATTAAGATTATTCATAAACTACCAAACCGATTTGGTCCAGCTTTCGCACAATTATAAAGGCACATAATGGCCTCATCATCCAGGGGTTATACATTACTTTCGGCCTTTCTTGCAAGAGTTAATAACATTTATACAATAGTGCAAAAAAGGTAGTTTTTCGCCATTATCTCGATAAATTATTTATCGATTTTGACGTATAAAAAGTGAAATTAAAAGTCTTTTTAATACCCACAACTTTCGATTGGACAAGTTTTCTCAAAAATGTAACCGAAAAATTTTCCAATTATGTTTGTCTATAAAAAAACAGTGCTGATGTAGCTGAATTTTTTTACGTATTTATCATCTACTTGAAACTTTCAGATATCTTCAATAAATTTTTACATGAAATCGCTACAAATTCAATAGGAAGACTGGAATATTAGGAATATATCACTACATAGTATAAAACAAAGTCGCTTTCTCTGTCCCTATGTCCCTTTGTATGCTTAAATCTTTAAAACTACGCACCGGATTTTGATGCGGTTTTTTTCAATAGATAGAGTGATTCAAGAGGAAGGTTTATATCTATAATAACATCCATTAAATAGTGGAGAAATACTGTTATTTTTGAGGTTTCTAATGTGATGTCGTTAATTATCATATTTTTTTCCGCTTACATTGCAAACGCAGGCTGAACCCTACGAGATTTATCAAAATAATGTACTAATTATTTGTACACATTGAAAAGGTCTACAGAAAACTCCGCGATGGTATATGTCTATCTCTCATGGATATCCCACAATAACATTTTTTTGTCATTTACTTTTTACGACAAATAATGGCAAATTTTGAAGCGATTTTAACCAATACAGCATTAATCCTTATCCAATTAAATAGCTTAAATACATTGTTGATTTAATATAGATCTATATGGTCCTTTACAGCACAAGATTTAAATGAATATTTTCGAAGATATTACAGATTTAAAATTGCGGGAAGTAGCGCTTGCGGCGGTACTGGCCGACCGGGGCGGCGGCAGCGTGCCTATAAATAGCGCGTCGGAGGCCGATGTAATAATTGTTGTAAAAATAAAATAAATAGTCACAGTTTTTCTGTAGTGTATTTAGTATCAGCATTGCACCCGTGCGAAGCCGGGGCGGGTCGCTAGTAAAATTATATACTCCATCACAAACATAAGACTGTGGCTTCACTAATACTCCGATAGACGTAGTTTCATCCATCGACCAGTTTTGTAATTTTGAAGAAACCATGAAACATTTATAGGCAAGCTTGGTTTTAAACCAGCTTCTTAATAAATAATTGCTTTCGCACTAACATTCATTTGTTTTACACCTAGCGGCTCATTTTTTAGATACGCAAATTAGACCACTAAATACAAGAAGACATATTACCTGCCCTTATTATGTTATAATGCAATGACATCATTAACAATTTTTATAACCGGTGATTATTAAAAAATAAATATTTATAAGATAGATTTGACAACAATGTATGTTGTCTCCATGTCCAAACAAAATGATATATTACCAGCTGTATGTTTAAATTGTTTGTATATAATAAAACTGTTCTGGATTTAATTACATATGAACATTTACGCTTTTAGAGACTGCTGGTTTTTTCTTTCGTTGTTAAATATGAAAATTATTATATACGATATATGAGAATATGTGAAATGTCAAATTTATAATATGAATTTTTACTGAGCTTATACACTCTTGGATGGATTTGAAGTCTTTTGTAGTCGATTTAATTAAATATATTTCTGGGAGTTTTTGTCAATAATTAGGCAGAACTTGAGTTATTTATACCTTTGAATTCAAAAGATTTTATGTAAGTTAATATACCACGAGGACAAATATGTGATTTGCATTGGTACATGAAATTTCACCAGATGAGATGCTTTTCAAAATTTGTATTATTGTGGGAAGGTTTTTAAAAATTGAATCATTAGCTCTGGTGTGACTTGTTCAAGTTTTTTTTAGTTAATCGATGGTAACATTAAATGGTTCAGTAACCAACACTTTCGAGTCAACCATGAGGTTTCAAGAGCAATTGTTTCACAAATAAAAACTAAATGTTGGTTACAAAACCAATGGTTTAATTTCATTTGTCAAAGTACTTAAATTTTATAAAAATAGGTTTAACGCCATTGTTAAAACAACAAATAAAGTAGAAAAATTGCCTTTCACAGATAACCTCTATTTGTTTGCCGGTATTTTTAAAAAAATAAATTGAATTATATCTTTTTATATAATAAACGGGTTTTTGTAATGCAGGTTTTTTTATTTATAAATCCAGAAGGTTAGTTCAGGTCATGGAATTATGAACTTTTTTTTTGAACTTAGACCTTAAGATTAAATATTTAAAAATAATTTCCAAAAATGCTTCCTACCAATAGTTTATACTGCTCTTTAAACTAAGTGTCTAACTTCAAATGGTTTATGAGCTTGTGTAAAATATACTTTCACAATCAAAATTACTATATATATATATATATATATATATATATATATATATATATATATAAACTTTTTTTTCTTTAATATTTTCTTGGATATAGGTTTTCTTATGTGAAGATTAAAAGACCACAATTCTTCTGACGATCCAAGAAAATAATAAAGAAAAATCTTAACAAAAGGTTTAAGATACAAAAATAAATTTTATATCTATATATATATATATGTTTATGCGGCTTTCATGGATTCCCCCGTGTGAGATGCAATAGCAGTGGATATATCCACATTATGCCGTTGTAGTGCTGAAATCACATTCAGCAAACGTACAACTATATGCAGCTCCGTATAGGAATGAAGTAAAATGCGAACAGTAAATGTAAACTTCGTTCCAACCATATCCTTTCCGTGTTAGAGGTTGTACAGTTTGAATAAATTGCTAAGGAACACAATTCATTCTATTTTACCACCATCGAGATGGTGGCCTACCTGTACCACCATACCGAGAAAGAAAGTCAAAACTTACCCTCCCCGCCACAGTGAAACGGCAGAGGTACATGTTTCGTCTCTACTAGACTCATCAGGATACCAACATGCACCTGGGTGTGCAAAGGACAGATCGGAAGAAAGCATGCAAATACTGAACGCGGCTTCGCCGACCTCCCGCCGGATGGCGTATATATGTTTATGCGGCTTTCACGGATTCCCCCGTGTGAGATGCAATAGCAGTGAATATATCCACATTATGTCGTTGTAGTGTTGACATCACATTCAGCAAGCCGTACAGCTATATGCGGGTAAGTTTTGGCTTTCTTTCTCGGTATGGTGGTACAGGTAGGCCATCATCTCGATGGTTGTGGAAAAGAATGAATTGTGTTCCTTAGCAATTGATTCAAACTGTGCAACCTCTAACACGGAAAGGATATGGTTAGAACGAAGTTTGCATTTACTGTTTGCCTTTTACTTCATATATATATATTATATATATATATATATATATATATATATATATATATATATATATATAATAAGGGGAAGAGTAGTTCTTGACCGACTAGTTAGAAAAGAAAATTCAAATTCTTGGGATAGCGGTCCTAGGGCTGAATGAAACTCTGTTTTTTACAAACGCCAAGCTTTCGGAAGTATATTATTTCCTTCTTCAGGGCTACAATATAGAACAGTTCTGTTGATCATAATTTTAAATTTTACAATTTATGATATTTAATAATAAAAAGAAAATGATTCTAAATTCAAAGACTTACGTGCAAATTCAGTAGATTTAAATATTAGTGTTTAAAAAATTAAATAAAACCATGTAAAAGTAAAATGAGATAATTATGCAAAAATCAACGGTTTCTACATGAATTTTCCGTTTCATTTTCCACGAGCCATAAATGAACTCAATTTGCACGTAAGTCTTTGAATTTAGAATCATTTTCTTTTTATTATTAAATATCATAAATTGTAAAATTTAAAATTATGATCAACAGAACTGTTCTATATTGTAGCCCTGAAGAAGGGAAATAATATACTTCCGAAAGCTTGGCGTTTGTAGAAAACAGAGTTTCATTCAGCCTTAGGACCGCTATCCCTAGAATTTGAGTTTTCCTATATATATATATATATATATATATATATATATATATATATATATATATATATATATATATATATATATATTTGTGGCATTTCACATCAACTAGGCACCTAGAAAATTCGTTTCAGGCTTAAATTGTTCGTACATGCAGAAACTTCAAAATGGCGGACCCACAATGGCGCTTGCAATAAAGCAACTACCCCAAATAATTAAATAATATTATCTAAATGTTCTTATAAAACAAATTTTCAGGGCTGCTCTTATGAATTCGAATTCAGGTTTGCTCTTAAACCTCATAGTTTTTTCATTTAAGCTTTGAAACCCCAGAGCTTCACGAACTAACCTCTAAAAACCGTATATTATCAATGACGAAAGCTTTAAAACTGAAAATCCTTGTAACATGTGTTAAAACTGAATATCACTTGACTGAAATTTTGAAGTTTTTGAATACTATGACGTATTCTCAAAAAACCCTTCAACACCATATGTTAATCCATAATTCTTTGTGTTATGTACATTTCTGAGGAAAGAACTACAATCAAATGTCAATATAACGTGTATCTCGTTTTGATCATTGATTATGAATCTCAGGACACATTCTAAAAATTCAAGATGGCGGATACAATATGACCGATGTTGATCCTGAAAATCAAAATTTTTATATAAGAAAAATATAGTTGAAATCGACAAGGTATAATAATATTTTTTAAATGTACAGTTTTAGAAAAAAATGTCGGTATTGTCAACTTGTGCAAGAGAAATTGTACCATTTATATCATTTCTGTTGGGATTATTTCACGACTTCTGTTTGCTGCGCACTGCGTTAGAGAGCAGATAATCATTCACAATTTCACGATTATTGGCGATGGTCTTCTATATCTATCAACCTAATTGATCTACAACCAGCAAGCACAGAAGATACCAAATGAGATTTTGGCGAAACGTCTGTAAATTTCTAGAAGAAACCAAACGAACGAACGTCGTTCGTGGACGCCATACAGTGAGCTTTGAAAATGGTGAATGAGATTTCACCGAAACGTCAGCTGCCTTACATTCCTGAGAGGGACTCAGCATATACACGGGATGCCTGAAAACCTTCGATTACATATATATATATATATATATATATATATATATATATATATATATATATATATATATATATATATATATATATGTATATATATATATATATATATATATATATATATATATATATATATATATATATATATATTTATTAGGCATTATCTATGGTCAAAGGAGCAAAAAGATGATGCTGGCGATTGTTATTATACTGAACAACATTCAAAGGTATTTTACTATAAGGTTCTTTCTCGGGATTTTGTTTCTTTTTACTTTATATATAAAAACAAGCGAACCTATTTCATAAAATTGCAATTTGAAACGGTTGTTCAAAGTAAGCTTACTTAAAAAATATACATTAGGTAAGTTGGACCGGATGCATGAATCTCTTTTTGCCAAGATTATTAATATCTACTTTGTAAATTTACAAAAGAGATAAAACAGTTAAAGTTTTTAAAAATAAAATTCATTCTATTTTGTGACAATGTGTTAGAACAAATATGTACAGCAAAATTTATATAACTCTTATTCAGCCCTGTGTAAATTAAATTAATCCCTCAAATAATAAAATAATAAAGGAACCTTTGGTAAACCCAATTACGGTATTTTTTATTGGTTTAGCAATTAAACAATCATGTTTGGTTAAATATTTGGATTATTATTTTAAAAAAATATGTTTGTGCCACACCATAAATTACAAAATAAAATACAATGAAAATAGATCTTATTAATCATTCTTTATAAATTCTTGGACCAAATTAAATCTGGTAATTGAGCACATTTCAAATTTACTGGCACCAACTCGTAGTGCACTTTTGAGTATCCCGCATTTTTACCCTGAAGATGAGTAGAAGCTTCAAATTTCCAATATCAAAAGAACTGAGCCAATTGGATTTAATCTCGAAATTTCCTCCTAGTGTTTTTTCTATTTTCTGAGTTAAGTTGAGTGCAATTCTTTTAATTTTTCTTCGACCATCAAAAATTTCTCTCGAAAAGTGATATTTTCTCGACGGCTGCTCGAGGAAGCATCAATTGAAAATGCTAGTTGAGATGTTGGCAAAATGTCGTGAAGATATATATATATATATATATATATATATATATATATATATATATATATATATATAAATATCCTGATGAAGAGAATAAAATTTCTCGAAAGCTAGACTACCAAAAGAGACTTTTCTTTTCTGGCCAATCATCCTTTGGTGGAATAGGATGAATTGTGCAGTAGCAATTTATCCAGATTGTGCAACCTCTAACACAGAAAGGATATGATGGAACGAAGTTTACTTTTACTGTTCGCATTTTACTTCATATATATATATATATATATATATATATATATATATATATATATATATATATTTATATATATATATATATATATATATATATATATATATATATATATATATATATATATATATATATATATATATATATATATATATATATATATATATATCACCAGTACTCGCAAGAACGTAGACATAGATGCTTATTTGTTGTTTATAAATATCACCTACGCACATTATGTGAGTCTTCCAGTGCTACATCTAATGGGTACCCTGTAAATATGTTCAATGATCTCTTCTTCTTCTTCTTGCGGTGCCTATTCGTTCCGAATGTTGGCGACTAGCATGGCTATTCTTACTTTGTTGGCAGCTGCGCGGAACAGTCCAGTCGTGCTCATGTTGAACCATTTTCTTAAGTTTTGGAGCCAAGAGATTCGTCTTCGTCCTGGCCCCCTCTTGCCGTACACCTTCCCTTGCAGAATTAATTGGAGGAGGTTATATCGCTGTTCATTTCTCATAATATGTCCTAAGTATTCCAATTTGCGTTTTTTAATTGTTTTGATCACTTCGCACTCCTTTCCCATTCTGCGCAGGACTTCATTATTTGTGACTCGGTCGACCCAGGAGATTCTTAAGATGCGCCTATAGCACCACATCTCGAACGCTTCAAGTTCTTTAATGGACGCTTCAGAGAGTGTCCAAGCCTCTGTTCCGTAGAGCAGAACTGGAAAAACATAGCACTGTAGTATGAAGACCTTGGTTTTCAGCGGCAGATCACGGCCCTTGAAGACGGTGCTCATTTTTGTAAACGCTGCTTTGGCTTTTGCTATACGTTGTTTTATTTCCAATGAGTGATCCCATTGACTGTTTACATTGGTGCCAAGGTATGTATAGCTTTCAACCCTTTCAATTGTTTGTTGGTTGATGGTCAGTTGTGTGTTTAGGATTGGGCGTTTGCTGATGACCATATATTTTGTCTTCTTTGTATTTAAATCTAACCCACAGTGCTTACTCACTTCAGTTATGCTTGTCATCAACATCTGCAATCCCTCCAGACTGTCTGCGAATACCACTGTGTCGTCTGCGTATCTGATGTTGTTCAGACGTTCACCGTTGATTAGTATTCCCTCATCACATTCTTCCAAGGCTAGTTTGAAGATATGCTCAGAATAAACATTAAATAGCATCGGGGACAGTATACATCCTTGTTCTATTTGTTCTATTGAGATTGCTTCTGTCAACTGGTTGTCTACTCTTATGTTAGCAGTTTGGTTGTAGTAAATATTTTTGATTATTCTCAGATGTTTATCATCTATGCTGATCTCTTCAAGTATTGATATAAGCTCGTCGTGTTTTACCCTATCGAATGCCTTCTGGTAATCCACAAAGCATGCATATATATCGCAGTTGACATCTCTGCATCTTTGGAACAAGACCTGGACAGCAAAAAGTGCCTCCCGTGTACCCAGAGCATCGCGAAACCCAAATTGTGTGCGTGTTAGTTGTTCTTCGCATTTTTTGTATAATCTCTTGTGGATGATTTTTAGGAAAGTCTTAAGTAGGTGGCTCATAAGGCTTATAATTCTATAATCATCGCACCTTTTTGCATTTAGTTTTTTTGGTAAGGTCACAAATGTTGATTTCAACCAACTCTGGGGAACCTCTCCAGTATTATAAATATTATTAAACACTTTTGTGAGCCATATTGTCCCGTTGTCATCCATTAACTTTAAAAATTCTGAATAAAAGTTGTCAGGTCCTGTAGTTTTGCCATCCTTGGTTCCTCTTATAGCAGTTCTTACTTCCTCGATTGTAAATGGAGGCCCAGTTATACAATCTGTGTTTTTTGTGTCATTGTGTCGTTCATCTCTAAAGGTTTCCTCTACATATCTCATCCAAGTGTTTCTTCTCCGCTCTGCTTCTATTATTAAGTTTCCTTGAGTGTCAGTTAGGCGTCCAACTTGTTTAGGCTTATATAGGCCTGCCGCTTCTTTGACTTTTTTGTGGAGGTTAAACGAGTCATGCTTTTGTTGTAGTAATTGTATTTCGGTGCATTTTTTCGTTAACCATTCATTTTTTGCATTTCTAATAGCATTCTTTATTTCTTTGTGTACTCTTTTATATGTTGCTATGTCACTGTTCTTAACCTTTCGTCTATCTTCCATCAGATCCAGAATCTCTTCCGTCATCCACCCCAATGATCTCACTTTGAATAAATCTCATCGTTGTTAACATTGCAGTAGGTAACTAATGAGCAAGAATATACTGTAGAAAACAGAGTATTAGGAAAAATAAAACACCCTAATTTATTCGTTTGAAATTTAGATTTCCCAATATACCTACCAGAGCACAAATTTTCACTCATATTTGCCTTAAATGACGTTTTCAACAAAGTGGTTAAAAAAAATAAAAGCTAGTTTATAACAATTTTATAATTTAAAAACGCATTATTTAAAATAATTGGAGTTTTACTTCCAACTTTTTATTTTGAAAGATTCATATATAAATATTTTTTATATTTAGAGGTAGTAGTTTATAATCAGTAAGCAAAGAAGAGTCCAAGTTCATATCATATAACATATTGTCCTTCATTTAATGTGTTCCTCCTTCAAAATCAACAACAGTGTCACAAACATCTAATTCTATGGAACCTCTTAAACTTTAAAATGTTGTACATTAAATAGATTATAGATCCTTATAGATCCCGGGATGGAACCTTGAATCAGTCTACATATTATTATTATGTCTGTCCTACTAATATTTTTTTTGAGTGATGTAAAATTTTCTCTATTTGAAAGAAACTGCTTAATAATTTCCTCTCAAGTACGACAATAATTCATGATTTACAATGTCAAATGCCTTGCGCAAGACAAGCGATACCTCAGCAGTCCGTGGCTTTTGTTATATATATTACTAGCGACCCGCCCCGGCTTCGCACGGGTGCAATGCTGATACTAAATACACTACAGAAAAACTGTGACTATTTTATTTTTACAACAATTATTACATCGGCCTCCGACGCGCTATTTATAGGCACGCTGCCGCCGCCCCGGTCGGCCAGTACCGCCGCAAGCGCTACTTCCCGCAATTTTAAATCTGTAATATCTTCGAAAATATTCATTTAAATCTTGTGCTGTAAAGGACCATATAGATCTATATTAAATCAACAATGTATTTAAGCTATTTAATTGGATAAGGATTAATGCTGTATTGGTTAAAATCGCTTCAAAATTTGCCATTATTTGTCGTAAAAAGTAAATGACAAAAAAATGTTATTGTGGGATATCAATGAGAGATAGACATATACCATCGCGGAGTTTTCTGTAGACCTTTTCAATGTGTACAAATAATTAGTACATTATTTTGATAAATCTCGTAGGGTTCAGTCTGCGTTTGCAATGTAAGCGGAAAAAAATATGATAATTAACGACATCACATTAGAAACCTCAAAAATAACAGTATTTCTCCACTATTTAATGGATGTTATTATACATATAAACCTTCCTCTTGAATCACTCTATCTATTGAAAAAAACCGCATCAAAATCCGGTGCGTAGTTTTAAAGATTTAAGCATACAAAGGGACATAGGGACAGAGAAAGCGACTTTGTTTTTATACTATGTAGTGATGTTGATTTGCATTGCTGCTAATAATTTATTTTCACCAATCTACTATCGGCCGTTCCATGGAAGCCGTATTGTTCTTAGTAAAAGAAGTTTTGACAATTTAAAATATTTAGCTATTTTGTACTTAGAGTTTTTTTAAAAAATCTTTGTTACGAAAGGGGAAAAGAAGTATGCTTATAATTATTTGAACATTTCTTATCACCACCCTAATAGAATGGCGGCACTTTCATTATTTTAATGAAATTAGGCACTTCACAACTTGGTAAAGGGTTAAAACTAAATTTTTCTTGGATCATCGACGTTTGGCGTCCTACAACTTAAAAACTGAGAGATATATGGATTTTTGAAGAAATGCTGAATTTTCCTGTTTTTCCTGTTTGTCTCGGCTACTAATTATCCGATTGAGTTGATCTAAAGCTTATTTTATTAGTACTTTTATTTTCCACAATTCACCTATTTACATCATCTAGATTGCGTTATTAGTTTTGATTGGCTTATATTGTATCGAAGGTCCTACAAATGGATATGTTAAAGATATTCTAAAAAAGTTGAATATTCGCGGCATATTTTTTTATGTATATACTAGCGACCCGCCCCGGCTTCGCACGGGTGCAATGCTGATACTAAATACACTACAGAAAAACTGTGACTATTTATTTTATTTTTACAACAATTATTACATCGGCCTCCGACGCGCTATTTATAGGCACGCTGCCGCCGCCCTGGTCGGCCAGTACCGCCGCAAGCGCTACTTCCCGCAATTTTAAATCTGTAATATCTTCGAAAATATTCATTTAAATCTTGTGCTGTAAAGGACCATATAGATCTATATTAAATCAACAATGTATTTAAGCTATTTAATTGGATAAGGATTAATGCTGTATTGGTTAAAATCGCTTCAAAATTTGCCATTATTTGTCGTAAAAAGTAAATGACAAAAAAATGTTATTGTGGGATATCCATGAGAGATAGACATATACCATCGCGGAGTTTTCTGTAGACCTTTTCAATGTGTACAAATAATTAGTACATTATTTTGATAAATCTCGTAGGGTTCAGCCTGCGTTTGCAATGTAAGCGGAAAAAAATATGATAATTAACGACATCACATTAGAAACCTCAAAAATAACAGTATTTCTCCACTATTTAATGGATGTTATTATACATATAAACCTTCCTCTTGAATCACTCTATTTATTGAAAAAAACCGCATCAAAATCCGGTGCGTAGTTTTAAAGATTTAAGCATACAAAGGGACATAGGGACAGAGAAAGCGACTTTGTTTTATACTATGTAGTGATGTTGTTTTGCATTGCTGCTAATAATTTATTTTCACCAATCTACTATCGGCCGTTCCATAGAAGCCGTATTGTTCTTAGTAAAAGAAGTTTTGACAATTTAAAATATTTAGCTATTTTGTACTTAGAGTTTTTTAAAAAATCTTTGTTATGAAAGGGGAAAAGAAGTATGCTTATAATTATTTGAACATTTCTTATCACCACCCTAATAGAATGGCGGCACTTTCATTATTTTAATGAAATTAGGCACTTCACAACTTGGCAAAGGGTTAAAACTAAATTTTTCTTGGATCATCGACGTTTGGCGTCCTACAACTTAAAAACTGAGAGATATATGGATTTTTGAAGAAATGCTGAATTTTCCTGTTTTTCCTGTTTGTCTCGGCTACTAATTATCCGATTGAGTTGATCTAAAGCTTATTTTATTAGTACTTTTATTCTCCACAATTCACCTATTTACATCATCTAGATTGCGTTATTAGTTTTGATTGGCTTATAAGTATTTGAAATACGATTGTATCGAAGGTCCTACAAATGGATATGTTAAAGATATTCTAAAAAAGTTGAATATTTGCGGCATGTTTTTCTATGTATATAAGTTAAATCTATTTTATTCGATGACAATCTTACGAAATAAAAATTATTAATGTAATAGAATATCGCCTGATCTTTTATTTTTCATGCAAAATAGTCATAAATAAATTTTTAATCTGACGCACACATATTCACTTTTCTCTCAAAAACAACTTAATTCATGGTATTTTTGAAGGCCATATCTTAACATCTTATCGATTATTTATTAAAAAGCCTATTGAATTCCAAATTTTTGAAAACAACACACCCACTAGATTTAGGTAAAAATAGTTGATAAAAATATTAAGTATCGATTATATTTGTGACAAACAAGTGGATTTTGCAGTTCCGCCACGTGAGGTAGCTCAGAGAAGTAAGCATCAAAATAGATTAAAAATATTTTGTTTGAAGGACCACAACAGGATATAATATCGAAGATTTGAAATCAAGTGAATAGAGATGCATAAATATTTATTGACACATTTGACACATAAATATTTATTGACACATTATATATATATATATATATATATATATATATATATATATATATATATATATATATATATATATATATGTATATGTCAATTCCAAGCCGAACAGCCGTCAAGGAAGCATCATTTGAAAATGCCAGCTGAGATCTTGGGGAAATATCGTGCAGATTTTTCTATTGACGAACCGATATATATATATATATATATATATATATATATATATATATATATATATATATATATATGTGTGCACTGATGTTCAATCCGTTCGTGAATAGAAAAATCTTCACGATGTTTCGTCAACATCTCAGCTGGCATTTTCAAGTTCGTTAATAGAAAAATCTTCACAATCTAACGATATATATATATATATATATATATATATATATATATATATATATATATATGTTATGTGGGATATTCTCACGAGTGAGATGTGTAATCGAAGGTTTTCGGATACCCTGTGTATGTGCTGAGTCCCTTTTAGAACTATAATAAGGCAGCTGACGTTATGGTGAAATCTCATTCACCATTTTCAAAGCTCACTGTACGGCGTCCGTAGGCGATATATATATATATATATATATATATATATATATATATTTATATATATAATATATATATATATATATATATATATATATATATATATATATATATATCGCAGAGACAACAACGTGCAACCAGCTTTTACAAGGATAAATTACCACACCATAACAAGGCGAGCAATTTCAATATTAGAAAAATCTCGAAATGCCCTACTTAGAGAGGAAATATGACAGAAAAGGATACAACTAAGCACAACGGCACAGGCACTCTACCAACTTCACCTGTCTCTTAGTAACCTAATGCATCCCGTCCTATGGAACCGTTTAGAAACTCTTTGCCATTGGCGGACAGAAACCACAAAAACCACAAAAACAGAAACGCATATAAAGAAATTTAATAACATCATGAAACACCACCACAAACAAGAGAACAAACAAGCGACAACCAACAACAACAGAACAGTGTACAACATATCCAAACACCAACTGAGTGAAACAGAAAAAACAGTTTTAAGTAAAGGTTTCAACTACGCAATAGCTCCGAAAAAGATTCCTACGGAGGAAATAATCGCACAGATCGAGTCTACTCTTTCTTCTAAAGACAACCACGAGGCTGAGCAAATACGGCAGGATGTGTCAAGAATTCTTAGAACATCGAATCCTCCGAAACAGAACCTGAGTAGAGCAGAATTTACAGCCTTAAAAGACCTGAACAAAAATGAACACATCATAATATTACCAGCAGATAAAGGCAATGCAACTGTAGTCATGGATACCGAAGACTATACTGCAAAAATGAACGATATCTTGCAAGATCCTGCTTACAAACCTGTATCAAGGGATCCCACTACATATCTTGAGAAAATAACAAAGATCAAAATCATGGACTCACCCATAGAACCTGATGTCAAACAGAAACTGATACCACGGGAAAAATCCAGCAGGTGCCCAAGACTATACGGACTTCCGAAGATCCACAAGCCAAATGTCCCTCTAAGACCCATCGTTAGCGCTTACAACTCTGCCACTCAAAAACTAGAAAAATACTTTGCTGCCTTCATGCAACCACGTGTTCAGAATGCCGCCTCTTACGTCAAAAACTCGGAGCACTTCTTAACCATTCTACACTCCGTAAGAATTGACAAGGACGACATCATTGCAAGTTTCGACGTAAAATCCCTTTATCCGAGCATACCGATGGATGAAGCACTGGATCAGATCGCTCAAAGAGAAGATTTCCCAGCTCATATCATGGATCTCACCAGACACTGTCTTAAAAACGCATATTTTCTGTTTGACGGTCAGATATACAGACAGAGAGACCGCGCTGCTATGGGCTCTTCACTATCTCCAGCCGTGGAAAATCTTTTCATGGCCTATTTCGAAACGAAAGCTCTTGATAAATTCCACCTCAAACCCAAACTTTGGTGTCGCTACGTTGATGACGTATTTGTAATATGGCCTCATGGCAAACAACATCTCAACTGCTTCCATGAGTTTCTCAATTTTATACACGCAAAGATACAGTTTACTCTGGAACTAGAAGAAAATAATCAGCTTCCGTTTCTAGACGTCCTCATAACCAAAACAATGAATGGAGATCTACGACACATAGTATATCGAAAACCAACACACACGGACAGATACCTGAATGCTGATTCTCACCATCACCCCTCACAAATACAGGGCGTAGCCAATACCCTAATATCAAGATCCCTCCGCCTAACTGATGACCAAGAAAAAGAAAAGGAACTGTCACACATAAAAAGGGCCCTCCAACAAAACAGCTACAAGACACCAACAATAAAAAAGGCAATAAAATTGCAACAAAAACCAACGCAAGAAACAAGACCACCTGCCGGGGATAGACAAATCACCATACTTCGTTACATAAAAGGCACAACAGACAGAATCGGCAGATTACTCCGGAAACACAACATATCTACAGCCTACAAACCACATAAAACAATAGGCTCTTCTTTAAGAAATCCAAAAGATAAAATCAGTCTAGAAAATCAAGGCGTATATAAAGTCTCATGTGGCACCTGCAACAAAACATACATAGGCCAGACCAACAGAAGAATATCAGCTAGACTAGAAGAACATAAGCTCGGTATAAGAAACAAGCAGACAACATCGGCGCTTTTTCGACACCAGCACGAGACAGGACACAAAATTGATTTTGACACAGGCTAGCAAATCGCCAATATAGAACACTACAAGGCAAGATTGATTCGTGAATCCATAGAAATTGAAAAGAACGGCACTCTGAACAAGAGAGACGATGCACTGAATCTGCCTTCTACTTGGAAAACTCTCTTCAAGCTGGACCACGGTCCCGACACGCGTGCCACGCTTAAACTGACACCAATGGTGACGTTCGAGAGGGAGGCGGAGCCAACGCCAACGCCAACCAACCGCTACCATTTGCGACCGCGTATAAAGCACGCTGCACGCTGACTTTTCTTTCAGTTGATCTACAACCACCAAGCACAGAAGATGCCAAATGGAATTTTGGCGAAACGTCTGCAAATTTCTACAGGAAACCAAACCAACGAATGGATGTATTCCCGGATTAATACTGAATCACATGTTCCCATCCGTGAAACACTACGCAACAACATATATATATATATATATATATATATATATATATATATATATATATATATATATATATATGAAGTAAAATGCGAACAGTGATTGCAAACTTCGCTCCATCATATCCTTTCAGTGTTAGAGGTTGCACAGTTTGGATGAATTGCTACAAAACACAATTCACCCTATTACACCACCATCGAGATGGTGGCCTACCTGTACCACCACACCGAGAAGAAAGTAAAAACTTACCTCCTCTGCTACAGTGATACGGCAGAGGTACATGTTTCGTCTCTTACTAGACTCATCAGGGTACCGACATGCACCTGTCTGTGCAAAGGACAGATCGGAAGGAAGCATGCAACACTGAACGCGGCTTCGCCGACCTCCCGCCGGATGGCGTATATACGTTTATGCGGCTTTCACGGATTCCTCCGTGTGAGATGCAATGGCAGTGGTCATATCCACATTATGCCGTTGTAGTGCTGAAATCACATTCAGCAAACATACAACTAAATGCATCTCCGCATGTAAATGAAGTAAAATGCGAACAGTGATTGCAAACTTCGCTCCATCATATCCTTTCAGTGTTAGAGGTTGCACAGTTTGGATGAATTGCTACAAAACACAATTCACCCTATTACACCACCATCGAGATGGTGGCCTACCTGTACCACCACACCGAGAAGAAAGTAAAAACTTACCTCCTCTGCTACAGTGATACGGCAGAGGTACATGTTTCGGAGGAATCCGTGAAAGCCGCATAAACGTATATACGCCATCCGGCGGGAGGTCGGCGAAGCCGCGTTCAGTGTTGCATGCTTCCTTCCGATCTGTCCTTTGCACAGACAGGTGCATGTCGGTACCCTGATGAGTCTAGTAAGAGACGAAACATGTACCTCTGCCGTATCACTGTAGCAGAGGAGGTAAGTTTTTACTTTCTTCTCGGTGTGGTGGTACAGGTAGGCCACCATCTCGATGGTGGTGTAATAGGGTGAATTGTGTTTTGTAGCAATTCATCCAAACTGTGCAACCTCTAACACTGAAAGGATATGATGGAGCGAAGTTTGCAATCACTGTTCGCATTTTACTTCATTTACATGCGGAGATGCATTTAGTTGTATGTTTGCTGAATGTGATTTCAGCACTACAACGGCATAATGTGGATATGACCACTGCTATTGCATCTCACACGGAGGAATCCGTGAAAGCCGCATAAACATATATATATATATATATATATATATATATATATATATATATATATATATATATATATATATATTGAGATAAAATACTGTGAAAAAATTAGGTCAAACTGATTTAAATTTTTACATAATAGGCATTATTAAATCATATTAACTGTATGGAAATATCGCAACAACATTCAAATAAACAAGTAAAAATTAATGATAAACCTTATTAAGTTTTATACAGAAGCCTTTTTATAATAAAAACTAAGCTATTTCCATCCCAATATATCCTCCTTGTCAATATGAACACAATCTGTCCCTAATTAGGGATAATTAGGGCCTTGATGTATGGAATATTCCTATAGAAATGATCAATATCGTATCCCTGTGGTGATTAGCCATTGAATTTTCCCTCTCTCTATAATCCGCTTGAGTAATATGAAACTTCATTGATATACAGAGTGATATAAATATAAGGAACACTAGAAACTTATTTATATTTCACAAAAAAGTTTTTTACAGTTTTAGTTTCATTGAGAACATAATTCTAAATAATTGCTAAGTGCTGGTTCTGATTTCGATAGATTTCCTAAACATTCTCCATTTTTATAAAAGAATTAAGTTTTATACACTATTTTTGTGTCAATAAAAGCTTATATTTACCTTGCAATAACACATTCATTTCACACTACTTCAATTCTTTCAAAAATAGAATATCTCTTACCATAATATTTCATTAAACATAGTTACAACTCTTCGTGACGTAGCAATGAGCTTCTTAGCTGAAACTGAAGAATTTTTATCTTGTCTAAACGTTGCGATAGTGATTCCATTATTTCAGAGCAGATATATGAAAATACTTACGAATTATAGACCTTGCTATCTTCTTTCAACGGTAGTAAAGAACGTTGAAAAATTAGGAAAAAGAAACATGGTGGTTTGTTTGTACCATCAGCAATACACTTTTATTAATCTTGAAATATTTATTGCAGTGAGATTTTGCGATCTCACGAAGGCATTCGACAGTGTGAGTTAATGGATGTTGCTGTACAAGCTGGATATGAACTTTTTTTGAGACGTAGCTTTGACATGATTGATCTTATATTAGTTCCTGCATCATTAAACTGTGTTTTAATAATAATCATTCAAAAAAATTGTAAATAACGTTGGAAGTGCCACAGAAATCGGTACTTAGTCCACTTTAATTTTTGTAGAATAAAGATGATTTAGCAACAATGTCTGTGGAGGGCAAATTTACTATATTAGACGATGACAGGCTAATTATGTGCCATTCTGAAGAGGATTCATGGGAGCTTTTCTTACCTTAAATGCATTTGAAACAAACATTTTTTCCCGTAAATGCTTAGCGTGATTAAGTCTGCTTGTGTATCAGCAATTAAGGTTTAAAAGCATTATTTTAGGGGGAACCAGAAAGTTACCTAGTGGTTGTTATGTTCTAAGAGTTGCTTCCCGTGAGTTGGGTATTCCTGTAGTGAGGTACATATACGTGGCTTTAATCAAATCGGAGCTACGGTATGGAATATCTAGTTAACATATTTGTTTTATTCTAAATATTCTACAATACATGTAAGTAAAGTGGGAGTCAGTTATTTACAGAAGTAAAAAAAATGTTTTATTAATAAGGTAGTATGCTTAATATAGTAACAATTTATTGAGTTTAAGTTTTATTAGAGGTAATGGGATAGCTAATATTTCAACATTGAAATACACAAAAAATTCTTATTAGGTATGAAAACCATCCCTATATATTTTTAATAAATCTGTTTTCTTTTTTAAATTAAATACTGCCTGTCAGGATCAGGTTTTATATAAGACTTTCCCCGTAATAATAGCCGCTCATCTAAAGTTTCAAGATTCAAGCTTGTCCTATTATTTAGCGTTTTCTTTTATTACTCTTCGGAGGGGAGAGTTTTTTAAAGATCTCATTTATTATAGACGTTTTTTTAGGGTTTTTCCGATAGGCATGGACCGAAGCAAAATGGAAAAAATGCTATCATAGCAACGTCAGGTCTCGATAAATGATAAAGGACTTCTTTTCAGTGAAGGAAACTGGCATTACAAAAATGTCACTTATTGGCGTTAATAAATAATCAGGTTGCGCTTATTTACGTATATTAGTGAGATTAATGGTTTTGTAGTTTTTATTTAACAGATTGTACAGGGTGTTCAGAAAATAGTGTACAACGCTTGATGATAGTCTCTTGTTATTTCCAATTCTGCTTCGTTTGTCATCAAACGTAGTACAAGTATTT
The DNA here is from genome assembly GCA_034092305.1 of Diaprepes abbreviatus. Taxonomy (NCBI): domain Eukaryota; kingdom Metazoa; phylum Arthropoda; class Insecta; order Coleoptera; family Curculionidae; genus Diaprepes; species Diaprepes abbreviatus. Next base: position 1,256,954 of record JASJET010000220.1, on the reverse strand, counting down.
TTCTGACATCCTGTATATCACAAGATATCGGAACTTGACTAAAAATGTCCGTTTCCCATTGTTCTAAAAGTTAGTTGTCAGACTTGCTTAGTTTGTATTTTAATTTGTTTTACTCCAGTCTTCCTATTGAATTTATAGCGATTTCATGTAAAAATTTATTGCAGATATCTGAAAGTTTCAAGTCGTCGAGGACACCCAGTAGATGATAAAGACGTAAAAAAATACAGCTAGATCAGCTCTGTTTCTTTATAAACAACATGCAAAGTCGGAAAATTCAATTTTCTGTCCGTAGAATTTTTCGGTTACATTTTAGAGAAAATTTGTCCAAATGAAAGTTGTGAGTATTGAAAACACCTTTATTTTCATTTTTTATACGTCAAAATCGATAAATAATTTATTGAGATAATAACGAAAAACCACCTTTTTTGCACTATTTTATAAATGTTAATAGTTTTTGCAAGAAAGGCCGAAATTAATGTATAATCCCTTGATGATAAGGCCATTATGACCTTTATAAATGTGCGAAAGCTGGATGAAATCGGTTTGGTAGTTTATGAATAATCTTAATTGTTGATCCCAAACTTTAAATGTTCAAACAATTATTCTTGCCCAGAGGATGACTCTACAGATATTTGCAAAAGCGGAATAGATTCTTTGAAGTTGAAACTACAAGCAAAAATGAAAAAACGATGGATTTTTTAAAAAAATTCTTGTTAAAAAACCGGTTTAAAGAAAGGGTACCTTTTTTACGTATAAACAACTGGAATAACTTCGTTAATTTTAATGATACAAGTTTGTGAATAAGTGGACCTGAAAGCTGGTAAAAAAACACGAATTAAAAAAAAGTCTCCTACGACCAATAGGAGCTAAGATAGCATTTTTTTAAAAATCATATCTCTTTTGTTTATGAACATTAAGAGTTGAAATTTTCACAGATTTTAAACGAAGTTTATGATGCAATTGATAAGTATGAAATTCATTTTTGGCAATATTAACACTAATATTGTTTCAAAAAACTTTACTAGCAGTTATATATATATATATATATATATATATATATATATATATATATATATATATATATATTGATCAAATTATTGTCCTCAATTTAAAGAAAAATGTGTGCCAGATTGTTAAGATATTGGTAGAAAAATTCAGCAAAGTGACAAGTGAAAAGTATTTTTTGGAAAAATATATACCACCGCCAAAAAAAAAAACTTCGGATTCATTGCTACGATCCAAAAATATTGGATATGTAAAAAATCGTCAAAAAATTCGGTGTTTTCAGTAATCCGAATAATTACTAAAATGTATATACAACATGAATGTGAAAAAATTTTATCCATGAACTGACAATATATTTTTGATAAAGTCCAAAAGAATGGGTGAAACGTTAAAATTTTAATTAGATTGTTTTTAAAACAAAAAACCACATACCCAAGAAATTTCAGAAAAAAAAGTATATATATATATATATATATATTGTGACAGTGTATAACATTAAATATTTACAATGAAATTAAACTGCTGTATACATTATATGTATTTTCCGATGAAATGTCGATTTTCCGGTATTTCCCGATTTCCTATGATAATGAAAATAAGTCAGTTCGTAATATTTCGTCAAGTTACCCTGCTTTAAAAAAAAATGAAGGCTCTACATTATCTGGAATCCGAGATATCGTACAATTTTGTTGCGCGCTCCAATTTGAAATTTGAATTTCAGAAGCACACCGTGAGAAAGCCGAGTTTCCCCCACCACTCGGTATAACGTACTTGCAAAAGTACTTTCACTTCGAAGGGCTATTACTTTACTAACGATGCATGAACTTCATACTTATCAATTGAATCATAAAATATAGGTCTTCGTTTAAAATCTCTGAAAATTTCGACTCTTAATGTTTATAAACAAAAAAAAATATGATTAAATCTTAGCTCCTATTGGTCGTAATAGACTTTTTTTTTAATTCGTGTTTTTTCACCAGCTTTCAGGTCCGCTTATTCACAAACTAATATCATTAAAATTACCAAAGTTATTCCAATTGTTTATACGTAAAAAAGATACCCCTTCTTTAAACGTTTTTTTTTACAACATTTTTTTAAAAAATCCATCGTTTTTTCATCTTTTCTTGTAGTTTCAACTTCAAAGAATCCATTCTGCTTTTGTAAATACCTGTGGAATCATCCTCTGGGCAAGGACAATTGTTTGAACATTCAGTCTCTGGGCTAAACAATTAAGATTGTTCATAAACTACCAAACCGATTTGGTTCAGCTTTCGCACTGTAATAAAGACACATAATGACCTTATCATCAAGGGGCCTTTCTTGCAAAAGTTATTAACATTTATAAAATATTGCAAAAAGGTGGTTTTTCGCCATTATCTCGATAAATTATTTATCGATTTTGACGTAAAAAAATTAAATTAAAGGTCTTTTCAATACCCACAACTTTCATTTGGACAAGTTTTCTCTAAAATGTAACCGGAAAACTCTACGGACAGAAAATTGAATTTTCCTACTTCGCATGTTATTTATAAAAAAAGAGGGCTGATCTAGCTGTACTTTTTACGTATTTACCATCTACTGGGTGCCTTCTACGACATGAAATTTTCAGATATCTGCAATAAATTTTTTCACCTTCTTTCATAGGAAAACTGGATTATTTGTACATTGTTTCATTTAGGTTATATGTCGGTTTGTACATTAATGGTTTGATGTTATAAAGTGGCGGTAGAGTTTACTGAAGATTCTACCATTATCCTTAATTTTCTCGTTTTTTACATTTGGTTTCATATATATTTCTACAGATCTAGATCATTTTATACGGTGTTATTCGTTACAGGTTCCTACAATATTAAATCTTCTATAACACCCTGTATATGGTCTTATTCGACATGGGATTAAAGTAATTGTTTTTTTTTGTGAAGCTAGTGGGTAAATTAAAGGTTTAAGTAAGCGTGTTTAGTGAACTTTTATTTGTTCTTTTATAATAATTACATTTTAAGTATAGGTCTAACGATTTTTCAACTTTTAATGTGTTTTAAATTTTAAGTTAAACGAGCGTGCGACGTGCTCGATTAAAAGAAAAATAAATAACAGGTAGGAGGGCCTAATTGCTTCGGAAAATGAGGTGATAATAAATTAATACTAATTCAATTATCGACACAGCGACGAATAGATCAGGAAAAAATTATCACCACGTAATTCGCTTCTTACTAGTTAAAAATCTGCGGTTTTTATTAGCATTTGATTGTGTTAACTTTTGCAGGATTATAAATAGTGATCATAAAATCAGCCGCCTATTTTGTGGATCTCTGTTTCAATTTTGAGAAATTAATTATCAATGTTGAGCAAACTGAGTTACATAATGTTTTTCACTTGAATCAAAGTTTTGATATTAAAAATCTAATAGCTCAAGAATGAAAGAAGATAAACAAGTTTAACTTATCTCATTTTAAAATTTACATCACGTATAATACTAAAAAATATCAGTGATATAAAAAATTGTTAAATTCACCCCTTAGACAAGGTAAAATTACTCCCATACAGGAAAAAATGAAAATAAATTCCAAAATATCTGAAAAATATTGTGTTCATAATTTAAGCTGATTATTAAATAGCAATTGCCATATATTTATGGTTTCATTCCAAGGAGAAGAGTTAAAATAACCCCTAGTAATCAAAAATGCTAAAAAATATTTATAAAAATTGGAAAAAAAAAATTGTTTCTGCCAAAATTATCTATATGTATCATCATCGTTATTGTGCACAGCTGAACATAGGCTTCCTCTAAGTTCCTCCAAGTCTCTCGGTTCTGAGCCGTCATTACCCAGTTCCCAGCAATTCTCTTATCGCTCCAGCGTGTTGGTGGTCTGCCTCTATTACGTTTCTCTTCTCGTGGCCGCCATTCCGACATTCCTTTAATCCACCTATTGCTTGATGTTCTCGCCATATGACTTGTCCATCTCCATTTCTTTCTAGTTATGTCTTCAACTACGTCTTTTACTTTGGTTCTCTGTCTGATGGCATTATTGGGTATTCTGTCTCTTAGTGATTCCAAGCATGGCTCTCTCCATGACCTATTCTTAGATTTTCTGCTGACTTTTTTGTTAATGTCAGGGATTCTGCTCCATATATTATTACCGGTAACACGCATTGTTCAAATACTTTTCTCTTTAGACACATGGGTACATCACTTTTAAATATCTCTCGTAATTTGCCAAAATCAGTCCAACCCAAACCTATTCTAGGCAATATCTCGTGTGTGATTATTTTTTCCAATTTGTATTTCGTGCCCCAGGTATTTGTACATAAGCGTCTCTTTTATCTCGGAGTTGCACATTCTAATGTTTTGTGCATGTACTACATTTGTCATTATTTGAGTTTTACTTGTATTTATTCGGAGACCGACTCTAAATAATGAGGCTGGACTCTTTCCTCAAGCATCTGTTTTACATCGCCGATGTTATCTGTGATAAGAAGGATGTCATCTGCGAATCTAAGGTGTCTTAGCCTTTCGCCATCGATATTGATGCCTCTATTTTCCCAGAGCAGTGATTTCATTGCGTATTCGAGGACGGCTGTGAAAAGTTTAGGCGAAATGGTGTCCCTTTGTCGAACTCCTCTGCCCGCTTGTTGTTTCGTGAAGTTTTACAGTTGTGGTGGCATTACTGTATATGTATTTTATAAGCCTTGCATATCCATAATCTATTCTACACTGTTTGTTCTATAGTGTCGAACGCTTTATGAAAATCTATAAATACCAAGGCTAAGGGTCTATTGTATTCTGTAGGCTTTTCTATCAGGACTTTAATTGCTTGAAGATGGTGATTTGTTCCGTAACCTTGCCTAAAACCGGCCTGTTATCTTGATTGATAAAAGTCTAATTTACCACCTGGCAAAGATTTTCATAAATAGCTTGTATAAGTGACAAAGAAAATTCCTGAGTGCTGGGTGTTCTTAAAAGTGAATAGTGAATTTTAAAATAACAAGAAAATTTCTTTTTTTAACGTCAGTGGATGTATACCTTTAAAATAAATTGTTTGCGTTAAAATTGTTGAACTATGAATTTTTTACAGATACCTAAGACACTTTTAAAGTTTCTCTTAAAATCCCTGAGTGCTGGGTGGCCTTGAAAATGCATAGTGAATTTTAAAATAACAAGAAAATTTCTTTTTTTAACGTCAGTGGATGTATACCCTTAAAATAAATTGTTGGCGTTAAAATTGTTGATCTATGAATTTTTTACAGATACCTAAAACACTTTTAAAGCTTCTCTTAAAATTCCTGAGTGATGGGCGCTTTTAAAAATGAATAGTGAATTTTAAAATTACAAGAAAATTCATTTTTTTAACGTCAGTAGATGTACACTTTTAAAATAAATTGTTAGCGTTATAATTGTTCAACTATGAATTTTTTACAGATACCTAAAACATTTGTAAAGCTTCTCTTAAAATCTCTGAGTGCTGGGTGCCCTTAAAAATGAATAGTGAATTTTAAAATTACAAGAAAATTTCTTGTTTTAACTTCAGTTGATGTACACCCTTAAAATAAATTGTTGGCGTTATAATTGTTGAACTATGAATTTTTTACAGATACCTAAAACACTTTTAAAGCTTCTCTTAAAATTCCTGAGTGCTGGGTGTCCTTAAAAATACATAGTGAATTTTAAAATAACAAAAAAATTTCTTTTTTTAACGTCAGTGGATGTACACTTTTAAAATAAACTGTTAGCGTTCTAATTGTTGAACTATGAATTTTTTACAGATACCTAAAACATTTCTAAAGCTTCTCTTAAAATTTCTGAGTGCTGGGTGCCCTTAAAAATGAATAGTGAATTTTAAAATTACAAGAAAATTTCTTTTTTTAACGTCAGTGGATGTACACCCTTAAAATAAATTGTTAGCGTTATAATTGGTAAACTATGTATTTTTTGCAGATACCTAAAATACTTTCAAAGCTTCTCTTAAAATTCCTGAGTGCTGGGTACCCTTAAAAATGAATAGTGAATTTTAAAATAACAAGAAAATTTCTTTTCTTAACGTCAGTGGATGTACACCCTAAAAATTAATTATTAGCGTCATAATTGTTGAACTATGAATTTTTTACAGATACCTAAGACACTTTTAAAGCTTCTCCTAAAATCCCTGAGTGCTCAAAAATGTATAGTGAATTTTAAAATAACAAGACAATTTCTTTTTTTAACGTCAGTGGATGTACACCCTTAAAATAAATTGTTAGCGTGATAATTGTTTAACTATGAATTTTTTACAGATTCCTAAGACACTTTTAAAGCTTCTCTTAAAATCCCTGAGTGCTGGGTGACCTCAAAAATGTATAGTGAATTTTAAAATAACAAGAAAATTTCTTTTTTTAACGTCAGTAGATTTACACCCTTAAAATGAATTGTTAGCGTTACAATTGTTGAATTATGAATTTTTTACAGATACCTAAAATACTTTTAAAGCTTCTCTTAAAATCTCTGAGTGCTGGATGCCCTTAAAATTGAATAGTGAATTTTAAAATAAAAAGAAAATTTTTTTTTAACGTCAGTGGATGTACACCCTTAAAATAAATTGTTAGCGTTATAATTGGTGAACTATGAATTTTTTGCAGAAACCTAAAATACTTTCAAAGTTTCTCTTAAAATTCCTGAGTGCTGGGTGAAGATTGAGTCACATTCAAGTGCCAAATGTGATCGAAATAAATAATTTAAGAAAAAAGAACGTTCAATCTAAACCACAGGGCTGAAATTAAAAAAACAAAATTCTAATCTCAAATAATAAAAATAAATTATTCCATGCCATCCCCACCCTTTTAATTCGTTTTAAGGGTTACTTCACGTGAGTTCATCTGGAGTGCCCTAAACGCTTAAAAAATATTTTCAGAACCATTTTTTACCGACTTCACAAACAAAATTGATCACTGGCGAAAATATTTTTTTCAAAGGTATTAATCGAATAAAAGTTCAGGTTCAACGCTAGGATATACCCTCCTTATGGAGTGTATTTATCTTGGATCTAATACAAATATCTTTTTCATATTTCTTATAATTTATATGACCTATATATAGATACTTTTGGCGATTACATTAATAAATTATCGAATTGATGTCCTCTTTCTAGTCCCATTTATTTTGGTAACCAGTTTTCTTCTCATCCATCACGAATTTTGATTTATTACAGCAACACCAAAAAAACAAAATGAAATTGCGTAAGTAAAAAGCGAAAAAAATTCAAGGTGAACAAGGATCTTTGTTTAAACAAAAAATGATGGACTTAAATTATAAATATAATCATACGGAACTATTTTTTAAAGGCTATTTTTCTTTCGTGGGCTTGGAGTACTTTTACTGTCATGAATATTTTTTTAAGACATTTTAAAGACGATATATATATATATATATATATATATATATATATATATATATATATATATATATATATATATATATATATATATATATTCTTCTTAAAGTACCATCTCTGCGTTAAATAGAATTGGTGATAGTACGCATCCTAAAGCTACTAAAAATTTCTGTCTCCCAATAAGCGATCATTGATGTTTACCGCTACTCGTTGCCAAAGATTCTAAATTAGTCAAATGTTAGGGGCTTTTTCATAATCAGTGTGTATATTTTATTCATGTTAAGTCATCATTTTATTAAGATATTCGTTCCAACAAGTGCTTCATGCTTTCCCATGTTGTTCCTGAACACAAATTGAATACCACTGATGTTAGTCTCAAGTTTTTATATACTGTATTGTAAATAATTTCCAGAAAAACTACCAAGGTTATCCTTATTAAAGCTTAATTGCATTAAATTTGACACTTTGAGATTTTTTGTAAATGTAGCTTCGTTGGTGAATAATATGACTTTAATGAACAGATGATTTTCTTTATATTTCTCTAAAACTCAATTGCACATATTTAGTGGCAATTGTTCATATAGGGTTTATACCTTTTATAAATGAAAAGGATAATGAATTTTCTCATGAAGGAGTTCTCAAGTTGTAGAATTGACAATTCCCTCTTCTACACCTACTTTCTTAGTACTAATGCTTGGATCGGCTTCTACCCTTTCAATAATTCATTATTGCGTTTCAATACTTCTAACCGATCGTAATCTACCTTTAACATCAAAATTATTTTTGAATGTTTTGATTTCACCCCTCCACTGGTGGAAGTTTGGACTTATGGGACATATCTTTCTGGATATGCTTCCTGATACAACCGCCTTTTTTCTTCTCTTGTGGGTTCGTCCAGAAGCTGGCTGCACTGCGGTCAGAATAGATCTATTGTGCTCACCCTTGACTTACAGCCATTTTGTTAACTTAGCCCCTTAAATCAATTTGTACAAGTTCACTAAGAAGTGAGTATGTACTTCATTCCAATTTTGTTGACCCGAAGGTTTGTTGTTTTTTCCGAGCTAGTGACTCGCAATCACATATGATGTGTTTTAGCATTTCCTCGGCTTGACCACATAATCTATATATTCGTTGTAAAGATTCAGATGAATTTTGATGGCCATGTATCCCATTATTATGCCTGTGATTGCCCTTAATTGGCTCTTGCTTATTTGGAGTAGTTTCCTTGCAAATTTCGGGCCAGGATTCTCAATAAAAAGCTTGCTATGGTGCAATCCCTCTCTGGCTGATGAGAATCATTTTTGTGCTATTTTTTGGTGCATTGTTTAACAGCTTCTCATACCGCACACCATGACACCCTAAGAGTCGGTTCTGGATCAATATATTGAGATGATGAGCCAGCTCTTGCCAGCTCATCAACTTTTTCATTTCTATGTATGCCTTGGTGTTCTAGTATCCACTTTAACATCTATTATCCTTTGCCAGAGTTGTAAGTTCACTCTGACATTGCAAAACCAATCTAGATGATACCTTTTGACCCCTAAGGGTCTTCAGGGCTATCTCAGCTTCTCTCTCTAAGCTCTCTTTTTTTATCTCATCTACATAATGTAAAGTTGCATATATTTCTACCTGGAATACGTTCGGTATTTTTCCAAAGGAAAAAATAATTTTTCTTCTTGCTTGAAACCCATATATCCCAGCTCCGATAACCTCATTAGTTTTTGAACCGTCAGTATACCAGATATGTACCCCAGAAAATGGTCCCGATATAGCTTGTTTGCTTACTCTTCAGTCTTCTATGGTGACCTCGAACAGTATGTTGTAGAGCTAGCCCGAGGTCATATGAACTGTATCCATTTCCAACTTACCCACAGTATTATGTCCTGTCATTGGCATTTATGCTGTTGGAATTAAGTGGTGTAGCCAGTGACGCCCCTTTTTTACCTGAATTTTTGCCTATCATCAAATATAGTGAAGGAATATTTAGAATGCACTCCATTGCTAAAATCGGGGTCGATTTCATAGCCCCTATAATGCTCAAATAGGCTACCCTCTGAATGCCGCTTAGCTGGGTCATAGCTGTCCTTTGCATTATTTTAGGCCACCAAACCAAGATTGCATATGTGATCGTTGGTCTTACTATACTGATGTATAACCAATACACTACCGAGAGATACCATGTTTTCACACACAACCTTCTAACAATCATCATAGGAGTTGCTTTCGATTTTCTAGTTGTCTTTTCCACGTGCTTGTTCCAGGTCAGTCTAGGGACTAAGATTACTCTTCCTAGAAAAGTGGTATTGTGTTTCCTTGTAGGATAATGGGACCAAGGGCTTCTAATTTCCTTCGTTGTGTAAAGGGGGAATAGGACCGTCTTATGAAAATTTATATGTAGTCCTTCCTGTTTTACCCATCTTTCTACAACTCTGAGAACTTGCTGTATTTTTGCTCTCACAGCTGTATTGGATTTACCTAAGGTTAAAATTACCAAGTACTCAGAATTCGCAAAAGCCAGGTTCCCAAGCAATGAAGAGAAAACTCTCTTCTGAGGAAATCTCCCAATTATCTGCGTCGTCAGCGTTTTTGCAAGCAGTTCTGTGTAGACAATTCCGTCTTTTAGCATGCTTTCTATCCACTTGCAACACGTCTTTTCTAAATCAATGTTCGTTATTGCTGTGGCGATTGATTCAAATAACGTGTTATCAAACGCCTCCTGTATAACGAGAAATACTCCTAGAAGTACTTCTCCGTTTTTTAGTTTGCTGACCATTTCTTGGAGCATTGTTTCTATAGATTTCCCGGTCCTATAAGCATGTTGGTTCTTGTGAAATGGACTGTCTACTAATAAGTCAAGCTTCTCGAAAGTTTTAAGAATGAATGACATTAAACTTATTGGTTTTAATGCTTTTCCTAATGAGTAGTTTGGCTTTCTAGGTTTCGGTATAAATACTAACCTTGTTGGCCTCCTAGGAGCTATGGTAGCCCTTAATATGCATCAAAATTTGCTAATTAGCAGGTTTGCACATTGCTGTAACATTGTCGGATAAGTCCCGTCCGGCCCCTGTGATTTATAGGGTGCAGAAGAGTGTATGATCCATTTTATCTTTTCGTAGATAATCATGTTTTTGGCAGTCTTCTAGTTCTCCTAGCTACGATGTTGACCGCTTCACTAAGTTTCCAAGTCACCCGCGATTCCTCTATTATTACTGCCCTGGGGAAATGGGTCCAAAACAGTTCGGTCATCGTTTCCTTCCTTGTTTATTCTCCAGTATTTATTATTAGAGAGTTTATTGATGTTTGTGTATCGTTCGAGATCATTTTTCGGAGTCTGGCACATTCTGGAGTCTACTCAATCTCCTCACAGTGCTTCCTCCATGATATTTATTAGTCTTACGCAAATTCTTGTTGTACTCAGTCAGGGATGTTCTATATTCATTCCAATTTTCTGATATTCTTGCCTTATTCCAGAGGTTCCTCCCCTCTAATTCTTCTTGTGCATATTCATGAGCCAGTGTTAAAGTTAAGGTTTCCTAATTTTACATGTACTAAAATGCAAAGAAGATTTAACTTATTAACTATCTTTTATCAAATAAAACTTTCCTTAAATTTTTGTCAAATTTTACTAAATTTGAAGTATGGTAACTTGTTTTTTGCTTTCAAATGAAAAACTGATTCTACTGGTAATAAAAATTTTAATTTCAATTTGCGCTTAAACGGTATGATTTATCAACACGAAGCATACTTTTTTATTAGGCATTCTTTTGTCTTTAAAATCACATATACTTTTCTTCCAATAACTGCCAAAACAGATGGAAATTATTAAGCATAATTCCTGTGCTAAATAAGAAAAAAAATTGAACTTTCTACCTTTATGTTACCATGTAGAATTCCTTATCTAAGTATGTTGATGCATTATGCGAACACTCCATATATTTATTTTTATACAAATTTTTTCCATTTGAAAAATACTGAAATATTATTGATCAATAAACACAGATAATACGATATACGAGCAGGAAATGTTTCCTTCCATGTGTGTTCTTTCTATTTTAATTTTGTTTTCGCATGGATAAATGGCATTGAAAAACATCTGGGCCAGGTAAACATATGCTTGTTATTTAATTGTTTAATACCAAAAAAACAAACAGGACCTAAATTTTGCAGACTCCGTAAGTCCGAGATCAAATAAAATGATTTTAATATTTTAATTACATGTCCTTTGTAATTGAGCTGATTTGGGGAATTGTGAGAACTAGTAAATAAAACCTAGCTTCAACAAAATAAGTACTTTTCGACATTTATTAGGTTTTGGATAAATCGATGCTAAATGCCGAGCAGGAAAATTGATCCCTGGGAAATATGAAACAACTGAAAGTCACGTTTAATTTCAAACAATTCCATCATAAATTCTCTTTGTTCATTACCACAGACCCTCTTCACATTTCACAACTACTACAGAGTGAAATATCTAACATTAATAAATTAGGGGGTTCGTGTTTCTCTATTGTCTGATTCTGTTTTACGCCAGAAGTAATTCTACCATTGTCACAATCAATAAAGCAAAGATATTGTGCGAAATAGAACGGAAAAGGGTTGTAATATTAATGTAAGATGGAAACAATAAAGTTTTTAGGACAATACCAAGAATTTTATGGGCTAAGGCCAACACAATAATCTAACAATGGAAAAACTGTTCTTCTCTAACTTTGTCTACGTTAAGCTACCAAATGTTTTATTGGCTCTGGTGAGCATAGTGCCCCATCTTTTAAAAAGAAACCGCAATTACATTTGTTACCAAAATACGCAATTCATAAAAAATTATATAATAATTGAAAATTGTCGAGGAGTTCTCCGGGGATATCGGAATGCAGTTTGGACTTGACAAGTGCCGTATTTTGAACATCGTCAAAGAAAAGATACAACCGGGAGCATTTGAGATGCAGAACGGTGAAACCATTGCTGCAATCGAAGCAGAACAAACATACAAATACCTAGGTATGAAACAAGCTAAACGAATTGACCATCGCACTATGAAGGTCGAATTGACAACCAAATTTATCAGGAGGGTAAGACGGGTGTTACGAACTAGTCTAAATAGTAGAAATTCAATGTTCAAGGCGCTCAACACGTACGCATGTTCTGCGCTTAGCTACTCTTTTGGAATAGTAAAATGGAGCAGGACGGACATCGAAGACCTGCAAAGAAAAATAAGAACACTCCTAACAAAAACACACAAACATCACCCTCGGAATGCTATTGAACGTACAATGCTTCCAAGACACCAAGGAGGAAGAGGATTGGTCGATATTGGTAAGCAGCTCGATCAACAAATAATAAACTTACGTTCTAATTTCCATAGGTTAGCGGACTCTTTTACACTACATCGAGCAATATGCGAGGCAGACGATTCAACGCCGCTACAACTGAAGGAACGGAATATTGCTTCTCACCAGCGAACAGACCAAGAGAAGTTACAAGTCTGGCTACAGAAGCCACTTCATGGACGGCATCCAAATGAGGTCAACCAGGACAATGTCGACAACTTAGCGTCGAACTACTGGTTGATTTCAAGACAGATGTTTTCGAAAACGAAGGGCTTCTTGTTAGCTATCCAAGACCAGGTTATTCCGACGAAGAACTATCGGAAATTTATTATCAGAGATTCCTCAATAGAAAATGATCAATGTAGATATGGCTGTCGAACATCAGAGACGATCCAGCACATAACTGGAGGATGCCAAGCGTTTGCCGCAACCTAGTATAAGGAAAGACACGATTCAGCCGCTAAGATATTCCACCAAGAGTTAGCAGATAAGTTAACTATTGCAGGTAGGAAAAGTGCCTTATTACTAATATAATCCAGAGCCTATTCTTGAAAACAACGAGTTCAAGTTATACTGGGATCGAACGGTCCTAACTGATCAAACAGTTGCTCATAACAGGCCAGACATTATACTAACAGATAAAATTTCCAGGCGAACTACACTAATCGACATCGCTGTACCGAACAACAACAACCTAAGGTCAAAATACAACGAGAAGATCGCCAAATACAGAGATCTGGAGGTGCAAATCCGCAGACAGTGGGCAATGAACAACGTCCACACGATTTCTATAATACTGTCAACAACTGGAGTGATACCAAAGAACCTCCTGCAGAACATCAAGGGACTGGGCCTTAGTGAGCATCTGTATAAACCGATTCAGAAAGCGGTTCTCCTTGCAACCGCGCGAATCGTCCGAAAGTTTGTAGGAAGTGCAGAAGATCACGCCACCTAGGACCCGATAACATGGAAAGGGTTCCCACAGAGCTCATATTCTTGGTGTCTTTGTATACCTGGTATAAATGAATAATCCCTGGCGGGAGTGCGAAGCCGTTTGGCCTGTAAATAATTGATAAATGAATAATTAGTAATTCGAAATAGAGTTCATTTTCCCCTTTAACACCCTTTACGGTTTGTAATTGCTGAAAATTATATTTTAAAATCTTTCAAATTGAGAAAATTGATTTAACTTGTGGTAGAAAATCTATTCGACTTACTAATTCAGTCTGTGGTAATGAAAAAAGATCGATTTTTCCGAAAAATTTATTACAGATATGTGAAAGTTTTAAATCATATAGGGGGGGGGGGGGGGGTTGGTAAATGCTAAATACACAAAGAAGTAGTATCAGATCGGATGTGTTCTTCTATAAACAACGGCCAAAATAGGAAACTTTCTGCCAGTAGAATTTTTCGATGACATTTTGGAGAAAAATTGTGTTGGTAAAAGTAGGTATTGAAAAGTCCTTTAATTTCATGTCTTATATGTCAAAATTGTTAAACAATTTATCGAGATTATGGTGAAAAACCCCCTTTTTTGAACTATTTTATAAATGCTAATAACTTTGACAATAATAGCCGAAAGTGACATATAACACCTTGATAATGGGTATTTATAAATGTGCTAAAGTTCAGCAAGAACCGTTGAATGAGTAATCTCAATTGTTTATTAAAGATACTAGAAGTTTAAACAATTGCTGCTTGGAAGATAATACTTTTAGAGACATTTTTAAAAGTGAAATGAATTTTTGAATGGTCACACACGCTACAAGAAAAGTTAAAAAATAGTATATTTATTAAAAATTGTTGATAACAATGTGGGTTAAATAAGAGGTGTTTTTTTGCTTATAATCAATTAGAATCCCTTTGTCATTTGTCGTCATCACACAGCCTGTAGCGTCCACTGCTGAACATAGGCTTCCCTCAATCGTTTATATTCCCGATCTTGTGCTGATTGAATCCAGTTTGTTGCGATTTTCTTGATATCATCCGTCCACCGTGTTGGAGGTCTGCCCCTACTTCTAAATGCCTGGAACGTAGGACGCCACTCTATAATGCATTTAGTCCACCTAGCGTCTGCCATTCTCGCCACATATTCCACAAGTTCCATTTCATATGTCTTATACTTTCTATAGCATCCTTGATCCCTGTTCTAGTTCTAATAATTACATTTCGAACTTTATCTCTCAGTGTTATTCCCAACATCGACCTCTCCATGGCTCGCTGAGTCACTCTAATTTTTTCGCAACTTTTCTTAGCGAGTGTTAAAGTTTCTGCACCGTACGTGAGCACAGGGACCACACACTGTTTATAAAATTTTCTTTTCAAGCAAATCGGTATATTGCTTTTAAATATATCCTTTCTCAGCTTGCCGAACGCCGCCCATGCTAGTGTTACGCATCTTTGAATTTCGCAGGTCTGGTTATCTCGGTTTATTCTCAATTCATGGCCCAAATATTTATAAGATGTTATATACTCGATTTCAGATTCGTTTAGGGATATGTTGCTACTTGGAACTAAGTTTGTCATACATTGAGTTTTTGCACGGTTAATCTTTAGACCTACCACATCTGACGCTGCACCTAGTGTCCTTAGTAACTCTTGGGCTTCTTCAAGGTTGTCAGAAATCAACACGATATCGTCAGCAAAGCGTAGGTGGTTTAATCGTTCACCATCTATGTTGACTCCCATGTTCCCTCAACCCCCCAATATGGGAGTCAGACTTGCTATTAGGTGGTTAAAAATCCCTAATTTTAGAAGAAACCGCTCAGCGACCAATAAGAGCCAAGGTAGACTTAAAAAAAAAATTATCTCTGTTGTTTAAAAACATTAAGAGTTTTTCACAGATTTTTAACAAGGACCTATATTTTATGATGCAGTAAATAAGTATACAATTTCTGCATTGTGCATGAAGTGATAGTGAAGGTACTCTATATTTTACTATGATTAATATTTATTTTCTTTGCATTACCTTTGTTATAACTATAAATATTATTCATTATCATTATTTTTAATGTAATAACTTTCAAATTACAGTTTTAAAAAACAAGAAAGGTTAGTTTTATTTCAAATAACAGCTAAATTCAAGTAGAAGTAACAATATATTGTAAAATTTTAGTATTTATGTAAATAAATTTTGGTTAATAAAATTTTTCTGGCCTTTCTCGATTTTCCACAGTAATGAAAATTAGTCAGTTGTTGATATTTCGTCGAGTTGCCCTAGTTAAAAAAAAATGAAGGTCCTGCGTTATCTAGAACCTAAGATACTGTTAAATTTTACTGCGCCCTCCAATTTGAAATTCTGATATCATATCATGGCCGCTCGGAAACCGAGCTGCTCCTCTTACCACCAGCCACAGCTCATTTCTGCAAGTACCTTCACTTTAAAGGACTGTCATTTCATGCAAAATGCATAAGTTGTATACTTATTCATTGTATCATAAAATATAGGTCCTCTTTTAAAATCTGTGAAAATGATTTCAAAAAAATCTAATCTCCTATTGGTCGTTGAGTGGTATTTTTTGGTATTCGGGGATTTCAACCATCTTTACAGTTCACCTAATAACAAGTCTGTACCATGAAAAATAACAAAGTTACTCTAATTGTTTATAAACGAAAAACACTTCTTCTTAAATCCACTTTTTAACAACAATTTTGAGATAAATACATTATTTTTTAAACTTTCTTTGTAAAGGATGTTTTTGATAAAGATATAGAACTTTAAGTTGGCAACACTTTTTTAACTGGCGGCCATTTTGTCAGCTGTCAAGTGATTTATGTTTAATTTGGTTTGGCATTTTAACATGAATAGACTGACGTATAAACAACGCTTCCAAGTTGTGCAAATTTATTTTGAAAATCATGGTTCTGTTCGAAATACGTATCGCGCACTAAGTCCATTTTACGGTCAACATAATCGTCCATCAGAGCAATTAATTCGATTAACTATGGAACGTTTTCGCACCACGTTTACTCTAAATGATAATACGCATCCACAGAGACGTCATACAGTGCGTACAGAAGAAGTCATTGCTGCTGTAGAGCGTAGCGTAGAGGAAGACCCGAATCAGTCTATCCGCCATCGTGCACAGGAATTGGATATGTGTCCATTCACTTTATGGAAGATGTTGAGGAAAGATCTTGGTTTGAGTGCTTACAAAATACAACTCGTGCAAGAATTGAAGCCACACGATCACCTAGCAAGACGTAGATTCGGTGAATGGGCCCAAAACAAGATTTCCGTTGATCCCGATTTTCATAAGCGAATTTTGTTTAGCCGTGAAGCTCACTTTTGTTTGAATGGATACGTCAATAAACAAAACTGCCGTATTTGGAGTGATGATAATTCTCAAGTGTATGTTGAGACACCGTTACATCCAGAAAAACTGACTGTTTGGTGTACTTTATGGGCTGGTGGAATCATTGGTCCATACTTCTTTAAAAACGATGTTGGTCAGAACGTTACAGTCAATGATGACCGCTATAAAGCCATGATTACTGACTTTTTCGTTCATCAATTGAACAACCATGATGTGCAGGAGCTGTGGTTTCAACAAGATGGCACAACATGTCACACAGCTCGTGCCATAATTGATTTATTGAAGGAAACGTTTGGTAACCGCATAGTTTCACGTTTCGGACCCGTGAATTGGCCTTCAAGATCGTGCGACACTTAACGCCGCTAGACTATTTTCTGTGGAGATATGTGAAGTCGCTAGTCTACGCCGATAAGCCCGAAACGATTGATCACTTGGAGGACAACATTCGCCGCGTTATTGCCGATATACGGCCACAGATGTTGGAAAAAGTCATCGAAAATTGGACCTCCAGATTAGACTACGTCCGAGCCAGCCGTGGCGGTCATATGCCAGAAGTCATATTTAAATTATAATGCCAGAAGGTTATCTTTCGAATAAAGAAAATTTCATGTCAATTTAAAAAATTCATCTTTGTTTTATTCCATTTAAAAGTTCTATACCTCTATAAAAAACACCCTTTAGTTTGACCTTTCAAGAATCCATTTCGCTTTTATAAATGTTTCTAGAAGCATTATTTTCTGAGCCGATCTGATAGTATCTTTTTACGTATTTATTATTTACTAGCCCTCCCCTCCCCCCCCCTTCCCTTTAATTCAAACTTTCAAATATTTGTAATAAAATTTTTTGCCTTTTATTTAGACAAACTTGAGCATACCGGGTGTGGCATTTGCCCGAGTAGTAAGAGATTTTAATTTCAATTAAGGTTATTTAAATAAAATAATGAAGTTTAAAAACCAAAATGGGAATATTACATCTTCTTCTTCCTTCTTATATATAAGCAATTTGCTTGTTATTCCTCGTCTCTTTGCTTGGTTTCAGTCTATTGCGAGGTTATCACTCCATCGTTTACGGGGTCTTCCGGTACTTCTACGTCCTATTGGTGATTTGTCCCTCGTGATCCTTACTATTCTGTCGTCGGTCATGCGGTTGATGGGTTCGTTCCATTCCCTTTTTCTTTGTAATACCCAGTCATTGATGTTATCGACTTTACACACTCTTCTTATACCCTCGCTCCTATTCCGATCCATAAGTGTCCTGCCAGTTATCCTTCGCACCACTCTCATCTCTGTTGTTTCCAGTATTTGTTTTGTTTTCGAGATTTCTCGTCTGGTTTCTGGAGTGTATGTTAGTATGGGTCTTATTGCTGTTTTATAAATTCTGGATTTAACTTCGATTCCTATATGTTTATTGCAATATTACATCTAACAGAAAATAATAAATCATCGAACAAAGCAAGCATTTTTATCAAAATAGTCTCGGAAGGAAACAAAAACACTGAAGAAGTTACATTTACTTTGGAAAAGTCCGGTATCGAACTGGAAGAAACAGGAAAAGTAGTTACAATGCATTCTGTTACACAATAATCTTGAATGACGAGAGTAGAAAATTAGATACATCCTAAAAAAGTTACAATCTGGTGAGACTTGTGAGCACAGGAATCATCGGACCATACTCCTTTAAAAATAATGATGATTCAAAAACTCCAAATCTACTTAATTTTTTAATATATTGAACTAAAAACGATAGTTTTTTGCAGCATACTAAAAAATATTCTTATCTACAATATTTATGTATTTAAGAGTATTGTCTAGTAAATTTAATTTCTTTAGTGTGTGCACACACATAAAAAAAGCAAACACACCAGCGCAGCCAAGCTCGTATCAAACAAAGGATTGGTTTACATACAAGGCCTTGTTACCAGATTAATCCAGTTTTAACATTTGTTTGCCGATGATTTTTTTATTAATTCAGTTAAAATAGGTTTTTTTAGATTCAAGAAAATATGACAGCAATATGGATTTTCTATGCTTTATTATAAAAATTTTTTATCCACAGACTAATTTATTAGTTTCCAAAAATTGATAAATAATGCCAAAATATTAAATAGGCATCAGTTTATCTTATTGCGATTTTGATATTACATAATTAAGATTGCCTGCTAAAAATGTTTAATTCGCAATGTCATTGGTAATATGTTCGGTTTCAAAGAATGTCAAAACATTCAAATGTATTATTAATTTTGTTTAGGCGATGTTTTCTTCTAAAAATTTTGATATTTTTTGTTTAAAAAATTGGTATGGTCGTATCGAAACAAGGTCTAGTACTCTCCACAGGTTATACTCCTATTTTGATGCTTGTAAAGCAAACTCCTTTGACTGCAGTTGTTTTGGCAGCCCTATCAGAAGAAACAGAATTTCCTGATGGAACTTTGAATGTTCTTTCAGTTTATTGACATTATAGGAGAAGCCTTGTGTCTATATCATATTACATATAGAACATCAATGGCAAATAGGATTGTTGCAAATGAAATTTCAAGATCGTGACCAAAACTGGCCTTCATGAAATTGGGATTTAATCTGTTTAGATTTCTCAGCTCTACTTGAGGTGAACGCCAGCACAGGAATTCAAGATAAAATAATCAATGTCGCAAGGAATATATAGAAAGAGATACTGACAGCGGATATAGATAAGAAGAAACCCTGAATGACCGATGAAATCCTGAAATTAATGGAAGAAAGGAGAGGAAATAAATTAGAGAAAGATATCAATGACGTCAATTAGGAGGCAAATCAGAGAGGCCAAAAATGAACCCAAAGTCAAATGCATAGGGATTGAAATAGCAAAGGCAAAACATGATATATTTGGCTTATATAAGACGGTCCAAGAAATAATGCAGAAATACAAGAGGAAATCATTGAGAAGAATAGATAATGACCAGGGAAAAATTATTGTGGACATAGAACGGATGATATTAATATGGAAGAATTACGTAAAAAAACTTTTTTCAGATGAAAAAGCACAACGATATATAGCGAACGCCATAACAAGGCCAGATATCCTTTTAGATGAAGTTGAGGTAGTTTCGTATGGGGTTTAGTCAGAGGTTATAAAGGTTTTTTTATGAGGATTTTAAGAAATAATTAAGTATCATATTCAATGAGATATATAACAGTGGAAAAATAATTAGAGAATTACTGAGATTAGAGTTTCCGATTCTACCTAAAACGCAGGGAGTCAGGAAATGCAGTGGCTATAGAACAATAAACGTAATGCTTCACTTACTGAAGATATTTTTCAAAATAATACATCGGAGAAGGTACAAAATCTGCGAAGAACAAGTATCACCAACACAATTTGGCTTTGTGAAAGGTCTTAGAATGAGAGATGCCTATTCAGCGTTGCCAGGACATGAATCGAAATGTATATGCCTGCTTTATGGAATATCAAAAGGCATTTGACAAACTTCAGCGTAATAAAATGATGAAAGTCCTGCAAGATAGTGGAATTGAGGACAAATCAGAAAACAGAGGAGGTGAAAATTCTTCATTTTTGCCGACAACGAGCAAGGGCTACAAATTTCAATGAACAAATTAGTAGAAAATATGGCTTAGAAATTAACATCAATAAAACAAAGGTCATGATAATCAACAAGGAAAAAACTGAAGGAGCATATTTTACCATCAATGAGAAAGTAATAGAACGAATGTCAACATAAATATGAATCTTTCCCAGGAAATAAAAGCAAGAATTGAAAAAACGAGAAAAGCGTTTACCAGAATGTCAAAACATAATTTGAAGTTGAAAGTAAAATCAGACTCCTCCGATATTTTCCATTTTATTGTATGGAGTAGAGTCTTGGACCTGGACGGAGGTAAAAACAAAAAGACTGGAAACGTTCAAATTTTAGACTTATAGAAGAATTCTTAAAATATCATGAATGAATAGAATATCAAATGTCAAAGTACTCCAAAAAGTTAATAAGGAAACAGGAATAATGTAAACAGTAAAGAGAATATAATTGGGGTTTTTGGAACACGTTATGTTACTGAAATGCATTCTGCAAAAAGAAATAAGAGAGACGAAAAGACGGCTTGCAACATCTACTACAGGACTATGCGGAGCAGTAACAAATTAAATTATCATTGCCAGAATGATTGCAAATATTCAGTAAACTATCAGACCAGAAGAAAACAACATTTCTCCCTCTTGGGCTTTTAAAAAGTAAAATACATTTGAGCTATTCTGAAGTGATTCAGTTAAAATAAGGTTTTTTAATTTATTTAAAATTCATATTTTTTAAATAATGATTCAAATCACTTTGCCCAATACCATAATGCTGGTGCTTCAACCTCTGACTGATTCCCAATATCCTAACAGTGTAGTATTGAAAATATCTTCAGTCAATACATTAAACATTAAAAGAAGCCTAATTATCACTTCTCCTTATCTCTATTCGTTTTTTCTTCGATAGTCCGATGTCTTAATCATTTACTAATTAAACATGTTGTTCCAGTTCTACTTCCTACTTTAAAACTTATTAGTATTTTAATATTTCCGATAAGAAAACTAGTTTAATCTAGTTAGGCATATAAAACAATATTAAACTATTTGCACTTTTTGTGTACATTCGATTGCATTACATACTTTTATTGTTATTACTAACGAAGGGGGCACAAAGGTTAACTTGAGAGATATGAGAGCAAATATAAATATATTTGTAATAAATCTGAAGGAAAACCAGTTATAGATGCATTTTTGAATCTTTCAGAAGTTTTATATCAAGAGAAAACCTTGTGAAAAAAATGATTTGTAATAATTGACAGCTGTATCATCTGTTGATGATCTCGTCCAAGATGCTTTCAATAAAATTCCGTATCTACATGACTTCAGATTGATTTTTTACCAAAATTGCATTGCTATATTTTTTACCTAAATTTCCCATTTAAAATAAGTTGTCCATTTACACAACGAACTACAACTTTAGTTGTTTTAAGCGGTCACAGCAAAGAAATATCCCCACTTAAAAATTTCCCAAGCGAAGTTTCTTGAAACAAAGAAGAAATTCAAAACAGCACGTCAGACCAAATGATAAATAACGGGACATTTTCTTAATTGCTTCGCTCTTTATGTGGATTAATTTTCTTCTCGAGAAACATAAGAAAGACAAAGTGTTTTAAAATTGGGAGTGTCTTTACATTCTTATTAAGCATAAAAGCATTAATAATATACTGTAAAAGTAAGAAGACGCCTTTAAAATTTTGTTTTATTGAAAAGCTTTTTGTTTGATTATACTGTACCTATTAATTACAACATATATAACTATTTGTAAACAATTCGGATTTAAGGTGCATTTGTTTTTGATAAAGTTACGTAACTTTTTAGAATAAATACTTTTAACTAAACTTATATGCTGTATTAGATCATAGACTAAGTAAACACAAAACTGATAGGACACAATTCCTTCATCATTACAATGTTGCAAATGATTGAATAAAGTAATAAAATACATGCCTTTGTCACAAGTATAAAAAAATTTAAATTCTTGGATTTTCGTTCAAAACGTGGCAATGTGGCATATCCCTTCTTGCCAACGAAAGAGGATAAACTCGGCCTTGATTTCTTGATGAAATGCACGGTTGCCACTTTCTAGCGAATTTTTACTGAAGTCAGAACGTTGCCAATTCTTAAATATCACTAATAAGATGCTGCATGATTTTATAGAAAAACAAGTTCAAAAATACAAACTAGAATGTAATCTATGGCGTTCTTAGACCCCGTATATATATATATATATATATATATATATATATATATATATATATATATATATATACACAAATATCTGGCCACAACCATTTTAAAACTTACCCTCCCCCACTTTCTTCTCGGTATGGTGGTATAGGTAGGCCATCATCTCGATGGTGGTGGAATAGGATGAATTGCGTTTTATAACAATTTATTCTAACTGTACAACCTCTAACACAGAAAGGATAAGATGGAGAGAAGTTTGCATTTACTGTTCATATTTTACTTCATTCTATACACAGAGCTGCATATAGTTGTACGTTTGCTGAATGTGATTTCAGCACTACAACGGCATAATGTGGATATATCCACTGCTATTGCATCTCACACGGAGGAATCCGTGAAAGCCGCATAAACATATATATATATATATATATATATATATATATATATATATATATATATATATATATATATATGTATATGATTTTTCTTTTAGGACTACGTTGAGTTGAGTATTTTGAAGACAAATTTTCTAAAACACAATTAATTTTTAAAAGTTTAAAAAGCTAAAATTTTAGTATAAAGACAATTTACATAGTAAAACACAATTAACAAATTTCAGGGACATACCGTGAAGCAGTATATTTTCTTTTATGAAGAATGTGATTTTTAACATTTATGTATATTTGATATGAAATTTCTTGTAGAGTTTTTAATAACCCATTCTACTTTTTATACTATAATTTTTTCTTTTTTTTGTTATTATAATTTATAATATTAATTTATGCATTTCACATACAGAGTGATGCGTTGAAGATTACATTTATTATTTGAATTTGCTACATACTTTTTCAGTTTATTAAGTTACTATAGATTTAGTTTAAATCAGATATATCTCTTTTATCGTTTACCGCATGCTCATCTCTTTTTATTTCTTTGACTGATAATTAATGGTAATTTGAATTAGTAGTCGGTATTTTTGTTTGGTAAAAATTAAACTCGTCTGGTGACTTTTTCATGCTTATGGAGGGCAGTCGATGCTTTTTTTGTGTATTTGTGGCCGTTTAACCTGTTTTCTAGATATTTAGTTGTCATTTCAATATAATTTTGACACGGAATTGAGTACATTAAATTTGTATTATTTTTATACGGTACTTTTTAGTGAAGAAAAAACGATTTTAAACGATTATGGGTTTTATGACAGACTGGTATTATGTTGAGATAAAATATATTTAAGTTTTTCTGACAGTCCCTCTGTGTAGGGAATTGCAACGTATTTATTGTTGTTATTATTTGTCTTTTTCTTACTGTTTTGACTGTGTCAGTTAAGTCAAGGCAGTTATAGTAGTGTCCATTCTTCTAGCTGGACTTTTAAAAAGTTAATATACAATAGAGTGTGTGATTATAATTGGTTTGTGTTGTAATTAATTTTTATTTAAAACAAAAATCTCTGTTCTTAATGAATCCGCCGAAACCCTCAGTTGAAAAAGATTCGAAAGAATCGAAACGTTCTGAAATATAAAATATATATACAATAAGTCTGACTACTTTATATATGTAGTTTCAATATAAAAATGAACTATATTCCCAAGAAAATAATCAACTATATATATATATATATATATATATATATATATATATATATATATATATATATATATATATATATATATATATATGCGATATCCGGTGTACAACTATTATGAGAATAAATTTAATAAAAGTGTAATATTTGTTCAAAAACGAACAGCATACGTGCTAAAAAACATTTAAATTGAACTTTGGATAAGTAAAGATTATGTTTTTAGTAGTTTATTTGGACTTTACATTAACCTGTTGATTCAGAAAATTAATATTAAATTTAAATGGATTATTTGTTTCCAAAATATCGGAAAAATAAATCAGTAACCTTTGTTCATAACATACATGTTATAAATACCAAAGAAGTGTCAAACAAAATAAATTCTTGCAATTTAAGACACTGTTTATGGTCGACCTTATCACTTCTGATTCGGTTGACAATTCGAAACGATTAATACACAAATAGCAATTAATCTGTATTTATCTAAAGTCCGTTAATAAAGTTTAATATATTTGACATAATAAATGATAATCCAATTAATTATCAAGTTATCAATTTTTGCTTTACTTACCATTCCGTAGAGCGGGATAATAATTTCAAATATAAAGTTAATCTTTTTCACTGAAACGAAAATAATTAAAGCCAAAATGTACTCCCTTGAAACCCTAACATAATGCGTATCGGACATATACTCAACCCTCTTTTCAGTTAACGATTCCTAATATTGCATAATTCATTGGTTTTTAGATATTACTTCGATTGATGATATATCCTGTCCTGTGTAAACGCTAAAAAGTGAAAAATGACTATAAATTTCCACATGAAATAGAAATTTTTGAAGTCGGCGCCAAGGCGCTAAATGAAAGAAATAACTACTAATATATACAAATTATGGTAAGAAAGCAATTACAAATAAAGTATTGTTAATCTGTTTATGCAAATCACATTTTGTCAGGTATTAGTTTGACGCCGACTTCAAAAATTACAATTTCATATAGAAATTTATAATTATTTTTCACTTTTTAGCGCACTTTTAGAAGTCGGTTCAATTTTTTTTTATAAAAATTTTATTTTTGTGTGTTGTTACCATCATAATGTCTCATAATAAATCTGCCTTTTAAATTTTTTTATGGGATAGTTTAGTAGAATCCCTAAGAACATGCTAAACCTGCCATGGAAACATCTCTTTTCTCTTAAAAATAAAGGATGCACAAAAAAAAATAACAATAATAATTTCGAAACTGTTAAAAAAATATTACAACTTAATAATGAAGCGACACAACTTCTTAATAGGAACAATTACATTTATCGTCAATTATTACATGTATAATACATTTAATTTAAACCATTTAAATAATAAACACATATAATTATGGTAAAAGAATTTCAAGGTTAGTAAGATGAAAATTTTCTTCATTGTGTGCGATGAAATTTGCATGAAAAATTATAGCCGCGAGTTAATTTTTCATACAAAAAAAGTTTACATAATTAGGTATTGTTATAAGGTTTTTTATTTAACAGGTGTGGAGTTACAAAGACAGTTAACCTTTTTTTCCCTTTTAATTCGAACAGTATAAAGTAGGTACAGCTGATCGATTTTATTTATGTAGATTAAAAAATTATATTATCATTCTTTACATCATTTTATTTTGGTTACCGAAAGAGAAGGTTTTTATTTATCAAAAGGTTACAGAGTTCTCTTTTCTTCATTAAGCTGACCTTTTGAAAGTATGCATTTCTTTAGTTTCTAGTCTTTTTTTATTTCTCTCTGTAAGTCTCCGAATTTCAGCTATCATTGTGATGTATACGTTATGTTTTCGTTTTTTACTAATACTTTTGTTCTACACTATTCCATTCCCCCATCCCAAAAAGTGTTAGTTTTGTTGTAAACAAACCCCAAAATAAATTTTTTGTCGGCCATAGTATCAACACCATCTTGGATTTTACTCAACCAATTTCGGAAAAAAATAGTATGGAACCAACGCAACAACGTCCTGAATAAAATGCAAACAATTTTATTGAAATATGTGCTGCAATTCCGAGATAATTGAATTTAAAACGTCCTTCTTTTAGAAGTCTGTTAAAAATCTAAATTAAACTCTCTTATGACTTTCTGAAAGTATGCATTTCTACAGTTTCTATTCGTTTTTTATTTCTTTCTGTAAGTCTTCGAGTTTTAGCTATCATTGTGTTCTATACATCACGGATTGTACCGAAGCAATTTCGAAAAAAATAGTATGGAACCAACGCAACAACGTCCTGAGTAAAATGCAAACAATTTTATTGAAATATGTGCTGCAATTCCGAGATAATTGAATTTAGAACGTCATTCTTTTAGAAGTCTGTTAAAAATCTAAATTAAACTCTCTTATGACCTTCTGAAAGTATGCATTTCTACAGTTTATATTCGTTTTTTATTTCTTTCTGTAAGTCTTCGAGTTTTAGCTATCATTGTGTTATATACATCATGGATTGTACCGAAGCAATTTCGGAAAAAATAGTATGGAACCAACGCAACAACGTCCTGAGTAAAATGCAAACAATTTTATTGAAATATGTGCTGCAATTCCGAGATAATTGAATTTAGAACGTTCTTCTTTTAGAAGTCTGTTAAAAATCTAAATTAAACTCTCTTATGACCTTCTGAAAGTATGCATTTCTACAGTTTATATTCGTTTTTTATTTCTTTCTGTAAGTCTTCGAGTTTTAGCTATCATTGTGTTATATACATCATGGATTGTACCGAAGCAATTTCGGAAAAAATAGTATGGAACCAACGCAACAACGTCCTGAGTAAAATGCAAACAATTTTATTGAAATATGTGCTGCAATTCCGAGATAATTGAATTTAGAACGTTCTTCTTTTAGAAGTCTGTTAAAAATCTAAATTAAACTCTCTTATGACCTTCTGAAAGTATGCATTTCTACAGTTTATATTCGTTTTTTATTTCTTTCTGTAAGTCTTCGAGTTTTAGCTATCATTGTGTTATATACATCATGGATTGTACCGAAGCAATTTCGGAAAAAATAGTATGGAACCAACGCAACAACGTCCTGAGTAAAATGCAAACAATTTTATTGAAATATGTGCTGCAATTCCGAGATAATTGAATTTAAAACGTCCTTCTTTTAGAAGTCTGTTAAAAATCTAAATTAAACTCTCTTATGACTTTCTGAAAGTATGCATTTCTACAGTTTCTACTCGTTTTTTTATTTCTTTCTGTAAGTCTTCGAGTTTTAGCTATCATTGTGTTATATACATTATATTTTTTACTAATATTTTTGCTCCACTGTGTCCCATTCCCCCATCCCAAAGAGTGTTAGATTTGTTGTATACGACCCCCAAAATAAATTTCTGTGTCCGCCATATTATCAATACCATCATGAATTTTACCGAACCAATTTCGGAAAAAATAGTATGGAACCACCACAACAACTTCCTGAATAAAATGCAAACAATTTCATTGAAATCGATGCTGCAATTCCGAGATAATTGAATTTAGAACGTCCTTCTTTCAGAAGTATCTTAAAAATCTAAATTAAGCTCTCTTATAACCTTCTGAAAGTATACATTTCTACAGTTTCTATCCGTTTTTAATTTATTTCTGTAAATCTCCGAATTTTAGTTATCATTGCTCCACAGTGTCCCATTCCCCCATCCCAAAGAATGTTAGATTTGTTGTATTCGACCCCCAAAATAAATTTCTTTGTCCGCCATATTATCAACGCCATCATGGATTTTACCGAACCAATTTTGGAAAAAATAGTATGGAACCACCGCAACAACTTCCTGAATAAAATGCAAACAATTTCATTGAAATCGATGCTTCAATTCCGAGATAATTGAATTTAGAACGTCCTTCTTTTAGAAGTCTCTTAAAAATCTAAATTAAGCTCTCTTATAACCTTCTGAAAGTATGCATTTCTACAGTTTCTATCCGTTTTTAATTTCTTTCTGTAAGTCTCCGAATTTTAGCTATCATTGCTCCACAGTGTCTCATTCCCCCATCCCAAAGAATGTTAGATTTGTTGTATACTACCCCCAAAATAAATTTCTTTGTCCGCCATATTATCAACACCATCATGAATTTTACCCAACCAATTTCAGAAAAAAATAGTAGAAAACCACCGCAACAACTTCATGAATAAAATGCAAACAATTTCATTGAAATCGGTGCTGCAATTCCGAGATAACTGAATTTAGAACGTCCTTCTTTTAGAAGTCTGTTAAAAATCTAAATTAAGCTCTTTAATATTCGAAATCTTTTTCAGCGTATAAATATCCTTAAATAAAAATCATTCAAGAAGAAAAATTGAAAACCGAAAAAAACTATTCGCTCCGTTCCACTAACGTCACCGCCATTTAAATTCATAATACCTGATACTTATTTTAATGATTGATCATCATTTTTTTTACTCATGTATCGAATTAAGTCCAAGTAGGATTGGCCACAATTGAAACCCAATATCTCTCTTATTATTATGCTAATGTAAATCTGACTTGTATTAAGAATATAAAAACGCCAAAGTATCTATTCGGTTAGCAACAGTGTTTGAGAATGAAGGTGAGATTAACTGTAAAAAAATTACCAATGATTAGTAAGATAAATGGTTAATTTTTTGTTGGAATTAATCTCTTTTGCTTTCGCTTATTATATTGAATGGTTTAAAAAAACTGTCATGACAAAACTGTACTTACTGTTTCTTATTTCATATTATATTCGTTATTTAATACAGTGTGGCTCATAAATTCCTTGTCGATTTATAAAACTAATAAGTTTGTTTAAAAATTGCTAGCAGTTAATAAGCTAAATGGAGCTTGTTTTCCATTACCGAGTAAAAACAACATTTTGATCAGTTAAAAACTAACCTCACGATGTTAAAATTAAGAAAAAAAAAACTTTAAACTTTGATAGGCTGTAATTTGTGTAGTGAGTGACTTTTTTATACAGGGTGATTCAAAAATCGATCACGAAACTTAAGGGGGTGATTCTACTTGACAAAATAAGGGTAGAGCTTCATATAATTTTTTTTCAAAACGTCATTCGTTTTCGTCCAAGTTCAAGTTTTTATTTTTTGTTTTTTGAATTACTCGCTTACAGGAAAACCGATTTGACTAATATTTGAAAGATAGGCTAAGTCTTCTGCGCTTCATCATTTTAGTAACAATTCACATTGATTGTTTGCCGCTAGAGGGCACTTTACCTACATTGAAAATTGTTTTCTTGTCATAATTTTTTAGTGTTGACAGCTACAGTAGTTTTTGGCATAATTTCTGAAAGACTGATGCCAGGCCTTCAAAAAAGGTGCTCTTTATTTACATCGCTAAACCCAACGGTTTAGACGTAAATCACCCTTAAAAATTAAGTGGTAAATTTACTTTTCTCATTTCATTACCACCAGCTACCAGGTAAATAGCTATCAAAGTATACCAGAGCTGTCAGTTTAACATCAAATAAATTCGCTTTTTAAACTATTTAATTTATAATCTTAAAATAACTAATAATGGCTAATCAGTAAATATTCATATTATGGATTATTGCGATATACATTTAATTGATAAAAATTAATGAAACAGTACTAAACAAACTAAAAAAGATTCTCAAAATGTCCCCCATTTTCTTCCATACATTTCCTAACACTCTTCAAAAAATGTCGCCTAACTCGATGAAAAATTTCTGGTGTTTCTTTAATAATTTGGCACTTTTCGATTATCCTGAAGCGAAGATCCTCGACGTTGATTACTGGAATATCGTACACCAATTGTTTCAAATGACCCCAAAAGAAAAAATCCATAGGATTAAGGTCTGGTGACCTCGCTGCCCATGCCAATGGTCCACTTCGTCCTATCCATCGCTCAGGATACGTTGCATCCAAATACTGTCGGACACGTATACTAAAGTGGGGCGGAGCTCCGTCTTGGAGGATCCACATGTTGGCCCTTACTTCCAATGGCACATCTTCCAGATACAATGGGAGACGATTTTGGATAAAAGTATACGTCACCAGTTAATGGGCCATCAAAGAAATGAGGACCAATAAGGTAATCTCCTATTATCCCTGCACACATATTTAGTGAAAATCTACGCTGATGTTTCGTTTCTACCACATTGTTTGGGTTCTCGTAAGCATATGTGTGGATGTTGTGTAGATTTGTTATGCCATCACGAGTGAAACCAGCTTCGTCAGTGAATAATATGACGCCAATTAATCGATTATCGTGTTCATACTTAGCTAGGATCTGATTGCACATTTCCAACCGTCTCGGCCGATCATCGTCATAAAGAGCCTGCACCTTTTTTGAATGAAACGGGTAGAGTTGTTCTTCTCTTAGTATCCTCCATGAACTAGCCTGACAGAGCCGCACTTCATTCCCAATTTTTCTAGTACTAATACCTGGATTATCTTCAATAATTTCAAGCACTCTTTCTTCTTGTTGCACGTTTCTAGCAGTTCTAGGTCTTCCCCTATTTCCATTATAACTTTTAAAGGAACCACATTCCGCAAGCCTCCTGTGCACACTGGAAAATGTTTGAGCATGAGGGATATTTCTTTCCGGATAACTCTCCATATAATATCTTCTTGCCAACTCTGCATTAACATTTGCTTTTCCATAACAAAAATGGATATCACAATATTCGATATTTGAATATTGGTGATTAGCCATTATTAGTTATTTTAAGATTATAAATTAAATAGTTTAAAAAGCGAATTTATTTGATGTTAAACTGACAGCTCTAGTATACTTTGATAGCTATTTACCTGGTAGCTGGTGGTAATGAAATGAGAAAAGTAAATTTACCACTTAATTTTTAAGGGTGATTTACGTCTAAACCGTTGGGTTTAGCGATGTAAATAAAGAGCACCTTTTTTAAAGGCCTGGCATCAGTCTTTCAGAAATTATGCCAAAAACTACTGTAGCTGTCAACACTAAAAAATTATGACAAAAAAACAATTTTCAATGTAGGTAAAGTGCCCTCTAGCGGCAAACAATCAATGTGAATTGTTACTAAAATGATGAAGCGCAGAAGACTTAGCCTATCTTTCAAATATTAGTCAAATCGGTTTTCCTGTAAGCGAGTAATTCAAAAAACAAAAAATAAAAACTTGAACTTGGAACTCGAAAACGAATGACATTTTGAAAAAAAATTATATGAAGCTCTACCCTTATTTTGTCAAGTAGAATCACCCCCTTAAGTTTCGTGATCGATTTTTGAATCACCCTGTATGAAGAATTACATTTCCAAGTATCCTGATCTATTATCTGAACACCCAGTATTTTAGGTTTATTTAATGATTTTGTCGAAAACAGGTTTCCTCTAATTACAAATTGGTTTCTTTAAATAATATATTTTTAAACTATTCTGTAAATATAGGAGTGTTCTAAGTGTCTCAATATGTTTATCTGTATCTACTAATTTTCGTCACAGTTGCATCATGTTGGTATACTTATCCAGACCTTACATTTCCCCAACTATTTTTATCCACACTTTTTAACCCACTTGGCTACGGCTTGCCAGGAGTTGTAACTGGACCAAAAAGTAAAATACAAAATGCATTAACTGTTGAGGTTACGTATGTAAACGCATCAGTGGCAAATTTTTGCTAGATGTTTTTTCAAAAAACATTTTGCTAAACACTTGTCTTTCATATTAGTTATAGTTAAGTAGGGCGAGGTAAATGATACTGTCGGTGTAGTTCAGACGCCGAACGTCTTAATAGATTTGGTACACCAAAAATTCCAAAAATATTACAAATATTTCAAGCTCGCATAATTTTGTCATGCCTCTTTCGAAAGATATATTAGTGCAGGTATAAAATTTTCGGAATTTTTGCTTATTTTATATCACTATTATATACCAATATGTATTTTGTTTAATAAGATCAATTTTTCTAAGATGACAGTACAAGACGAACACGACGAACTTACGGACTAGAGTTATCAAATCTGTCTCAAGTAGTAGAAAAACTTCTTAGCCCGTTGACTCTCGATATAATAGTTCACAAACTGAAGGGAGAGTAACAAATTCTATTTATTTATTTCCTGTTGATTCTGATGAGATATTAAAGGTTATAAAGGGTTTAAAAAACAAGAAGCCAGTTGGAGATATTTTGAAAGATATAGGTGACTTTATTTCTAAGCCTTTATCTTTTATTGTAAATTTGTGTTTTACAACAGGTATTTTTCTAAGTAAGCTGAAAAAGCGAATAGGAAGTCGAGATAACAGTAAAAGAGAGAAAACTGCAATATTTCGAACACATTATGCGGGGAGAAAAGTACAGCATCTTACGGCTCATAATCCAAGGCAAAATAAGTGGCAGAAGCGGCGTAGGACGACGACGAATTTCATGGCTAAAAAACCTAAGGGAATGGTTTGGATGCAGTTCAAAGCAACTATTTAGAGCAACTGCCTCAAAAATTAAAATAGCTATTATGATTGCCAACCTCCGCAATGGAGAAGGCACTTGAAGAAGAAGAAGCTAAAAAATGCCCATATTTGAGTAATCTATAAGAAGGAGGAGAAATCTGAAGAAAAAAAATTATAGATCAATCTCGCTATTGCCTAATATAACCTAGGTTTTTGAAAAAGTTTTATATCAGAGAATTGTAACATTTCTGGATAAGTTTTCTGTAATATCAGATCAACATAATCACTTTAGAAAAGGAAATCCACAGTAAAAGCTTTGTACCAAACACTAAATAAAAAAGCAAACATTGGCCATGTGCCTGGATCTGTCTAAAGCCTTTGATGCTGTGGATCATAAAATATTATTGTTAAAACTTGAATTGTACGGTATAAGGGGTAATGCGCTGCAATTAATAGGATCGTATGTGACGGACAGAACTCAATGTGTGGTGGAGTCTGATCTCCATGGTAGGGTTATAGTGTCTCAGAGGATTAAAATGAAGAGGAGTGTCCTTCAAGGATCAATACTTGGACCTCTTTTGTATATTCTTTATACAAATGATTTACTCGAAATCTTTGGAGAGCAGACTGTACTATATCCTGATGACGCATCGCTTATATTCAGTGAAAGCTGGGCGGAGTTGCTATCGATGAAGGTTCAATCTGTGATGGACATTCTCGATGGGTACTTTCGGTCAAACAGCCTGTCGCTAAATATTTCCAAAACGCAGTGCATTATGTTTGGCAACAGATTAAACAATCAATTTACATTAACATTTGAGGATACAACAATAACATCAGTCGAGAACGCTGTTGTTTTGGGACTAAACATCGATAGAAGCTTGGACTGGGGGGTGCACATCGAGAGAGTTGCCACTAAAATATCTCAGTAGTGTTTTGCATTAAGAATTATTTCGAAGAGAGTTGGAATCGATGCAGTTCTATCAGCTTACCATGCATTTGTACAGTCCAGACTCGGATATGGTTTGATATTTTGGGGTAATTCCTGTGATATTAATAGAGTTGTGATTCTACAAAAAAAGATGTTTACGGTATATTTTTGCAATGAAACAACAAGACAGTTGTAGAAATATCTTTATTAGTAACAATATTTTGACGGTTATGGGTAAGTACATTTTTTTTATTGTTGATAACAGGGATCTTTATGAGGGTGTATCTATTAAACATAACTATAATAAAAGTTTTTAATTCTTTACTTGAAAATATATATTTACTACCGAGAAATAGATTAAAGTGTGTCCTAAAAATCTTTTTGTGTAAAAAAGCCTTCTATACATTGATAGAGTTTTCTGAGTGCGATAAAGGCAGCATTTTCTCGAGGTAGAATTTTTGTTGTTGGCTGTATCATGAAATTTTAAATGTGTGTGAGTTTCCTTGTTATTTAATTTTTTTTCCTTTATAATATTGCCCTTTATCTGAAGTTTTAATTGTTTTGTTTTTGCTACATTTATTTGATTTACTTTTTTTATCACCAGTTGAGAATGAATGAATTTTTATTATGATGTTTATTACAGTATCGTTTTTTTTTTGACATTGTTCCATGCCCTTATGGGTTTTTTGGTAAGTGGAATAAACAAAGACTTTTCTATCTACCCCTGGGGGCTTAGGTATGAGAAAATTGACAGCAACTACTGTCTTAGTTGCTTATAAAAATAAATTTAGTTTTTCTTAAACTAATGCCAGATAAATGGAAAGTAAAGATTACTCATCCTGAAAAAATAAGCTCCAAGTTTCGGATACCCTTCGGCTTCCTACATAAATGACATGATGTAGGTAAACAAATTTGTTGCTCTAGACTACTCTGTGACCGGTTAGTCAGAAATTATAATGATTGCATCATAGTTACGACACATTTTTAAAAAATGTTGTAATATATTATAAAATTTACATAATGGGGAATTCGTATTTTGTTTATATTGTATATTCCTGATTAATACTAACATATAGCTTCTAATAATTTATTAGTATCTTTTGTTATATCTTTTTTGTATAAATATAGTTTTAAAAATATCTGTTATTCCTGATGAACAAGTCGTATTGTTATTGATTTTCAGCTATCTTTTTTATTTTGACGGCAATATGTTATTTTGAATAACAATGATATATAGCAAGGTTAAAAACCAAGTAATAAATTTAAAATGCAAGAAACCGGATAAGTGTATTTAAGACACTCATTATATTAGGGTAACGTAGCAGTTACTTTTTCTTTTCTTTTCGTCTTTCAAATTAGAAATTACTATGGGCTACTTATTTTATTCCCTGGCGGCCATACCGATGCGCATGTTATACATATAATATTTCTTTAAATAATAAATAGCCCAATCAGTGGGTTAAGAAAATACCGATATTAATTCAGGAATAGATATGATCTACTCTGCGATGTAAAAGGAGATAAACGAAAATTTATCCATATATTTACGGGTACAATTTGAATAAAGAATGCTCGTGACTCGAGCATCCACAGTTGCCAAAACACAATTTTTTTAAATCTTGAAGCTAGGGTAGAGAAAAATTGTGCAAGAGACAGCTTTTTGTAGAAAAAAAAATATTTCTATGAAAAATATAAGACTTTTGCTATTGGATTTATATCTTAATTATTATAAACAAAGCGGTTATGAACTTTG
Organism: Diaprepes abbreviatus; assembly: GCA_034092305.1. Taxonomy (NCBI): domain Eukaryota; kingdom Metazoa; phylum Arthropoda; class Insecta; order Coleoptera; family Curculionidae; genus Diaprepes; species Diaprepes abbreviatus. The sequence goes on along the minus strand of JASJET010000220.1, from coordinate 1,221,561 downwards.
TTGAAAAAAAATTTGACTTCCATTAATCGTATCCCACTGTTTTTTCTTCAAAAGTATTTGTAATGAAGTCAGCTTTTGATATGTTAGACTCAGAAACCCATACGATCAACGAAAAATGTTGTGGATCGATTTGCTTGTTAAAAAAATTATTCCATTTTATTTAAATTTTTAAGTTCTTAAATTTTTTCGACCTGTGGGACTGTGCATAACGCTTGCCTTCGAACAACATAAATATATGCACTGCACTAATGGATTGCGATATTGTATTTAAAAGGCTGGTGGATCTTAATGTTGGAGTGGATACCGGCAGTGTTCGTAAGGAATTATTGTCTGACACTGGCTATATTATTGATTGCAATATATAGATATTCTCTTGATTCAATTTACAATACGTTTGTTCAAAGATGGAGATCAGTCCTGCATACTTAACTACTGTCCTATATCTAGCTTGTCGTATTTTGGTAAAGTTTTGGAGGAGAATCATATTGAAACATCAGCACGGATTTAAATTTGAGATATCACGCCAAACTTATTCAGCAATTAGTACTTTTTGAATGCCACTCTTGATCTTTCACTGTAAGTCAATTCGATTTACTTTAACCTCAGAAAAGTAGTTGATGTAGTAAATCATAACATGTTATTGAACAAACTGCAGTAATATGGAGTCAGATCACCGTTAATTTTTTAGATTGCCAGTAATTTTTCTGTTCGGACGCAGGTGGTCAGATTTTACGATATTTTACCGAGGAAAATAAGGATGGAGTTCCGCAAAAAAGCCATCTGAACTGTGTTCTGTACTTGTTTTAATAATATATATATATATATATATATATATATATATATATATATATATATATATATATATATATATATATATATATATATATATATATATATATATATATATATATTTATTTATTTATTTTCTTAATTCTTGAACCATAGATTATATCATTTTTCTTTTTATTTTGTCTTTTCTTGGGTTTAGGTTCTATATTTAATAAATACATAAAATTTATTGACGTTTCGCCCTTTATTCAAGGCATTTTCAAAATTTTTGCCTCCTAAAAATACACAATTAAATTAACATCACATAAAAAACACATTTAACATTTTCGAAAACAAACAAGACACTTAAACAATAGTCAAAACTTTAAAATTTCTTAAAAATACCTAATTTTACCCGTGCGTACCGGTAAAATTAGGTATTTTTAAGAAATTTTAAAGTTTTGACTATTGTTTAAGTGTCTTGTTTGTTTTCGAAAATGTTAAATGTGTTTTTTATGTGATGTTAATTTAATTGTATATTTTTAGGAAGCAAAAATTTTGAAAATGCCTTGAATAAAGGGCGAAACGTCAATAAATTTTATGTATTTTTTAAATATAGAACCTAAACCCAAGAAAAGACAAAATAAAAAGAAAAATGATATATATATATATATATATATATATATATATATATATATATATATATATATATATATATATATATATATATAATACATATTAATTGCTGTACCACTTAGGTTTATTTAAGTAAATAAATAAAATAATGGATTTAAAGTCACAATAAAGTATTCATTTTCTGCCCTCTTGTAGAAAAATTAATCCACCTAATAATAATAACTGATAACCGATAAAAGCCGTGCAGATAAACAGAAAACCATATCAAGATTGAATGGGTTAATACCCTTAACACAAAGCAGTTACTAAGTGCATAAAATGAGGTTAGCATCCTTAAACATCAATTCAACGCAAGAAGCATCCTCACTGCGTTCACATTCTGTTAAGGCAATATAAATTACGTTCTAAATTCTAGTTTAAATAACTTCTATAAACCATAATAAAATTTCGTTTTCATTTTTATTTATGACAGATGTGATAAGAGTCTCAGAAACTAAGAACAAAGTGTTACATCATTTTTTATTAGGCTTACATTACAAGAATACTTGTCAATATAATAGAATATTAAAAATTTCTTCAGACTGTTACAAAGAAGAATAGAGAGTTTATTTCCTGTAAATCCAAGTGTGTTTCTCTCCCTAAACGCATTTCAACCATCTAATACTTTCGTCAGTGGAGGTGTTACGAACTAAGAGCAAAATTCACAGAAAACAATTACCTTTATAAAATTTTCAATACCAGACTGTAAAACATCGTCAGTCAAAGATACTGGAGTAGTGAAAATCATTTATATTTTTGATAAGATATTGTTGTTAGTTCGTCTTAAGCACATTTTGTTCTCTATAAGCAGTTTTTATTACTTACAACTTTTAAAACAAGTTTTTTTAATGTTTTTCTTTTACCAAATAACTTCTAGCGAATAAAAATGTCAAAAATAATTACGTACCCTTCTATTTTTAGTCGTCACCGTCATCACTTTTTCTGTCCATGCGAGTTCATTGGTATTTCATATTTAAGGTATTATTAATTACTTTATTATTGTTATTTCTTCAACAAAACTGTAAAAAGTAGATAAATTTGTTTTCTTGTAACTAAAACTTGAATCCTATTTCTGTTCTTATTAAAACTTTCACTTGGCAAGCTCCTATATGTGTCATTTCAAATTTACAAAAACTGAAACCTTGCTAAGTGAAAAATATTTGATAGCGACAAAGTTGGCTTAAGTTTTTTTCGAAAATCCACTCGGTAAAGTCTCTTTAATTCATAATACAATCCAAAAAAAGAAACTGCCCTTTTTGATTGAGTTCTTTTTCCTGATTAAGAAGCATTTACATCTTAAAATATTTGAAAAATATCTTTCTGTCACTTTATATCAAAAATGACTTTAAATATCTTTAAAGCATTTAAAAAACTAATTCATGTAATCTGTGCAAGATATTTTTTCAAAAAGACATAAAAAATAAATACATTACTACGATAATTGAGGCCTAGACTATATCCAAGCTTAGAAAGACTATTTTATAGATCAATAAAAAAAAACTGTACAAATTTTTATAAAAAAAATTGAACCGACTTCTAAAAGTGCACTAAAAAGTGAAAAATAACTATAAATTTTTATATAAAACTTTTTGAAGTCTGTGCCAAATTATTTCTAAATGAAATGAATAACTACTAATATATACAGGGTGAGTCAACAATTGGATGAAGTAAGTTTGTGCCTTTTCGGTGAAATTTACAAAGAAACTATATTTATTGTTTGATACAGTTTATTTTTACGCAGATTTTAAAAATATTTAGGACTCTACAGGGTGAGCCAAAAAACTAGGACAGCATAAAGTTGTATTTTTTTAAATAGAACACCCTATATACGAATCGTATTTTCGATTTAGCTTATAATTTTAAATCTTTTTTATTAAGAGTTTACTATAACAAAACTTTATAGTTTCTGAGATAATTAAGTTTAAAGAAAAAAAGTCACATTGTCAAGCATCAATTCAATCCTAAATAACGTTTTCAATTTTGTGACAAATATATTCAAATTTGGAATTTGGCAAGGCCAAGGACAAGTTAACATAATTTTTACCTAATATTTGCAATAAAAGCTACAGGGTGTTGAACACATCGGCTCAAATTTGAACAAGTTTAAATGAATAAATATATTTTTTTTTAAACGGTACACCCTGTATATTTTCATGTTATTTAATAAAGTAATAGAAACCCTAAAAGTTTTGTTCAATATATCCTATACCTATTTATAATATTTTTTGAGATATTTCAGTTTTTCTTATTTTCCATACTTTTTTACAGGCATAGTCTTCATTATCATAGTAGCCATGTAAAATAATAAAAAGAAACTACAGAAACAAACAGAATGTGGTTAAATATGATGAAATACATTATTCGTTATATTACAACGGCAATAGTTTAATTAAACATAATGTGAAAAAATTAACACAACAATAACGACAAGGCAAATACATATTTACTTTTATACTAAATTGAAACAAAAAAATTACCTATTAAATACTGAGATTAATTATTTCTTTTTAATAAGTGTTCGAATAAACGACCCTCTTGTGCAATGCACAAATTTAGTCTTTTTTGCAGATTTTCTCGGACCCTGGACAAAATTAGTGGAGTTATTGTTCTACAGGTATCCCTAATCCTGTTTCGCATATCTTCCACTGTTGTTGGTGGATTAACATACACCTTATTTTTAATATAACCCCATAGGAAGAAATCTAATGAGGTGATGTCGCAAGACCTTGGTGGCCACTCAATGAAACCCCCACGTCCAATCCATTTTTGCGGATATCGTTGGTCCAAAAACGCACGAACTTCACGATGGTAATGCGGAGGCGCACCATCGTGCTGGAACCACATACTGTCGAGCTCATCCTTATCGAGACCTTAAAGCAGTTGGGGTAGTTCTTCTTGTAGAAAGTTCAGGTAACTATGGCCATTTAGTGGTTCATTAAAAAAGTGGAGTCCAATAATTCGATTATGATGAATACCACACCAAACATTTAATGCCCAGTGGTTTTGATGTTGCACCTCTCTAATCCAAAATGGGTTTTCTGTGGCATAATAATGCATGTTGCGTCTATTTACGGCACCGGCACTTCTAAAAGTAGCTTCATCACTAAACATTACCTTGCATAATAAATTTGGATTTAATTGAATCTCCGCATTTATTGTACGACAAAAGTTTACACGACTCTCAAAATCCTGTCCATGCAATTCTTGGTGTAATTCCATGTGATATGGATGATACCTATATTTCTTGGTAGTACGATTAGCGGTGGATTGTGATGTTTCACATAATGCTGCTAACTGACGGCTACCAATATAAGGATTTTCCTGAACATTTAACAATACTTGTAGTTCTTTTTCTTCATTAGTTACTGGTTTGTTGACCACTTTACGTTTTGGATAATCAACAGTACCAGAAGAATCAAATCTTTGCATTAAGTTTTGAAAAGTATGGGTATTAGGCTGGCGTCGATCAGGATACTTCATTTTGTAAATTCTTTGAGCAAGAAGGCAATTTTTTTGAGCCTCTCCTATTGTATAAATCATATCTATTAACTCATTCTTTGGAAAATTCATTTTACAATATAAGATGAATGCAAAAAAAACCAAACTACACTACATAAAAACCAAAAGAAGCGATTGCGGTTATAAATTTGACACACAGAAAAATGTTCTTTTACATTGTTTTTGCCAGGGCTACTATGATAATGAAGACTATTTCTGTAAAAAAGTATGGAAAATAAGAAAAACTGAAATATCTCAAAAACTATTATAAATAGGTATAGAATATATTGGACAAAACTTTTAGGGTTTTTATTACTCTATTAAATAACATGAAAATATACAGGGTGTACCATTTAAAAAAAAAGATATTTATTCATTTAAACTTATTCAAATATGAGCCGATGTGTTCAACACCCTGTAGCTTTTATTGCAAATATTAGGTAAAAATTATGTTAACTTGTCCTTGGCCTTGCTAAATTCCAAATTTGAATATATTTGTCACAAAATTGAAAACGTTATTTAGGATTGAATTGATGCTTGAAAATGTGACTTTTTTTCTTTAAACTTAATTATCTCAGAAACTATAAAGTTTTGTTATAGTAAACCCTTAATAAAAAAGATTTAAAATTATAAGCTAAATCGAAAATATGATTCGTATATAGGGAGTCCTATTTAAAAAAATACAACTTTATGCTGTCCTAGTTTTTTGGCTCACCCTGTAGAGTCCTAAATATTTTTAAAATCTGCGTAAAAATAAACTGTATCAAACAATAAATATAGTTTCTTTGTTAATTTCACCGAAAAGGCACAAACCTACTTCATCCAATCGTTGACTCACCCTGTACAAATTATGGTAAGAAAGCAGTTACAAATAAAATACTTTTAATCTGTCTATGCAAATCACATTTTGTCAGGTATTAGTTTGGCGTTCACTTCAAAAATTTCAATTTCATATAAAAATTTATAGTTATTTTTAATTTTTTGGCGCACCTTTAAAAGTCGGTTCAATTTTTTTAATAAAAATTTTAATAAATAAATGCTTCCATTGCATTTTACAAAAATAAATGCGTTTAAAGGAGTCGTTATCGGTATTACGATATAGTTTGTTTTGTAAACAAAATCATACGCAATTAATTTTGCAATTTAAAAACCCTCAAACTATCATTAGAAAATAATTAAGAATGTATATCCACAATTCAGAAAACCATATTCTACAAATACTACAAATGATTGTTAAAGAGTTTATATTTAAATTGAAAAATTTGTTATTTAATACTTTATTTCCAACTAGCGACCCGCCCCGGCTTCGCACGGGTGCAATGCTGATACTAAATACACTACAGAAAAACTGTGACTATTTATTTTATTTTTACAACAATTATTACATCAGCCTCCGACGCGCTATTTATAGGCACGCTGCCGCCGCCCTGGTCGGCCAGTACCGCCGCAAGCGCTACTTTCCGCAATTTTAAATCTGTAATATCTTCGAAAATATTCATTTAAATCTTGTGCTGTAAAGGACCATATAGATCTATATTAAATCAACAATGTATTTAAGCTATTTAATTGGATAAGGATTAATGCTGTATTGGTTAAAATCGCTTCAAAATTTGCCATTATTTGTCGTAAAAAGTAAATGACAAAAAAATGTTATTGTGGGATATCCATGAGAGATAGACATATACCATCGCGGAGTTTTCTGTAGACCTTTTCAATGTGTATAAATAATTAGTACATTATTTTGATAAATCTCGTAGGGTTCAGCCTGCGTTTACAATGTAAGCGGAAAAAAATATGATAATTAACGACATCACATTAGAAACCTCAAAAATAACAGTATTTCTCCACTATTTAATGGATGTTATTATACATATAAACCTTCCTCTTGAATCACTCTATCTATTGAAAAAAACCGCATCAAAATCCGTTGCGAAGTTTTAAAGATTTAAGCATACAAAGGGACATAGGGACAGAGAAAGCGACTTTGTTTTATACTATGTAGTGATAATAGTCGGTGATCAACTGTATTAAAGGCTTTTAATAAATGAAAATAAATATATGTTTGTTATCTAATTATTTGGTTATGTATGTTACGGTTTTTTTTAGAAATAAAATCAAACTGGGGTTTGTAAACAAACAAAAATTGAAAGTTTACATTTTGAATATCACCATTACAAATTAAAAACAAATAAAGTGGATATCGATGTGGGTGCAACAAAATGATGTAACACGTAAATATAAAAAAAAACTTCTGACATGATTCCAATAGACAAGTGAGTAAAGTGTGTTTTATATTTTTTTTAAGATGCTTCCGATTCGAACGTCAAAATCACAACGTACATCGCAGTCTTGGCTGCATGTCAAAAGTTTAATTTATGCCATGGGAAAGTTGTTAATATGTTTTTGGACATCGTCAAACACCAATATTTTTATGATTTGCGAGTGTATTTACATCAAACGTGAACGCAAATCGGTTTTTAAAAAGCAGATGCAATATTATTTTCGTTAATTTCCATGAAAAATAACGCTTGATTTGATTAAATTTAGCATTACATAGGTCACTTTTCCATAATTCCTTCGAGACAACTTAATACCTACTTCAATTAACTTATATTCTCCACAAATTGAATGTATTACTTGATGAATCCGACTTCTCTGAAGTATACATTAAAAATTCTGACTATGTTCTGGAATATATTTTCATATTTCTTTGTTGTCGCATGTTCACGAAAGAAAAGTAGTAATCATCGTATACATAAGATAAACTGGGTTGATGCTCAAGTTATCACTGAAAGTAATAATTTCAAAGAAATATTTTGGTAATTCCAAAACTACCGCTCCGCAACTCTGAACTTATAGTATAAGATTATGGAAAAATAATTCACAAGAACGATTGAATATTGCATTGATTGATGTGGCAGCCATCTATTGATCAGTCTATTTACTTACTAGAGATAACTAGTGAAGAACTGAAGGATAACTTAGACTCAATGAGAAGTAAACCATCGACCGGACAAAGTACCTACTATGTAACTGTTATAAAAAAAAATACATTGATTCTATTGTTGATCCATCTTTTACTTTTAGTATATGCATTGCCACAGATAGCTTTCTGACTAAATTGTAGTACTCTTGTGTGATTTCGGTTCACAAGAGTGATAATATACAAAAGAGTGTTTGAAAAAGTTGTAAAGTTTAGGTTCTTAGAGTCAAATCAGCTTCCTAGCCCCTGTCACAATCATGATACAACTACTGCCGAATTTGTTTTATTGGACTTGGTATACAGAAAGTTGGATAAGTTTGGATTAGTGCTGATTCTCTCTTTGACCTTGCTCGTGCCTTTGACTGTGTAGCTCCAGAAAATTTGTTCATTAAGTTGGGGGAAATGGGAGTTCGGGTTGATTCTCATGAGTGTGTGGACTCATTTCTGACAGGACTTAAGATGATGATTGAAGATGGACAATATTTTTTCTCTACAAGAGGATTTCTCTTGGGGTTCGGTAAGGCTATACCCTCTTACCGTTACTGTTCCTGACTTGCATCACTGATCTTGCTAACTATATGACATGATAAAACTCAATTAATCCTATTTGTAGATGATGCTACTGAGGTAGTAGGAGCTCTAATCTTTGAGGAATTACAAATTGTTGCAAGGAGAATACCTCATTTTGGAACATGGTGCAGAAGAAACTGGCTCACGATAGATGCATCTGTGATTGCCTAGATCATTTTACATAAAGAGAACAAAATTTATGATCTTGATTTTAATTCTTACTGTAGAGAAATTCCCTAAATTAACTTCAGTAAGGTTCTCGGGTTGTTTTTTGAATAATAACCTGTGTTGGGTAAGCTACACGCAACATGTTGTAGGTAAGCTGAATTGGGCATACTTCTTATACGAAATCTTAAAGCTATTTCCAATAAAAAAACATTTTAGAGTGTTTATATTACCGAAACGGTTGCTTAGACTTATTTTGCTATTGGTTCTTGTAGACAGTTGTTGTGGGCATTATTTCTGGAAATGTCTTTTTATAGCTGCAATGTTTGTTGGAAGAAAGCCCATTATATTTACTTTAAGTACTTATGACATGAAAATACAAATCTAATATCAGCCTTCAAAAAGGGGCCTAAATACGTGTGTAGTACTATATTTAACAAGTTACTCGAGAATCTTCAGAAACTTCCGATAAAATAGTTTAAGAAACAATTAGTCTCATTTTAATATACTAAGATATTTTATGCCATTAGGATATATTTGGAAAAGGAAAGCTAACTGCTTTGTTGACCTATTATATTATATATTTTCTTCTTTCTTCTTCATCCAGCCCTTTGCGTCCACTGCTGAACTGCATTGTGCTCTATCCTGAGCGATTTGCGTCCATTTGTTGCAATTCTCTTGAGATCGTCAGTCAAACGAGTAGGGGGTCTTCCTCTACTTCTTTTGTCTAATCTTGGCCTCCACTCGAGTAATCTCTTCGTCCACCTTCCACCACTGATTCGGGCAACATGACTGGCTCAGTTCCATTTGAGTGTAGCAATTCGAAAAATTACGTCGGTAACTCCTGTCTTTCGTCTCAGGTCGTCATTTCTAGCTCGGTCACGCAGCGATATACCTAGCATTGACCTTTCCATCTTTCTCTGAGCTATTTTCAGCGTTATAGAAGTTGCTGTTGTCAATGTCAAAGTTTCGGCACAGTAGGTCATAACCGGTAACACACATTGGTTAAATGCTTTACGTTTTAAAGAAATTGATATATCGTTTTTAAAGATGTCTTTAAGTTTTCCATAGGTTGCCCATGCGAGATATACTCTTCTCCGTAGATCGCATGTTTGATTATCTCTTGTGATCTTTATTTCGTGTCCAAGGTATATGTATTTTTCCACAAGCTCTACTTCGTTGCCTTCAATATTGATATTTCCACTAGATACCAGATTGGTCATAAATTTTGTTTTTGATATAATTATTTTAAGGCTCACATTGGTGCACACTAGCTGAAGTTCATGTAATATTGTACATATCTCCTTGAGATTATCGGAAAACAAAACTGTGTCGTCCGCGAACCTCAAATTTGTTCATCTTTGGCCCTCTACATTCAGGCCTCTTTTTTCCCAGTTAAGTTTTTTACAGGCGTATTTTAGTACTGCAATTTAGGCGATAATGTCTTATCCTGTCAGACTCATCTGCCAATTGGGATATGATCCGTGTTTCTATGTAGTTTCACCGACATAGTTGCATTCCTGTATATATTGTAATTTAACTTTGTGTATCGTGTGTGTATGTATATATATATATATATATATATATATATATATATATATATATATATATATATATATATATACACATAAGTTTTTGTCCGTATAATTTAAAATAAAATAGAATCAAATATTGGCTAAGCGGACGTGAAAATTTATCAATCTACATGTTTCTCGTGTTAAAAAGTGCGGAGCACTCCAAAATATGGAAAAACTCCGGGTCTGACAGATGGCGACAGCGCTGTTTCGTCCTAATATGGGACTCGTCAGGCCACCGCATTCGGTACAAACCATCATCTCGCCTTTGCATCCTATAAAGCAGCGCCTTTATCCTTTTGTTTGCTGTTTTTTGATTTTAAATTCAGCTTTATAGGATGCAAAGGCGAGATGATGGTTTGTACCGAATGCGGTGGCCTGATGAGTCCCATATTAGGACGAAATAGCGCTGTCACCATCTGTCGGATCCGGAGTTTTTCCATATTTTGGAGTGTTCCGCACTTTTTAACACGAGAATCATGTAGATTGACAAATCTTCACGTCCGCTTCGCCAATATTGATTCTATTTTATTATATATATATATATATATATATATATATATATATATATATATATATATATATATATATATATATATATATATATATATATATATATGAGATGAAAGAAACGCAATATCGAGCTCGAAGGGGCTTATGTCCAAACTTGCATCAGTAATGAAGCTTTTGTTAAAAATCACTGACCAGTTTGGTTGATTTACGAAACATCCTACACCGATTTGTACTCTTATATGTTTTATAAGCATATTTTATTTTGTTTGAAATAGATTCAGAGATAAAAGTTCCTTCCTGTTTTGTTATATCAGGTAGATTGTTTTACCATTGTAAATCATAACTTAAATTAAGGGGTCTTTTAGATTTCAATTTTTCAAAAAAGAAATTTTTTTATTCATTTTTTTTTTAAATAGAAAGAAAAGAGATATCATTTTATAATTTTGCACATATATTTATTCGTACTGTTGATATACAAAATTTTTTTTTTTTGGATTTTTTTTATGGATTTTTTACCCATAAAAATGTTTTTAAAAAAACATCAAAAAATAACGGCGGACGTGATCCCAGGTGACTGAATCGTCTGAAAAAAAAAAAATAAATACCAAATTAATCCTTGTTCAAGTGCCCATGGTCTGTACCGGAATGATCTTTTTCCATCAAAAAATAACAAAATGGCGGCGATTTGAAAAAAAATCCATTTTTGAGGGTGAAAAATCGGGTAAAAATCGGAAAATTTCTTACCGATCAAAGTGATTCCGGTACCGACCATGAGCACTTGAACAAGGATTAATTTGGTACTTTTGTTTTTTTTTTCAGACGATTCAGTCACCTGGAATCACGTCCGCCGCCATTCTTTAATGTTTTTTTAAAAAAATTGTTATGGGTAAAAAAATTCAAAAAAAAATATTTTGGTATACTTAAAGTACGAATAAATATATATGTAAAATTATAAAATGATATCTCTTTTCTTTTTATTAAAAAAAAATTAATAAATTTTTTTTTTGAAAAATTGTAACCTAAAAGACCCTTTAAAAGTCGAATTGTAACTCTTTTTTTTTATATCGTTTAAAAACTTGTAGGCCTATAACTTTGTCCATTCCTTCGTTGCTAAGAAACCATAAGAAGTATTACCTACAAAGATCAATCCCTCTTCCTCTAATCCAGTGTTAAAAGATTACTGTATTTGTCTCTTGAGTAAAAAACATTAATTACTATCTTTTCTAAAATATTAAATATCAGTAAATGAGCGTTCTGTGTATTTTAAAATCATTGGTGAAATCGCAATTTATCCTGCTTAATTTGATTAACGTTAACTGATTTATTCGACTTAATAGTTGCTACAGGATGTAAAAAAAATAATATAACAAGTTTTTAAAATAGACAGTACTCATTTTCGAGACTTTCTTTATTGTACCTCTTTTTTTATTTTGATAAATAACATCAACCATTGAAGTTTTATAAACTTTTTTTAACACCCTATATATCGTGTTCACTACATGTAACTAAGCTTCGTAATCTATAATCATCAAACTTGACAAAAGTTAAACAGAAGTTGCATCATTTTTATTAATATTTGTTCTTCATTTTGTTTCTTTTTCGATAATTTAATTAAATAAAAGCGGTATATTACATTAATTGATAAATATTTCAGCAGAAAGTTGTCTTGACAAGCTTAGATTAAAAAAATATATTAATTAAAGTTTTAGCTCGATAGATAATTTGAAACAAGGCAAAGAAAGGATGATGACTTACTAATAAAATAAGTTCCATTACATAAATTGTAAGTCTATGTTATCCTTTCTATTATAGTGTTATAAATCAGTTTCTTGTTTTCTTACTAAAACAGAAAATTATATTTTATTATCATAGAAAGAACATATGTAAGAACGAGGGTGGTTCAATAAGTCAGATAAAAAAGGAATAAAAACAATTTTATTGTTTACTTTTTTTATTTTTCAACATAATCTCCTTGGAGCTCTGTACACTTGGTACAGCTGTATTCCAACTTCTTTATGCCTTCTAAAAAATGTATCCAAATCCTCAAAGTAGCCTTCTACAGCTCTAATTCATCTGATAAAAATTTCACTTTTATAGGTTAGGAAAGAAGAAAAAGTTACTAGATGCCAAATCTGGTGAATACGACGAATGGGGTACTAATGCAAACAGTAATTTACTTCATTTTGACATTGCAACTGCACAAGTGTAGTAAACTCGAGCATTGTCTTAATGAAAAAGAATTGTTTTGCGTTGTAGTCTAAGACGTTATTTTTCAATTCTTCATCCAAACGACCAAGATGTGTTGCATAGTATAATCCCCTATGATAGTTTGATCTTTTTTTTTTTAATAGTAAATAAATATTATACCTTGGGACTCCCAAAAAACTGTGGTCATAACCTTTTCGGCCGATAAAACAACTTCGGACGACCTCCACTGTTTTGGTAGCTGCTTCGACTCAAGCATGTAATGATGGATAGAGGTATCTTCAATAGTCACTTTTCTAAGTGGAAAATCTGCTAAATTACGTTTAATCATCGATAAACACTGCTCAGAATTGATTTTTCAGATGAGTTTATTATCAGACATCTAAGCAGATGTTCACTCTTTCATTGCTACTCGAAACTTGTCTTTTTCCATTATTTATAGTAATGGTGTAATGACTTGCTTCAGATGACTGTCACATATAAACGAAGCATCGGATCATACTGACATTTCGTATGCATTTAAAAATGATAGCAACGCCATCTATGACTAAATTACCTTACTTATTAAACCATCCTCCTGTTTCTTTTTGATATGTACTTTTAATTGAATTTTTATGAACCAAAAATTAAAATAATACTTCTTCATACTTATAAATTAGATGTAAAAATTTCATTTTTAAGTGGTCTTTTATCAAAAGATCTTAACGATTCAAGGACTATTTTTGGTTAATTTTAGAAACATGTCTGTAAAGATATCATTATCGAAGAAAAATTATTTCAAAAACACCATATTTTAGGACAAGCAAAGTAAATAATATATTATCTGATCGCGGGTCTCAATGAAAGGATTTTTAAAATTGCGTTGTGTTTAATTCATATATATATATATATATATATATATATATATATATATATATATATATATGTATATATATATATATATATATATATATATATATATATATATATATATATGTATATATATATATATATATATATATATATATATATATATATATATATATATATATATATATATATATTTGTTTGTTTTTCCTGGGATTATGGTCCGTTAAAAAATGGAATTAAAATGTAATGGTGGTATTGTATTTTCTGTATATTACATTTTTTTTTTAAAACATTAACGTTTCGGTAATTTTTTTACCTTCGTCAGAATGTGTGTAACTTGAACAATGATTCAGGAACAACACTGCACTTACATGTATATATTTAGTTAAAAATTTTGTTCAGGTTAGTTCAGGTTAGTTTTGCGAGATTCACAGAGTTCAAGATGACCGCGGGTGTCATCTTGAAGTTAAGATGGTATATATATATATATATATATATATATATATATATATATATATATATATATATATATATATATATATATTTATATATATATATATATATATATATATATATATATATATATATATATATATATATATATATATATATATATTTATATATTTATATATTATATGTTATAGTAAAGGTAAAAGTAAGTAAAGTATCTGTCCATAACTAAGCTTGTTCAGAACAGTAATAATGCAGGTTTCGTTAAAAGTCACTAACCAGTTTGGGTGGCTTACGAAACATCCTATGTCGACGTCTTATATGTTTTATAAGTTTATTTTGTTTTGTTTGAAATAGGTTGAGAGATAAAAAAAATTTGCTTCCTGTTTGTTGCATCAGGCAGATCGTTGTAAGCGTTTTTTTATTTATTTTACAATTTTATACCATAGTAAATTATAAATATGAAAAACTAGATTAAATGATTTATTTATTGTGGTAGTAAATTATGAGATGGAACACATAGAAAGGATGACAAAATTCAGTTGAGGGCTTCAATACACACAGCATATAATCCTTTATTAATAAATTATTTCAATTAAGTAAATTACTACATTCAAAAATAAGTCTTGAAAAGCTAGTTTACTTCTGTGCTTATTGATTTAGGAACAAAACTACTAATTTTTAACTGAAAGTTGGTTTTCTATTACTTAGAAAACACTCTGTATTTATAAATGTTCAGTAATTTTTCTTTGTCCAAGCCCAATAGCAATTTGACAAAGAGCTGTCCGATGCGTAAGCACCATTTCCCATATTTTTAGTTCGCTCCAGAGCTGAACTCGACATCTGTGCCTTTTAAAATAGATTTTCTTTGTTCCTAAAAATACAACTTCTTTTAAGTCTTCAAGGACAATCTCGTCATATCAATAAATTTTATAACAGCGTGATGCAATGTACATTTTCACCAAAATAAATATTCAAGTGGCTGTTGTCTGTTTATTTCTACTTCTTCAATTTTCGTTTTAAATACTTTGATATATGTAATAATTTTTTGATGGATAGTTCAAAAGTCAAGTAGAATTAGTATATTTGTTGTCGTATCTATAGTTGTCGGGTCTTAACTGATGCAACCTCAACTTTTTATACTAATAAAGTTCCAAATACGTTTTTTGATAACTAAAAATTCACAGGTAGCTGGTATCTATTTATTTTTATTTCTTCAGTTTTTGATTTCAATATTTGATTTAATATATGTAATAATTTGTTAGTGGATAGTCGAAAAGTCAAGTAGAATTAGTTTATTTGCTTTCGAATCTACAGTTTTCTGGTCTTAACTGATGCAACCTCAACTTTTTATGCTAATAAAGTTCCAAATACGTTTTTTGATAACTAAAAATTCTCATGTAGCTGGTATCTATTTATTTTTATTTCTTCAGTTTTTGATTTCAATATTTGATTTAATATATGTAATAATTTGTTATTGGATAGTCGAAAAGTCAAGTAGAATTAGTTTATTTGCTTTCGAATCTACAGTTTTCTGGTCTTAACTGATGCAACCTCAACTTTTTATGCTAATAAAGTTCCAAATACGTTTTTTGATAACTAAAAATTCACAGGTAGCTGGTATCTATTTATTTTTATTTCTTCAGTTTTTGATTTCAATATTTGATTTAATATATGTAATAATTTGTTATTGGATAGTCGAAAAGTCAAGTAGAATTAGTTTATTTGCTTTCGAATCTACAGTTTTCTGGTCTTAACTGATGCAACCTCAACTTTTTATGCTAATAAAGTTCCAAATACGTTTTTTGATAACTAAAAATTCACAGGTAGCTGGTATCTATTTATTTTTATTTCTTCAGTTTTTGATTTCAATATTTGATTTAATATATGTAATAATTTGTTAGTGGATAGTCGAAAAGTCAAGTAGAATTAGTTTATTTGCTTTCGAATCTACAGTTTTCTGGTCTTAACTGATGCAACCTCAACTTTTTATGCTAATAAAGTTCCAAATACGTTTTTTGATAATTAAAAATTCTCATGTAGCTGGTATCTATTTGTTTTTATTTCTTCAGTTTTTGATTTCAATATTTGATTTAATATATGTAATAATTTGTTAGTGGATAGTCGAAAAGTCAAGTAGAATTAGTTTATTTGCTTTCGAATCTACAGTTTTCTGGTCTTAAGTGATGCAACCTCAACTTTTTATGCTAATAAAGTTCCAAATACGTTTTTTGATAACTAAAAATTCTCATGTAGCTGGTATCTATTTGTTTTTATTTCTTCAGTTTTTGATTTCAATATTTGATTTAATATATGTAATAATTTGTTAGTGGATAGTCGAAAAGTCAAGTAGAATTAGTTTATTTGCTTTCGAATCTACAGTTTTCTGGTCTTAACTGATGCAACCTCAACTTTTTATACTAATAAAGTTCCAAATACGTTTTTTGATAACTAAAAATTCTCATGTAGCTGGTATCTATTTGTTTTTATTTCTTCAGTTTTTGATTTCAATATTTGATTTAATATATGTAATAATTTGTTATTGGATAGTCGAAAAATCAAGTAGAATTAGTTTATTTGCTTTCGAATCTACAGTTTTCTGGTCTTAAGTGATGCAACCTCAACTTTTTATGCTAATAAAGTTCCAAATACGTTTTTTGATAACTAAAAATTCTCATGTAGCTGGTATCTATTTGTTTTTATTTCTTCAGTTTTTGATTTCAATATTTGATTTAATATATGTAATAATTTGTTAGTGGATAGTCGAAAAGTCAAGTAGAATTAGTTTATTTGCTTTCGAATCTACAGTTTTCTGGTCTTAAGTGATGCAACCTCAACTTTTTATGCTAATAAAGTTCCAAATACGTTTTTTGATAACTAAAAATTCTCATGTAGCTGGTATCTATTTGTTTTTATTTCTTCAGTTTTTGATTTCAATATTTGATTTAATATATGTAATAATTTGTTAGTGGATAGTCGAAAAGTCAAGTAGAATTAGTTTATTTGCTTTCGAATCTACAGTTTTCTGGTCTTAACTGATGCAACCTCAACTTTTTATGCTAATAAAGTTCCAAATACGTTTTTTGATAACTAAAAATTCTCATGTAGCTGGTATCTATTTGTTTTTATTTCTTCAGTTTTTGATTTCAATATTTGATTTAATATATGTAATAATTTGTTATTGGATAGTCGAAAAATCAAGTAGAATTAGTTTATTTGCTTTCGAATCTACAGTTTTCTGGTCTTAAGTGATGCAACCTCAACTTTTTATGCTAATAAAGTTCCAAATACGTTTTTTGAAAACTAAAAATTCTCATGTAGCTGGTATCTATTTGTTTTTATTTCTTCAGTTTTTGATTTCAATATATGATTTAATATATGTAATAATTTGTTAGTGGATAGTCGAAAAGTCAAGTAGAATTAGTTTATTTGCTTTCGAATCTACAGTTTTCTGGTCTTAACTGATGCAACCTCAACTTTTTATGCTAATAAAGTTCCAAATACGTTTTTTGATAACTAAAAATTCACGGGTAGCTGGTATCCATTTATTTTTATTTCTTCAGTTTTTGATTTCAATATTTGATTTAATATATGTAATAATTTGTTAGTGGATAGTCGAAAAGTCGAGTAGAATTAGTATATTTGCTTTCGTATCTATAGTTTTCGGGTCTTAACTGATGCAACCTCAACTTTTTATGCTTATAAAGTTCCAAATACGTTTTCTGACAACTAAAAATACTCAAATAGCTGGTATTTATTTATTTTTACTTCTTAAGTTTTTGATTTTAATATTTGGTGTAATATATGTAATAATTTGTTGGTGGATAGTCCAAAAGTCGAGTAGAATTAGTATATTTGCTTTCGTATCTATAGTTTTCGGGTCTTAACTGATGCAACCTCAACTTTTTATGCTTGTAAAATTCCAAATACGTTTTTTGATAACTAAAAATACTCAAGTAGCTGGTATTTATTTATTTTTACTTCTTCAGTTTTGTATTTTAATATTTGATTTATTATATGTAATAATTTGTTAGTGAATAGTCGAAAAATCAAGTAAAATTAGTATATTTGCTTTCGTATCTACAGTCTTCGGGTCTTAACTGACGCAACCTCAACTTTTTATGCTAATAAAGTTCCAAATATGGTTTTTGATAACTAAAAATACTCAGGTAGCTGGTGTCTCTTTATTTTTATTTCTTCAGTTTTTGATTTCAATATTTGGTTTAATAAATGTAATAATTTGTTGGTGGATAGTTCAAAAGTCAAGTAGAATTAGTATACTTGCTTTAGTATCTATAAATTTCGGATCTTAACTGATGTAACCTCAACTTTCAATGCTAGTAAAGTTCCAAATACGTTTTAAAACTCTTTTGATAAATAAAAATACTCAAATAGCTGAGGTCTATTTATCTTTACCTACCATACCATTAAAAAATCTATTTTTTTAGCGCCACGCTGTCACGAAATACCATATATAATTGAAAATATTTTTAAAATGTAAAAATTTTTATATTATACAACTTTTGTTAAAATATTTTTTCAAATTTTTCAAAAATAAGGGAGATATAGTACTTTGTCACACTATTGCGCCACCCTGTATATAAATAATCCAAGTCATGTAGAATTATCATTTGGATCTTAGCTGATGCAACCTCACCTTTTTATACCAATAAAAGTTCCAGACACGTTTTAATACACTCTTGATAACCAAATCTTAATAATTTTAATACTTGGCTTATCAGCAAGCCCCTAAAACCAATTATATAAAACAAATTGTACTTTTACCTACAAGTTAATAAATTACAAACTAATTTTCTCTTTAGTATGACTAGATAGAGAGATATCTCAAGGATTAGTCAACAAAAGGTGATAAACAGTATTTTTGCCTAAAAGAATATTTTTCCTAAAATTTACATAGTATACACAGATGTTATATCCCACACCTGTTTCCTCAAGTCAGAACTTGTCTGTAATATTCTTGTCCAAGCGAGTCGGTCATTACTTTCCTACACAAAGATCTTACGGACGTTTTACCTGGTTTCAAACACCGCCGTAACTAAAAAGAGATTTTGGGTTGGTCCAGTTCTTATTGTATTCAAAAGAGAAAAAGATTATCAGTGACGGTTACAACTGTTATTTTGTTTCGTTTTCCCCCGCAAATATCTAAAAAAATGAAATGTTTGACAAATATGCTGATACTTGTCGAGACAGGCAAGTAAAGCGACACAAATACGAAGGATCATTTGCACTTTTTCTAGGAGAGTAGAATTTAGTTTTTAGCGAATATCAGACTGCTTACAAATTCTTTTGAATTAGTTGAAATGTATTTTGCTTTCACAAAAACCGAAAAACTTAATTAATGGAAAAGAAATTTCATTTCTTGCATACATAAATTATATAACGTTCAATTTTTTCTCACAAATTTTCAATGGTGTTAAGATCTGGGAATTATTCGGGTCACTGCAAATCCTGAACATTATTTTTCTGAAAGCGTTATTGAACAACTTGTGTTATCTTACTGGAAAAAGTACGTAAATGCATATCCACTCTATGTAAGGTCTACGTCAACCAATGAGTCCTATAGAAAAACGTTACTCTTACCATAATTAACAGTATTAAACTGTGATCAAATCGTTCATTCCATTAAAATTCTGTGAACGTGAGTTAACCATAATTTCAGGAATTTCAGCACCAATTTTATGTATAAATTTTTGTTGTTTATTTTGGATACGTTACATCTGAGTAAATTAAATTGTCATAAACTTCACAAAATTATCATAGGTTTTACTTTTATTAAAAACTTTTCCACGCATCTTTTAAAAGTCCGACTCTCTTTACTTTTGTCTAATTTTGAACTTAAGATCTAATTTTGAACTTAAGATCTTACAAAAAAAAACAGCTCGCAAACTAAGCTGTCGGAGCTACCAAACTTTTAAAAATCGTTAAAAAATATGAAATCTATACGAGCAACTCATAGAGGCCTTTCGCGAACAAAGAGTGGCTCTCTCCCTAGCCCTTCAGAAGGGATATAGAGCTGAGCATAGGCATTACTTTCTTTGTCCCTTCAACTAAACTGTCGATCGATACAGGGGGATTCAGGAACAAAGAAATGCAAGTCAAATAGTGTGTTGATAAGTTGATTTGTAATAGGGGTTTTAACTGGTTGTGTTTAGGTAGATTAACAAATAATTGTTTGTCAAGATATGTTTTTTATTTTACTCATTCTTTAAGCGACCTCATATATATATATATATATATATATATATATATATATATATATATATATATAGGAAAACTCTAATTTTTGGGGTAGCGGTCCTAGGGCTGAATGAAACTCTGTTTTTTTACAAATGCCAAGCTTTCGGAAGTTTATTATTTCCTTTTTCAGGGGTGCAAATTGAGTCCATTTATGGCTTTTAGAAAATGAAACGGAAAATTCATGTAGAAACTGTTGATTTTTGCATAATTATCACATTTTATTCTTAAAATGGTTTTTTAAACACTAATATATAACTTTATTTTGTGGGTCATTTTAGTTGTACTCACTACTACATAAGTACAACTAAAATGACCCACAAAATAAAATTATATATTAGTGTTTAAAAAACCATTTTAAGAATAAAATGTGATAATTATGCAAAAATCAACAGTTTCTACATGAATTTTCCGTTTCATTTTCTAAAAGCCATAAATGGACTCAATTTGCACCCCTGAAGAAGGAAATAATAAACTTCCAAAAGCTTGGCGTTTGTAAAAAACAGAGTTTCATTCAGCCCTAGGACCGCTATCCCAAGAATTAGAGTTTTCCTTTCTAACTAGTCGGTTAAGAACTATTCTTCCCCTTATATATATATATATATATATATATATATATATATATATATATATATATATATATATGTTAAAAATAAACAATTTCACGGCGTATGTATTTGGTAAAGTTATTTACGACCGTTAAGAAAGGAGACAGACAGTATATTTTTGGCGAATTCCGCTGTGGTTCTCTCTCCATACTAGTTTCGACTACCTAATGTTTTCATCAGTGGAGCTGTAACAAACCGAAAGCAAAATGCATCAAATACAACTGTCTACTTAAAATCCCCATATCGTAAAATATCGGTAGAATATTACCTGCAGAACTTGATGCCGGAATGTTGTCTTAAGCAATACAAACGAACTTTTGAATATACCCCGTAGCGGTAGAAAATTTATTAAAAATAAACAATTTTACGGTTTATATATCTGGAAAGGTTATTTTATTTTACTTACGACCGTTGAGAGACTCTGCGAATTCCACTCCGATTCGTTACAGCTCCACTGATGAGACCATTAAGTGGTCGAAACTATTATGGAGAGCGAACCAGAGTGGAATTCGCAGAGAATATACTGTCTGTCCCCTTTCTTAACGGTCGCAAGGAGAATAAAATAACTTTTCCAAATACATATACTAAAATTGTTTATTTTTAATAAATTTATACTAGTTTTTGCACTAAATTCTGTTATTTTAAGAAATTCAAAAATACCACAACTTCAAAATCACCAAAAAAACTCATTTTTCTATAGGTTGCCTCTCTAGTAATACCTTTTTAAGGCGTATATAGCCCCAAAAACTGTTAGAGTCAGTATTAACATTTTGCTTCATTTTTTAATGTATTCGCAACGTTCACATTCTGCTTGTTTTTTACTGCAAGTTCGCAAGTTTTTAACTTCAAGGAAATACTTTCAAAATACATTTTTCTTTGTGAATTATTTTTTTTTGTATTATTTTTCTAACAAGAACTAGAGAAAACTAGTGTGACTATTTTTACTTGGTCGTTCCTCAACAAATTTTCTTGGAAATACTCTCATCCAAACACTTATATATTTTGTTGTACAAACATGATACTGCTTCATTTGGATCTGATATAAGCAGCATATTACACCATTCACAATTCATAAGTAAGTTTTGAAATTTATAAACACCAGCATTGGAATAATCACACTTAAAAATAGGTTTTATTATATTTTTTAAGTGAGGAAAATAACGAAAGAAACCACAATCTTAATTTTTTTATAAACATTTGGATTTACTGAGGAAAATAAAATTAATTTTTGAAAAAATCATACAATCAATTACGTTAATGTATTAATGTATAAAACTGTCATAATTTTAAAATTTTAAAAAATTTAATGTAGTCGAAACTCAAAATTAATTTTTTCAGATACACAGAGAAAATGCTTTAGAACACAGTTGCCAAAAATAATTTTAATAAACTCATAAGTCGAATATTTGTGAAATTCCAAACAGTATTACTTTTTTGTTTCTTAAGTAAGTTGAGTAAGAACGTAAACAGGATGCATTTTCTTTTAGATTATATTCAAAATAAAATAAACTGGAATTAACATATTGTAATTAATTAATTGCAAAAAAAAAGGAATATCAATAAACTCAATATTCTCTAGAAGCTTAGAGTAGTTTAAAATAAGAAATAAATTTTATTTTTGGCATCCCTACGGTCGTTTTTCTTTGTCTCAACGGCTTTTGATGTTTCTACAGTCGATCGATAGAAAGGGAAACGTTCCGAACAAAGAAATCAGGAACGAATTTAAATGCTGGTGAGTAACAAGTTGTATTAATATCTCCGATATTGGGTTATTGGTGTAATCAAATAGTCTAGTATCAAAAGTATGTCAGATTAATAAAAAGCTGATTTTACAATAATTTGATAACGTTTTGGAGAGGACTGATCTAAAAATAGTCTAGTTTTATTTGGCGAAATTAAACAATTAGTCTGATTTGCAAAAAATTATCAGACGGAACGAAGAATGACATACACGTTTTGGAGATTACTTAAGTACACTTCATTTGCCACATGTCAACTTCTAGAATTGAATGTTAAATTGAGATAACTAAAACTATGAGTAGCATATATATATATATATATATATATATATATATATATATATATATATATATATATATATATATATATATATATATATATATATATATAGGTCTCCTGGACTTTTCTTCTTTTTCTGATGATCAATCTGGAATTTATTTTGATAATCTTTTTTTGCTCATGAGTTAAACGAAGCTAAACCGAATTAGCTAATTATCTCTTATTTCATCTGTCACTGTATGTGATCCTTATGATTTCTCTTTCTCCTTTATCTGTTTGGGTTCTGGATATTTCCGCTAATCTCCCCCAAATCTATTTCAGTTTCTCGTAAGATTTCTTCTGCTCAGTCTCATAGTGTATTGTTTAATGGAGGTATTGGTTTTCTCACCATATTTATCTCCCTGATTATTTTATCTAGTATTCCGTTTTGTGATTCTTTTCTTAGTAACTTAGGGCCTTTTTTTCAAAACTAAATTTTCCTGCTCTACCTTTATGAATATATATATTCTCTTCTTTCTATGTTGACTGCCAAATGCCATTAACTATACTGTTCTATGAGCCATATAGTTCAAACCATCGTAATCTTGGGCAACTATGACCTGATTATCTGCAAAACAGAATAGGGATCACATGGTATTTTTTCGAGGTAAGCCTTTCTCTTATCATTTTTTAAGAAGTTTGTTTCGGAACATCTTAAATAAAGAATCAATATCCCCATTTTAATCCCTCTGTTACCTCAAATCCTGGCATTAGTTGTTTTATAGTCGTTCCCTTTGTTTAAGATTGGTCATACTTGGTTTCGACTAGTAATTTTGTCTACAACTGTATTTCAAAAAGTCAACAGATATAAAATACCAATTATCAAAGTAATTGTAAAATGACAACAAAGGTAAATAAGAGTTATCTTACATCCGTCATATAAGATTTAACTAAAGTAATATTAATTAAGCACAAAAAATGAGGACTGAACACTGAATTTTTGTATTAGAAAGTAAATTTTTTTTAGCATATTAGGGATAATTCGGGTTAGTTCATCCTTTAAGAACACTACGTTATAAAAAGAAAAAAAATATTTTTTATATACACGTCTGTCTATCGTTCACAGTCTGTACCAATTAATCGTTGACGAGAAAACATCTCATCTTCAGTAATTTTCTTTCTGCAAAATTCATGTTTTGTCATAAATAAAATGCCAATATTTACCAGTCGATTTTACAACTTTATTCTTTGTTCTTTAAATAAACAAAACAAAGAGGATTTAAAAAATATAGGTCATAATATGCTTATCAATGATGATATCTTTAAACCGCACACTGAGTCATGCTTAATCATTTAATCCAAAATAGTTTCGGTAACATTAGAAAATAAACTTGCCTTTTCGATACTTATTATGAGAATATGATGCAATCTCGTAAAGTTTTGGAAGCAAGCGGAATCTTTTTCTTTAATATATTACCTACAATAAATTTTATTGATCCAGTCTGATGCAATAAGCTTAACAATTTTAGAGGAAGCAAAGCTACTAAGAGTTTTTTTTTGTAATAATATAAAATTAAATCGGTTTTATAAAGTTTTAAGTAAAAAATACGACAGTATCGCTTTTTTAATGCAGTATTTCTGAGTAAATATGTTATCTAATTCTAAGAACTGCTTAATTACATTACTGACCCAATAATACATTGGAAATTTTTCGCCATGTAATTATTTAAATGTATATAGATGCAGTTCTTTGTTCGGCGTTTCCCCTCGTATCGATCAGCTGTTACAAACTGAAGGGACAAAGAAATAAAGGACGATATATAGTAGACTTCATATTTCGTCCTTTGTTAGAGGGATATGTATGGATAGATTATATTTTCCTTTGTTCTTTTAAATTATACAACAATGAATGTTTTAGAAAATTTGTGAATACTTTTCTTCCCTTAATGTGATTTGTTTTTTCATAAAAATACTAAAACTTTTGAAACTTTCACAATGCCTTAAAGCAATGAGTTTACCAACATTTAATTTTAAGGTTGTAGACAATGTTGAAAATTGACTGAAATGTGGTTGTCGGACTTGCATTGTCTTTATTTTTGTATGTTTGTACGACGTTTCGATTAGGTTGTATCTCTAATAGTTATCAAGTTTATACTTGATAACGATTAGAGAGACAACCTAATCGAAACGTCGTACAAACATACAAAAATAAAGACAATGCAAGTCCGACAACCACATTTTAGTCAATCTGCAACATTGTCTTCAACCTTGAAACGTTGGAAACCCGGTACGGACCCGGTATCACCAAGAAAACCAGAGCCTACGAGCAAATCAGAATCAAACTTGCTAAGGAGGAAGCCTCCTCTTCATTTTTACCACAAGCTCAAGACAGCAACGTCATCCCTATTGGTTTCAGACAAAAATTACCAATACCAGGTAATAGTTATTCTGGACAACGCTAGCAAGTCATTGCTACGATCACAACTAAATTGTTACCGATGGTGAAAAGTCCTTCTTTTGGACGAAGCTACACAACGCTACAGTTTGTACTTAATATCGATTAGAGATATAACCTAATCGAAACGTCGTAAAAACATACGAAAATAAAGACATCTCAGTTAATTTAATTTTATACTGATTTTTTTTAGAATGTACTTGCAAGAATCTAATTTACCATTAACAGAATAACGTTATGAATAACACTATTTTTATAGAATATATTTTACATAGTAACGTAGCAATTCCCATTATTTAGTGCAGCCAAATCATTTTATAATCAAATATTTCCCAGAAGAAAACATTTTTTGTAGTTGTCCTTTATTCATTTATCGTAAATCTCAGTAACTTATATTAACAAATCTAAGCATGTAACGAAGTAAAATCTTATTTATATAACAAAACCCTCTTTAAAAAGCTTTTGTACTAATTTATTTCGATGTTTGAAGTGGTAGATACCCAAATTTTCCATAAGTGTTACATCAGAAAAACAGAAAACTACACATTATTGATCCGATCTGATGTAACAATGTAAGAAGCTGTAAACATCCACAAAATAAACTTGAAATAAACTATTAAACCAGAAAAATCAACAAGAAAACGTCGCTTCTGTTCGATCATACGATTCCTAAGCTAACATCACCTCGAAAACCAGTTTATAGATTTTTATCAAGAGTTGCATCATCGCTTTTAGCCGGCTCACCGATTTCCACTTAAAGAAACCCCAGAAAAGCGCAAAATTTCCGCGGCAAATTCGCAGGTTTTCCATTCTAGGCCACTTTTCATTGGTAACTTTTACAGTTTCATGTTCCCTTTATAAAAAACAATTTTATAACTCGAAAAAACATCCATGTCAAAGAACAAAGGAACATAATAGCGGTGTATATGTGAGAAACGAACGACAACGAAGCGGACGTCGTCACTTTCCGTAACAAAGTAGGGACGATCCTATATAAATCGGCGTCAGCTGTTTTAGCCGGTAGTGAGATTGAGAGAAGCGTGATACGAGCAACTTGCATAACAGCAAGCTGACTTGATTGAAGCTCTGGCTTCGTATATTTATTGTGATATAGCATAAGTGTTAGAAATTTAAAATTTTATCAACAATGGAAGTTCTTCCTGTTCAGAGTAGTGTTCCTCACTCGGAATATCAAATTCAAAACAGTAAGTTCCGATTTATTTTTTTTTTTCAAAAAAAAATTTTTGGTTTCTTTAATTTTCAACTTATTTTTTAATACTTTAATATTCTTGAAACATTATTTTTCAAGCTTTATCATTTTGTAAAATAAGTATCTTTTTTTCAAATTTGATTGCTCCTTGTCCAAGGTTAGTTACATCTTCGATCTTCCTTCACATCTTCGATCTTTTTTGACATCTTTCCAAATAGAAACTTATCAAATATATTCCAAATATTATTTATTAAGTCTTATTAAAATTTAAAACGCTATAAATAATTTTATTTCTTTATCAATAAAAATGTTAAGTTTAATAATGATAATAACAATCTTACATTTTACTTTGCTATTACATTTCTTACACAAGCAATAAATCAAAAAGTTTATTTATTAATTATACATAAATTAGTTCTTAACTTAATAATTAACAAAACTCAACATCGTCGATTATTGCATCATGTCAGCTCGATAAATGTAGATAATAGAAATTTCATATGCTTATATATATCTCCGTTACACAATCTTTTAATATATAAATAATTTCTTCAGGTAATAAACGAGTTACTTTCACTTAAAGATCTCCTTCTTAAACGTCATTGTTTTCCTTCCAGAATGGTATTACGATCCCAGACCACACCTGATCGAACCTTCAAATTCTGCTGCCCATTTCTTGGCCAAAATGTTGGAAGAAGAAATCCGGTCAGCCAAAAAAACCCATCTTTCTGCAGGAGAAGTCTTGCTACCCACAGGACTCCTCCAGAGAGTATCCGAAGACATCTTAGAGGTGGCGGAGTCGGAATGCAGCGGAGTCAGAGGCATGACGCTTCACCTTCTCTACGAAGGTGAGGAGGACTGCAGGAGGATGAGCTGTTTAAAGTTAGATCCTTCAACACCGTCGACGTTCGAAGTGTATTTGACTTTCAAACAAGCTAATGCTGGTTGGGGATTTTTGCCACAATTTTTAAAGTAAGTTGATTATTTTTTTTAGAGTTTTTTTGAATAATTGATGTTGATAAGAATAAAATTGAATTGTACTAATTGTATTTTTTTTTGTTACAGAAAAATCACACGAGGTGGCACAGTCATTATCAGCACAGACTACGAGATAACAAAGAAAAAGTTATATCGCCCAGTTGCCCGCGAGTGAGAGAGCTACAGTTTGATTTCGAAAACTCCAGAGACTGATATAATTTTTTTCATATAAAGTACTGTTTTTTTTTCTATTTTTATAGTCGTATAAAAAATATGGAAGAAATTGTCTATAAGCGCAGCGTGATTTAGATTTTAGTTTTTTGTTAATATTGAATATAGGAAGGCTGTTTTTTAATTAAAAAAAATTATCTATCTAGTTCACTCTTAACACCAAAAAGTACAAATTAAAAAATCATTAATTGTTAAATTAAAAGAAAAATAATCATCAAATTATTATCATTTCAAATCATGTTTACAAAAAAAAATCATCATTATTAATGCAAAAAATAATTAAAAGCAGCCTTAGTTTTAACAGTATTCGACTTTTTCGAGAGCAACTTTCGGAAAAGAGTTCGTTTCGAACGATGGTCCAGATGGTCCAAAGGATTCCATGGAATCCGTGATTTTTTTTCGTGATAACTCTGTATTGTATTATAATAATGCATATGATATAAACATGTACCTGTGTACTTAAAATTATCGAAGTTTCAAGTATTTTTAAAATTTTAACAAGTTTTTTGTTTAAACGGCATTTTTTTAAAGACCGTTTCGGATAAAATCAAATTTACTTTTTTTCCCGATCATATCTCTTTATTAGCTTTAATGTTGACCAAAAATTATTTCATCGCCGATAATTCAAGTTGTTTAAGCGTCTTTAAAAAATGCCTTTTTTATTATAACATTTTCTTTTAATGTGATATATTAGCAAGTAGAAAGTAGATTTAACAATATTAATGATGTATCTGTGAATCGAAAAAAGAAAAACTTTAAAAATCGCCAAAAAAAATTATATAAAACTATCATACATGTTGTACAAATTTAAAATCATGTATGGAAAAAGATAAAAAATCATTGTGAGGCTATATATATATTGTCTATTTAGAATGTAAGGATATTTATAAGTTTTTATATTTGATGAATATTAGTAGATTTTATTATTGATGGCTACGTGTGATATATTCAATAATTGTACAGATTATTCTGTACATCATCTCATGCTTTGATAGTTTTAAGGATAGTAATACAAATACGTTTTTTAAAATTACTGTGTTTCTTTTACCCTGGTTAACCTTTAAAAAAAGCTGTTTAAAGATGCAGAAAATTTAAAAAAAATTATTGTAATTTACATATCTATATCACAATCGATAAAAAATCTCATTGATTTTTAGTAACATAAAAAGTAGGGAAGTGAAACAGGAAATTATGCCAAATATTTTTCAGATGATGCTGTTAATATGCAAGTAATAAATTATTATTTTGACTCAACTTAAAAAAAGGAGGTTATCAGTTCGATGTGTATCAGGGTGATTCTTCTGGAAATTTATCAATCGATTGTGGGAAAACTATAATTAGGAAGAATCTGACAGTGTACTAACGTGCATGGGGGACAGCTGGCTAAAATATTTTCAAGATGGCGGCACTTCCAGGTCTACCGGATGTAGATGTCAACTTGCTAATTTTAAATGAAATACTATATATATTATTGCATTTTTTATTTCTACGTAAAATTCTAGACACATTAAATGTATAATGTTCTATATTTAAATTTTTATGTCAAAAATGACGTTTGCGGACCAAAACTTAACTATAAATTTTTCATATAAGGAAGTCTTTATTATTTAATTTGTGTTGGTTTTCTTGTAGATGAAGATCGACTTTAGTAGTCTTTTTATGATATTTTGAAAATTATTATTACAGAGTGGTCAAAAAAGAAGAATAAAAATTATATTTAAAAAATCGTCAAAAGTCAATTTTTTCAAAGTACCTGTTTTTATAATTTTATTATATTAAGTATTAAAAATAAGGGTAACTTTGTATAAGGTTGTTTATTCCAAAAATTTGCAGTTTTCAAAATATTGGCAATTCAAAATTTTTCCATTGTAAAAATGCTATACGACTTTTAAGTTTTGTTATTAGTTGGTCATGAAGACGAGGCGTGACGAAAATAAAACAATTGAACCCTACAGAATTGTTACTATTTCTTGCCATTTGACTTTCATTAATAATAATCATGCCGAGATGATTAAATTATACGCACGAAGATTATTTAAGGGGACTTTTAGGTTACAATTTTTCAAAAAAATTTTTTTTTATTAATTTAAAAAAAAAGAAAAGAGATATCATTTTATAATTTTACACATATATTTATTCGTACTTTAAGTATACAAAAATATTTTTTTTGGATTTTTTTTATGGGTTTTTTTACCCATAACAATTTTTTAAAAAAACATCAAAAAATGGCGGCGGGCGTGATTCCAGGTGACTGAATCGTCTGAAAAAAAAAACAGAAAATACCAAATTAATCTTTGTTCAAGTCCCCATGGTCGGAACCGGAATCATTCTGATCAGTAACAAATTTTCCGATTTTTACCCGATTTTTCACCCTCAAAAATTGATTTTTTTTTTAAATGACCGCCATTTTATTATTTTTTGATGGAAAAAAGTCATTCCGGTACAAACCATGGGCACTTGAACAAGGATTAATTTGGTATTTTCTTTTTTTTTTCAGACGATTCAGTCACCTGGAATCACGTCACGTTTTTTTAAAAAAAATTGTTATAGGTAAAAAAATGCATAAAAAAATCCAAAAAAAATCATTTTGTATACTTACAGTACGAATAAATATATGTGCAAAATTATAAAATGATATCTCTTCTCTTTCTATTAAAAAAAAATTTTTTTTTTGAAAAATTGTAACCTAAAAGACCCCTTAAACTTATTTATTATTTATGGAAAATGTGATCGCTATCTAATATCCAAAGAAACAGAAACCAACACTACCAACTGTTAAAAAGATTATAAAAAACTTGAAGAACTTGGGATCTATAAAAGCTAAAAGAAATAGAAATAAACCAGTTGTTAGTAAAATAAAGTTACAAAAATTATGTAAGTAAATATTCAAATTGACGCCCTTGAATTTCCATATATTTTTCGCACCTAAGCAGGAACTCCTCATGGGTGGCTCTTCTTATTGACTGAGGATTAAGTTCTTCAAATGCTATTCTCACGCGCTGCATGCAATTTTGCATAGTGGTTAATGCAGTGTTGTATATCTAATTTTTGATTGTCCCCCAAATAAAAAAATCAAGTACTGTTAGGTCGGGAGAGCGAGGTAGCCAAAGATGTGGCCCATTCTTGGCTATCTATGATCATAAAATAAGTTCTGCAGATGAGCGCCTCATCATGTTGATAAAATAAGTTTCTATGATCAGCCAGCGGCAAGTTATCTAAATACTACAAATTTCTCAAAATGTCGAAGTGGTGCTCACCTATAAGTTAAAAAGCCTATTTTGTATCTAGAAGTCTTCAAAAATGGCTAACTTACCATTCAGTTATATCTTGGTAGAATTCTAGGTCGACGACGCCGTCATTTCTTATGGCACAATACACGTTAAACTACCAAGACTCTTGAAAATTTACTTCTCTAAATGGATGTATTTTTGAGTCGTTCCAATAGTGGGAATTGCGTCGATTAAACAATCCATTTTTTGTGAATAAAATAAATTGACAGAATTCTACTCTTCGTGGAAAATCAATGCCTTTTAAATCTTGTTTTAGGGAATATACCTAGGGAGAAAAATTGTGTTTCAATAAAATCCTTAAAACTGATGTTTGAGATAATCCAGACTTCAATGCTACTTCAATATTTTCATTTTTAACAACTGATTTATTTCTATTTCTTTTTGCATTTAAGGATCCAAAGTTCTTGAAATTTTCTATAATCCTTTTAACAGTTGGTGGTGTTGGTTTCTGTTTCTGCGGATATCGGATCGCGAATGTATCGCATGTTCTTGAAATAACTCTATCACATTCTCCATAAACAATAAATAATTTTAAATATTCGTCGTGTGCGTAATTTAATCGCCCCGGCATCATTATTAATAATGAATGTCAAATGGCAAGAAATAGTGACAATTTTGTAGGGTTCGATTGCTTTATTTCCACCACGCCTCGGCGTCATGGCCAACTAATAACAAAACTTAAAAGCCGTATAGCATTTTCACAATAGAAAAATGTTGAATTGCCAATATTTTGAAAACTACAAATTTTTGAAATAGACCATCTTATATAAAGTTATCCATATTTTTAATGCTTAATATGATAAAATTATAAAAATAGGTGCTTTTTATTTGAAAAAATTGACTCTTAACCATTCTTTAAATATAATTTTTATTCTTCTTTTTTGACCACTCTGTATCAATAATTTTCAAAATATAAAAAAAAAACTACTAAAGTCGATTTTCGTCTACAAGAAAACTAATCCAAATTAAATAATAAAGACTTCTTTATAGGAACAATATATAGTTAAGTTTTTGGTCCGCAAACGTCATTTTTGACATAAATATGTCCAAAATGATGAGACTTAAGTATAGAACATTATACACAAAATATGTCTAGAATTTTACGTAGAAATCAAAAATGCAACAGTATGTAGGGTTTCCATTTAAAACAAGCAAGTTGAAATTTACTTCTGGTATAACCGGAAATGCCGCAATCTTGAAAATATTTTAGCCAGTTGTCCCCAATGCACGTTAATGCACTGTCAAATTTTCAGATTCTTCCTAGATATAGTTTTCTCACAATCGATCAATAAATTTCCCAAAAATCACCCTTTATTGGAAAATCCATTTTCGAAGTGAAATTTGGGGGTTAATTTCACCCCTTTAACGTATTTCTCCGCAGCTATGTCCCCGTGTTGTCTGTCACGAAAGATTTTATGTAACATAGGAATTGCTGCGAAACCTTAACGTAACGCGTTTCCAACATGCACCTGCTCTGATCTTTAGTTTCCGCAGTCCACTTTTTTTAGTCTTAATAATTAATTGATTTTAATAATTTTGTTTCTTTCGCAATTTCAAAACGACAATGGTGAACACAAAAAAACTTACTACCTCATTTATTCGACAGGTTGGGTGATGTAATTTCTTAAATTTAAAACGTTTTGCTTGTTAAAAACTCTCAACAACCATTTTTTTACTAATTATTATTATTAATAGATGAATTATTCACTGTAAACTTGACATTGAACTAAAATTGCCTCTGATTACTTTGATTAATTTGATTGTTATAATTCTCCGATGTTTGAAGAAAACTGGTTAGCAACAACTAACAACCAAAGGATTATATTGTTATTTAACAGCTCGAAAATGATATTTACATTTATTTGTTGTTGTTGGTTGGTCGGTTCGGCTTGGCTTGATTGTTTTAAAGCTTAAAATCCTCTGGAACGTGATTGTAACTTTTTTAGGTTCAGTAAAAACTTGACAAGGAAGCTAAAGTGATACTGTAATTATGAATCGACTTCCAAAAAAAGGATGTAATCAATTCGACGCAAATAACTTTTTTAATGTTGGTTTACGAATAAGTTTTCATATAATGGAGATATTTTCATTTTTTGGCATATTTTACGGGAATATCTGAGGATATATATATATATATATATATATATATATATATATATATATATATATATATATAATGTCGGATATTCTCACGGGTGTGATATGTAATCGAAGGTTTTCGGGCATCCTGTATATGTGCTGAGTCTCTCTCAGGACTGTAAGGCAGCTGACGTTTCGGTGAAATCTCATTCACCATTTTCAAAGCTCACTGTACGGCGTTTACGAGCTCTCGTCAGCTGCCTTATAGTCCTGAGAGGGATTCAGCACATACACTGGATGACCGAAAACCTTCGACTACATATATATATATATATATATATATATATATATATATATATATATATATATATATATATATATATATATATATATATATACGCCATTGACTTGCGTGTAACACTGCCAGGTGATGGGAAGGCATAACGCCAAAACCCAAATAACTTTTAGATGGTTCGGGAAATCTCTCGCTGAGGATGACGTCTAAACGAGATTAAGGTAAACCTGACCCAGGCATTATATCCTGAGGATTGGCCGGAGGCCGCGAGGTTTCGTTGCTGTAAGCGCGCACCCACTGCGATCCAAACAATTAAGGCAGCTGTTAGTGTTTCGTCCTACTAATTGGACTCTTCAGACAGGCAAGGTAGCCTGTGACACTGATGTTCTGATTTTCATATATATATATATATATATATATATATATATATATATATATATATATATATATATATATATATATATATATTGTATGAACGATTGCCTATAGCGGAACATCTCACTTATAGATCCTGTTAGGAAATGACTTCAAATATAATATCCAAAAATAAATAAAAACGCAAATAAGGTTATATATATATAAATATATATATATATATATATATATATATATATATATATATATATATATATATATATATATATATATATATACACTAATAAGGTGAGATATGCTCATTTGAAGTTGCAACATGTGTTCTCTTTTTAACATATTTTCAAATATAGATTTTTGGCTCAATATGAATTTAAAAAAAAATTTTTCTGTATGCGGTGATACATTATATACTTACAATGCGTACTTTTGTCCACCCCACCAGAAGAGCTGCAAAGTTTTATATTTCAGTAAAGAATAGTCGTACGACAATTTTCAAAAAAGAATTTTAAAGATCTTTCCAAGTACTTTCAGGTAATTCTAATTTGGGAGTTTTTGGGTTTTCCGAAAACTTTAAAATGCTTTTTTAATTTTTGTTCAAAGTGCATTTTTCATCAAAATATGGCCTTTTTAACGAAAAAATTACTTTTTCTTTAATGCTCGATAGATCTAATTACGAGAGGTAGAAAAATACTTCAAATAGAAAAAAAATATTTGTTTTTAGAAGTAGAATCATCTTAGATTGTTCCGGAATTGTTTCCGTAGTTTTTTCGATTTTTTGATATTTAAAATTTTTCAAAAACAGTAATATGTTTATGCATGTATCTAAAAACAGAATTGGAACAACTGGGGGTCATGGTGAGATTTTTTTTACAGAGTTACGGTCTTTTTTTTTTATAAAAAAACCATTTTTTTAATAGCTCATATATATCTCGGAGGCTATACATTGTATAACAAAACTTTCAAAAGAAAAGTTCTTTATATCCAAATAGAAATTCTAAATATAAATTAAAAATATACGGAAAAAAAGGTTATTTACATTTCAACAAGATAACTACCCAAAACATACCTCAAAATTGTTTACAGACTATTTGACAAAAAAGGACAAAAAAAAAAGAAAACTTCGAGTAATGGAATGGCCGCTACAAAGCCCGGATTTAAATCCAATTGAGATATTATGGGATGAGCTTAAACGAGCTGTAAAAAAATCAACTAACTTCAACTTCTCATTTGTGGAGTGACAGAAAATGATTGCAACAACTCTAAAAAAACTTATTATGCGAATGCCTAAAATTTGTAAAGCTGTAGTAAAAAATAAAGGCGCTCACTTAGAAGAAAACAAATTTTAACACAGTTTACATGCATCGGTTTGCAAATTTACTTATACTAATATTCATTCAACTAAATGACCCTTATAATTTTTATACAGTTATATGTTCATAAATGCCATTCACAGTACTTAAAGAATTATTGTATTTTATGTATTTATGAAATTCTATTCCATCTTAAAAAAGATAAAAATAGTGTTTATGAGAATAAAAATATATTAAAGACAAAAGTTTGTGCAAATTATTAATTTATATTAATCCCTAAGTATAAAAAATTCCCGTAGCCTCTGAGGTGCATATGAGCTATTAAAAAAATGCTTTTTCATAAAAAACACCACAACCTTGTAAAGAAAAGTTCCACCATTACCCTGAGATTTTCCATTTCTGTTTTTAGATACATACATAAACATATTATTATGTTTCTAAAAAGATTAACAAAGTTTTAAAAATCCGAGAATCGAAAAAAAAAATCAAAATGTAAAAGAAATCCGGAACAATCTAAAATGATTCTACGTTTAAAAATAGATATTTTTTTATTTGAAGTTTTTTTTCTCTCATAGTTACAGATATATCGAGCAATGAAAAAAATTAATTTTTTTTTCGCTAAAAAAGCCGTATTTTGGTCAAAAATACACCTGGAACAAAATTAAAAAAAACATTTTAAAGCTCACGAAAAAACCCAAAAGTCTATATGATCAAAATTTTCTTATGAGTATTTTCCGCGAAATTTATAGAATGGTTTATTTTCAAGAGTCTAATGCAAAAAGACATATATTTTATTGTTCATTTTAGAGGGTTAAAGTGTTCCTTAAAAACACTGAGAAAAATTGAAAGTTTCGTATATGGGTCCTTATATTTATTCTGTCTTCTTGAAAATATCGATTTTTTTCCCATTTTTAAGTTTTTCTCTTTTATCTTAAATTAGTTTTACAACTTTAAATGCTTGTCAAATCTTGAGTTTTATCTCGATTTTAATTCCGAAAAATGCATTTTCTTCTTGTTGAAAATACTTTTCTAACCAGTTACTTTATTATATACTGTTAAATAGAATCGGCACATTACAATTTGTACCGCACTGTTTTTGATAATTTTCGTGATTTTTATGCATTCTCATAGGGTCTAATTTTGTTGTCTTTGTGTGTTTGTGATGTGAGACATACTTCTTTGATATTCTTCTCAGCTAGAATTATTATATATATATATATATATATATATATATATATATATATATATATATATATATATATATATATTACTATATTTCCTCCTTAACTACAACTTTTTTTAAACTCGAACAACCTAAAATTAATAGTTCATTGTGTGTCTTATCTTTTCGATGAAAGGCTTCCTCTAAAGTTCATATTACATCAGGTCTTTTTTAACCAGTTCAAGTTGTTCGAAAAATAAACTAAGGGTCTTTCTATGAAAACAAAAATAGGCCTTATGAGTCAAGAAATAATCAAAACTCGACACCATATCAAGGTTTAAAGCCTGCCGGAATATTACGAAAATTAGCACAAACTGCTGCAAAATTGGAACTGTAAAAAGACGACTATCGAGTTTTTTAGTATTGGGAGTTTAAGCTTTCAACGGAAAGAAAGCTAGCTCTTAGTTAGTTAGAAAGTTTAATAATATTTTACTTAAATTTAAGCGCTCGAAAACTTTTCGATCTAAGTTTATTTTTAGCATATTTTAGCCTGTTTATGACCGGCATAATTAGTTATTTTAGCAAGTTACAAAACAAACACTGAATTAAAAATCTTTCTATTTTAAAATTAATAATCAGTCCAGTACTTATTCACTCTATTGAATTCAAAACATCATTAATTAAGTTTGCAAACCAAATAAAGACAATCAAAACAAACTATATATTGTATATGCATGGCTTATGGCTATGAATTAAAGATAAGGTTTAACTGTACGATCGACTGTTAAGAATAACACTTAAACAAAAAGAATACGATTAACATTAATACGAACATGTCATTATCGTTAATTACTGGAGCCGTTTGCAGGGTTTAGTTTACGTATTGTTTAATATAAGTATATTGTAATTTTTACTACGAACGCAAAGGAAATAACAAATGCTTTTTTCCATTTACTTTGTCAACGTCATCCACGGTACTCCTGCGATGTCCTATATATCATTACGTCATCTGATTTTGGGGCTTCCTTTTCCTTGTACGTATGTTCTTGGCTGCCATTTCAGCATTGACTTACACTAGTCCACCTTTCATCCTACCAACGTACCATAATTCTTTGCTATTTTAGTTTAATGACATGCTTTGTTTTGTCAAGTACAAAGAGTATAACAAATACTTTGCATATTATAAACACGATGGAATTTTCCATCCACTGCTAGATGGAGGCCTTTCCCAATTTATTCCATTTTTTTTTTGTATCCATTGCCAATGACACTCATTGTACTTCTGCAAAGTCCTGTATATCATCACGCCATCTGGTATTGGATCCTTTTACCTATCTATGTGCTACAATGTCCTGTATATCATCACGCCATCTGGTATTGGATCTTTTTACCTGTCTATGTGCTACAATCCACTGCCTTTTCAGTCTTGTGACATGCTTTATAATATCGGCCACTTGTTTTCGAAATCAGTTATAACAATTTTTATCAGTTACTTTATTACCCCAAATTTATATTTCGTAAGTTCTTCATGCTCTAGTAAAATATTTTTAGTAAGTCTCCAACATCCTTAAATTTTAGTACGGAGATGAACTTCCCTAAAGCGAATTATCTTATTCAATGTTTTCTGGTTATTTCTTCAGATATGTTGTATTTTTGCATTGACCTTGATCAAAGTATATATAGTTTTCAATTATTTTGCACTGTGTTCGTTCTATTACAATGTATAGAATCTTCTTTTTGAGGAAATTCCTCAAGGCTCCTTTTTGCTCTATCCACGTAGCGATTTAGACTCACTCTGAATTCTCCACTATTCATCATATTTTTCTGCTATTTTACTCCATGGAAATTATATCAAAAAAGTACTGTTTCGTTAACAAAAATGTAATATTGGAATATGTTCATTTCGGCATCCTATAAAACATATCTCGATAGTAACTCTGAAAGACCTGTGCAAAAAAATGGCGGACTCAAAAATGGTGTCGATATTCGGTTTTTTGAGTTTATCTCGAAAAGCAAAAGTTATATCGAAAAATGTTTCAAACCAAAGTTGTAGAGAATTAAAAAATCTATCGATATATATAATATAAGGTATAGGTGGCGCCAATGTTTTTTCAGTATAATATGTAATATATAATTGAATATTTGTATGATTTTCTCTATAATTTTTTGTAAAAATTTTGTTAATAAACAATTTAATAATTAATATGACTAAACAAATTGTTACTATCATACAAATTAATAAAACAACATCAATATTATAAATATGGAGGGAGTGCGAAGCCGTTTGGCTTGTAAATCACGATAATAATAAGAGTGATACCAAAGAGCCTCCTGCAGAACATCAAGGGACTGGGCCTTAGTGAGCATCTGTATAAACCGATGCAGAAAGCAGTTCTCCTTGCAACCACGCGAACCGTCCGAGAGTTCTTAGGAAAAACAGCAGACAACGTCACCTAGGACCCGATAACATGGAAAGGGTTCCCACAGAGCTTCATACTTTTGGTGTCTTTGTATGTCTGGTATGAGTGAATAATCCCTAGAGGGAGTGCGAAGCGGTTTGGCTTGTAAATCATAATTATAAATATTGCTTGTGATGCATAAGTTGGCAACCAGTCGACAGAGGCCTACAGCAGCTATTTTCTTTTAGATTTGGTCCAATTTTCGAAGGTTCACGGAACGTATGGAAGTGTATTTCTTAGATCAAAAAAATTCACAGGTAAAGTACAAGTATTAAAAAGCATCTTCTGCAAATTTGAGCCCTTAATATTCATTTGTCACGCCATTATGAATTTTTGAAAAAAAAATTTTTTTTGAGTTCGAAAATAATACATCTAAATCTAATGCACGCATTAAAAACATTTTATCTCCATTCGGTGAAAAGTTATCACAATTTTTTTGGTGCAAAAATTGGTTTTTGCAAAATTTCTCGGCCCACGATTGAAAAAAAAATTTTTTTTAAAGATCTTCAAAATATAAAACAATACAAACAATTTCGATTAAAATTGAGCATTGTATCTTAATTAGGAAAGCGATTTTCTCGGAAAATAAAAAACTCACAAATTCCGGGTTTGACATACTTTTTTAGAATGATAATGCCTATTTATGTTAAATTTTAAATCGGGAGTTTGTTAATAAATGTTTTTTTTTAAAAAAAAAACAAACAATAAATTTTCTCGAAAAAAAATATATCTCGATAACTAATGGCGTCACCTATAACTCATAATATACAAATCGATAGGTTTTTTAATTCTCTACAACTTTGGTTTAAAACATTTTTTGATACAACTTTTGCTTTTCGAGATAAACTCAAAAACCGAAAATCATGACCATTTTTGGTCCGCCATTTTTTTTTCACAAAAAACCAATGTTACATTTTTGTTACTGACGAAACTCTATTTTCCATGGAGTATTTGTACTATACCTACCATATTTCTTGTAAACCTTTTACTTCTTCTGGATGTGTTCCTTGACTTCTGTGCAGAACGATGGCGTTATATATAGTACCTAATTTTGTCAGTTTAGATTCAAGGTGCCAAAGTCCTTTACTATTGACATCTTTCTGTTCCTTTTCAGATCTTTTAGCTGCTATTAATGTGATCTAGTATTGGATTTTGACATGGGATACTCAAAAGTATTTGCTCCACTTGACGAGGGTATTATTGCACTATAAATTTTTATCTCCAGAGTTTATATAGGTGACTAAGAAGGCTTATTGGTCTGCAGTTTTCCACATCATGGGGATCTCCTTTTTTGTAATTCAAAATTACTGTCGAGTATTGTACTGTCCAAAAGGCACATATTAAAAAGGTCTTTTATTTTTTTAAGTAGACAAACACCTCCGATTTTGATTGCATCAGTAACTACACCATCTTCGTCTGGAGATTTGTTATTCCTAGTTTTTCTTAGGACTAGTTTTATTTCGTCTATTGTGATTTCCGGCATTTGTTCTGATCCTTGGTTGACAATGCCCTTTTTCCTTGTTCATATTTCTGGTACTTGATCGTTGCTATTCTCTTTATTTTGGCTGCTGTATAGTAATTTGTAAAAATCATCGACTACTTTAAGGATTTCCTCTCTGTCTGTTGAAAACTGACCATTCTTATCTTTCACTTTGATTATTTGTCTTGTTCCCGTTCTTAGTTTTCTTCTCAATACTTTCATACTTTTATTGTTCTCAATAATATGTTCGATCTGTTCTTGATTGTATTTTCGAGTGTCTTGTCTTATTTTCACTCAAATTAATTATTTGTTTCATGCCTTTCTTAATTAAAATGCCATCCTTATTTCTTTGGAATATTATTTCAAATTTCATGAAATAAAATATAGGTACCACGCTAACAATGACGTAAATAAATTCCTTAAATTTTAAATATTAAGGGACGATTAATCTCCACACATTATAATTGCTTGAAAATTTAAGGATGCGTATTATACACCTTCAAAAATTACATTTATAGGTTGGAATACGCACGTGAATAGTTTGAAATTTATTTTAAAAAAGTGGTTACGTTGACTACCTGAATCTTGGCCTTCAATTTACAAGTGTTTTGGCATAATTGTGAAGCGTAAAAATGAGTGGGATGGACACTTCACAATTCAACCAAAATTTAATTAGAAATCTGTGCTATATTTTGTTTAAAGTGGATTTGTTTGTTGGGTATATTTTAAATCGCTTTAAAGGTAATGTATTTTGCTTCCAAGCATAGAAAACGTTGAAAAGTTCACTCTTAAATGAAGATTTATTTCTTAGAAGTAATAATGAGGTGACTTTGAAAAGTACAGTATGGCAAGCGAAAGCAAGTTTCCGATGGGGGGGGGGGAGACATCAGCAACATTCCCATTTCTAGTGTAAAAGGCAGAGTCGAGAGAACTTGAAGCTCTTGGAGAGGGGAGGGGCAACCACAGGAAAAAACAAGTTGCCGATAAGGGGAGGAGGATGCAAGCAGCATACACATTCCTAGTATAAGAAGCAAAATCGGATCTATTTTCCGGAACTCAAAGCTCTTAGAGGGGGGGGGGCTATCGCAAGAAAAATAAATTGTCAACGGGGAGAAGTGCCAGTAGCATACACATTCCAAATATAAAAGGCAGAATCTGCTCTATTTTCCTGAACTCAAAGCTCTTGGGAAGGGGAGGGGCGATCGCAAGCATACACATTCCTATACTCTGGTTAAGAACTAGAGAAAGTAATAAAACTGTTACCGAAACCTCCAACGTTCCTGCTCCAGTGCTGCAGATAACTGAGGACTGCTGTAAATCTAATTATATTTAATTATATTTAAATATTATAAGCTTTTATAAATTTACTGCAACAATAAAATTTCTGATAGTTCAATTTAATTTCTGTCAGTGAGGAAAGTACACCTTACAGTGTGTGTGATTTATCTTGTTTGTGCTTGTTTTTATATATTATT
The DNA here is from genome assembly GCA_034092305.1 of Diaprepes abbreviatus. Classification (NCBI taxonomy): domain Eukaryota; kingdom Metazoa; phylum Arthropoda; class Insecta; order Coleoptera; family Curculionidae; genus Diaprepes; species Diaprepes abbreviatus. The sequence continues at coordinate 1,179,651 of JASJET010000220.1, read as the reverse complement.
TAAAATTAGTGAGATCTCTAAAACCCACATATATATTTATTCAAAAATCGTTAAACCAGAGCATTTTTTCCTCAACGAAAAACTTATTACGATGAATATTTATGATGCCTTAAGATATCAATATCTAGATAATAATGTTAAAAGCTTTGTTGGGATATGTTCCAACATGACAGGAGTTGTAAAATCTACTATGTGCCAAATACTGAAGGAGAAGAAAACGACTGGAATTCTTAGTACTTCCAAGCCACATTCGATCACAGGCAGACCAAAAACCTCGTTGGAAGAAGAGATGTAAACTGCAATAAAAGGAGTTGTACATATATTTTATAATGAGAAGCAGATCCCAACCGTCGACAAAATTCTAACTAAAATCAATGAAGATCGGGATTTACCTGAAATTAAAAGAACTGAGTTCTGGATATTTCTCAGAGAACTTAATTTTTGCTAGGAAAAACTAGATAGGAAATATGTTCTTATAGATTGCCTGGAAAATGTCCGTTGGAGAAGGAAATATCTTTCTCAAGTAAAAGGTAGAGTTGCTACAAATAACACAATTTACAAAATTAGTAATTTAACTGAATTTTTGAAAAATATTTTCATTAAAGTTACTCCAGAAAATTGGGAAAAATTCATACAATAAAAGAATAAAAGAAAATGTGGAAACTCGATCTCATGATCACTGAGATAGAGGAACCAAGTATTTAAATTGTAACTTAGAATTTTTTGAGAGAAAAAGCTACATTTTAGTGTGCTTAAAACGGTTCCTATGCCAAAATTAAAAATAATAAAAATACAGTTGTGATTTGTGTTAAATATGTCAAAATTATCTATATTTTCTAATGTATGTGAATTATTAAGAAATCATAAGAAATAAAATAATGTTATAAAAACTTTTTGTTTTAAGTTTATTACCGAAATAATATTCTATTCCATAAATATTTAGTGATAATAAACCTCCTTCTGACGCCTATGATAAGGATTAAAATCCTTTTTAATACTTCACACATCCAAATAGTCCTTTATTATAGACCGGTATTTTTGATTATAAAATTTCTAACCCATTCCTCTGAAAACTAACAGATTTTGTCAAATACACCGGACTAATGAACACAGGTAGTTTGCGAAGAAAAAAAAATGGTAAAAAATGATTTTTTACTCTCTCTAGTTCTTGAATCAACTATAGTATAAGAGGTAAAATCGGGTCTATTCCTGAACTTAAAGCTCTTGGGGGAGGGGGTGCGATAGATCCGCGCCTGATAGCAGCATCAGGAATTCTTTCTTGAAGATTACAAATTCGTTACATGAGCTTTTTGTAACAAAAATATCGATTCTTGGGTAAAAATACTGTGATATTGGTTCCATAGGGAAGGAAGAAAATGCATTAAGGAAGTCAAAAACCACAATGTTATTGCAAAATTGTGGATCCGAATAATTTTAGGGAAAAGTGACCAGTTATTGGTCACCTCAGGAAATAATTTTAATATTTGCGAGTTAAAGAGTTCATTTTTAAGCATCCATTATTCCAAAATAATTTAAATAATATATCGGCACCAATACTCAAGTTTTAATATCGAACTATCATTGGTATTTAGAGAAAAATTATCGAATTTCCGATATTTTATCAAGAATTCTAGCTAAAGTGAGATTTGATGAATATTTAATTTAGTGGAATTGTATTTTTTTTTTAATTTTTACTAAGGAACACAAATTTTGTATCATTAACTAAAATAGTACTGTTCTTATCAGCGCGAAGAAAAATATTTTAAAAATTTCTAAAAAGGAATATTAGGAGTTTAAACTGAGATCCCTTAATGTGATGATGTAAACTTACTTACTTGTTTTAAAGTTGTAACATTAATCTAATATAAAAAAAATTGTAGTTAACATCCAAGAAACTACATTCTTTAAACGAAGTGCCAAAAATTTCTTGTTAAAACTAATTCAGGTTCAGGGTTAACGCCTCAAAATAAAATCATGCGCCGTATGAGTAGGAAGTAAATTACTGCAAGCGTCATTTAAATAAATTTAATACGGATTTTCAAATTTCGAAAAATCTTGACAATGTTATGGTGAAGTTTAAGGTCAGGCGAATCATTTTTGGAAAGATAGATGCAGTTATTTGTTATTTTTCTTTTAAACTTGACAGTTTCTACGGAGTGTGCAAGGTTGAGTAAGAAACTTTTGCCAACAAAATTGAAATATGTGTATTATATAAAATTGGAAAGTAAGTGCCAATAGAGGATTGAAAAGGTTTTTTCTGTCTCATAGTATGTCTAAATATAAAATTGGCGGTAGACTAGGTTTGACTTTTCCGTATTTTTTTTCTAAATTTATTATTAAATAAGGTAATGGTGAATTTCGCATTTTTTTCCCAAAAAATTATTAGTTTTTATTATGCAGAACTTCAAAAGTAAATGAGATATTCTTGATTCGACGAGTATATTTTTTAAATGCAGTATATATATATATATATATATATATATATATATATATATATATATATATATATATATATATATATATGTATATATATATATATATATATATATATATATATATATATATATATCAAGAAATCATTCCTGATGAATGGAAAGAAGGGATAATAATTCCTCTCCACAAAAAAGGGGACCAAATGCAATGTAAAAATTACCGAGGTATTGCTCTACTAAGCCACGCCTATAAATTATTCTCCAGCATTCTCCTTCAACGTCTCTCTCCGTATACCGAGGAGATTATCGGAGACTACTAATGTGGCTTTCGAAGCGGAAGATCAACAGTTGATCAGCTTTTCACTATCTGACAGATGCTGGAGAAATGTTGGAAGGTTAACAAAACTTACATACCCTGTTCATAGATTTCGAGCAAGCATATGACAGTGTTATTAGGATAAGGTTATGGGAAGCTATGGAAGAATTTGGAATCCCGCACAAGCTGATTAGACTGTGTAGAGCGTGCCTGGAGGGGGCAAAAAGCTGTGTCAAAATTGAAGGAGAGTGTAGCCAAATATTTTATATCAACAGAAGATTAAAACAGGGAGATGCTTTGTCGCCAGTACTGTTTAACCTTGCACTGGAGAAAGCCGTAAGAACAGTATCAGTTGACGCGGAGATTTTTGGACCAAGTGGCTCTAAACTTATTTTGGCTTCCGCGGATGATATGGGCGCGATAGGAGAAAGCACAGTCAGTGTGAAGGAAAGCTTCATAAAGATAGAAAAAGAAGCTCAGAGAATAGGGCTCCGAATAAATGAAGGAAAGACCAAATACATGCACGTCTCCCGCAACCCCGCCCGAGACAGTATCAGGCAGAACGTCACCATGGATGACTATAATTTTGAGCATGTGCGAGTTTTCAAGCACCTGGGCGCAGTGATAACGGCAAACAATAATATGCAGGAAGAACTTAAACAGAGCATCACACAAGCAAATAAATGTACATTTGCGATACAAACCTTGCTGAAGTCAAAATTTATCACTAGAAAGGCAAAAACCGAAATTTATCGAACAATAATACGACCAGTGGCAATCTACGCCAGTGAAACATGGACCCTGACAGTCCACGATACGGAGCTGCTAAGAAGGTTTGAGAGAAGAATCCTGCGTATAATATATGGCCCATACCGAGACCTTGAAACAGGCCGTTACAGAATGAGAAGCAACATAGAGCATGTGCAAATATATCAAAGCCCTGACATCATTCAAGAAATAAAGTCCAGAAGACTACGATGGGCAGGTCATATTCAAAGGAGTCAAAACGATCGACTAATAAAACGGGTATGGGAGGAAGCACCACAAGGAAAAAGATCACTGGGAAGACCTAAGCTTAGATGGAGAGATAACATCCACAAGGATCTAGCTATCCTTGAAGTTGACCAGCAAGAATGGAGGGAGCTGGCACAAGACCGTTTCAGTTGGAGGCAGATAGTCGAGGCAGCCAAGACCCACCCTGGGTTGTAGTGCTACGGAGTCAGTCAGTCAGTATATGAGGAGGTCCCGTTTTGTTCGGGAGGGACAAAATCGCGTAGATTTTTGCGAATGGAAAAAATTGTTTTCATAAATCTGTGTTAATAGTGCGTTAATATATTTGAATTCACTTTTATTTTTTGAAAAAAAAATGTGACCTTATTTAAATCACTAGAAAAAAAAATTGTATAAAAGAAAACATTATCCATACAGAAATAAGTTAAATCGTATAACTGACTTTAGAACAGTATACATTTTATAGTATTAGTTTGTGTTTCTACTTCGCAGGGTTTTAGGGTTATTTTCTACGAGTTCATAATTTATTTTACCTTTTGTTAATGTCTTTATGAGACGAAAGAAGGTCTGGAAGTTTTTAAAAAATTCTATTTCCATTTGACATCGAACACACAGCCGTCGAGGAAGAATCACTTGAAAATGCCAGCTGAGATGTTGGCGAAACGTTGTGACGATTTTTCTACTGATCAACGGATTGAAAATCGGAAAAACACCAGTACAAGCGCTAGTAGACGCCGTACAGTGAACTTTGAAAATGGTGAATGGGATTTTATCGAAACGTCAGTTGCCTTATAGTCCTGAGAGGGACTCAGCACATATATGGGATGCCCGAAAACCTTGGAATACATGTATTTTATCTGTTTTGTTTTTCTCGGGATTATGGTCCGTTAAAAACGGATGAAAAAATAATAATGGTTTACATTTTTGAAAAAATTAACGTTTCGGTAATTTATTTCACCTTCGGCAGGATATACAGTGCGTAGTTAAAAACAACAAAGTATTTTGTTGATATAATTATGAAATTATTTACATATTATGTATTTACCTTGAAACATTGCACTCACTCTGTGTAAATCAATTTAGTATTATATTTGAAATGTAGATTTCGTAAAATAACAGAATAAAGCTGATCACGTGAGTCATCTTGAAGTTCGAGTAGTACTGAAAGGACCAAATGGGATTTTTTTTATGAAATAATAAAGGTTGTTCTGGCTATTGAGGGTTTAAAGGGTCTAGTCCGATAGTGCAATGCATTTTTGGTTTCAAAATTATATTTTTTAGTTGTTATTCTATAATATTGGTATATATTCTGCTAAGTTGATTGGTATCTGGCTTAGCATTTACTGCATATTTAGTTTTATACCTATCGTTTCTAGAATTTCTCGTTGTTGTGTGTTGTTTTCAGTTTCTGTTGTTAATGCCATTTTTTTTGACGTTTTTATGCTTGTTTAATATGTTTTTTAAATGGTGGCTTGTTTGACCTATGTATTCGCCTTTGCAGTTTTTGTATGGAATACTATAAACATGTCTTTTTTTTAATTTTTGGTATTTCAGATTTTAGTTTACTATAGCAATTATATATATATATATATATATATATATATATATATATATATATATATATATATATATATATATATATATATATATATATTTATTTTCTTGATTCTTGAACCATAGATTATATCATTTTTCTTAATTTTGTATTTTCTTGGGTTTAGGTTCTATAATTAATAAAACACAAAACGATTGACGTTTCGCCCTTTATTCAAGGCATTTTCAAAATTTATTCCTTGACATTTTGCTGTTCTGTTTCTACATTCTCTATATACTCGGTAAAAAAATGATTTTTGTATACGTCATCACCTTAAAGTTTTTTTTGGTAGTTATTCAAGTTTTGGTATTAAGTTTCATGGAAACAAAAGATTAATATATATTTTTTCGTTTCAGGGATAAAATGCTTCTGTTTCTACAGAGTGTAGAAACAGAACAGCAAAATGTCAAGGAATAAATTTTGAAAATGCCTTGAATAAAGGGCGAAACGTCAATCGTTTTGTGTTTTATTAATTATAGAACCTAAACCCAAGAAAATACATAATTAAGAAAAATGATATATATATATATATATATATATATATATATATATATATGCTTATGCGACTTTCATAGATTCCTCTGTGTGAAATGCAATATCAGTGGATCTATACATATTATACCGTTGTAGTGCTGAAATCACAGTCAGCAAACGTACAACTATATGCATGTCCGTGTATAAATGAAGTAAATTGCGAACAGTAAATGCAAACTTCGTTCCAATCTTATCCTTTCCGTTAGAGGTTGCACAGTTTGAACAAATTGCTACAGAACACAATTTATCTTATGCCACCACCATCGAGATGATGGCCTACCTGTGCCACCATATCGAGAAGAAAGTCAAAACTTACCCTCCCCGCTACAGAAATCATACAGTTCTTCGCGATATGGTGGTACAGGTAGGTCATCATCTCGATCGTGGTAGAATAAGATAAATTATGTTTTGTAGCAATTTGTTCAAACTGTGCAACCTCTAACACGAAAAGTATAGGATTGGAACAAAGTTTGCATTTACTGTTCGCATTTTACTTCATATATATATATATATATATATATATATATATATATATATATATATATATATATATATATATTAGTGTTAGAAAAATCTTCACAACATTTCGCCCACATCTCAGCTGGCATTTTCAAGTGATGCTTCCTTGACGGCTGTCATAGACGTTCGATGTCAAATAGAAATAGAATTTTTTAAAAACTTCCAGACCTTCTTTCGTCTCGTAAAGACATTAACAAAAAGGTAAAATAAATTATGAACTCGTAGAAAATAACCCGCGAGCAATATATATATATATATATATATATATATATATATATATATATATATATATATATATATATATATATATATATATATATATATGTTTATGAGGCTTTCACAGATTCCTCCGTGTGAGATGCAATAGCAGTGGATATATCCACATTATGCCGTTGTAGTGCTGAAATCACATTCAGCAAACGTACAACTATATGCAGCTCCGTATATGAATGAAGTCAAATGCGAACAATAAATGCAAACTTCTCTCCATCATATCCATTCTGTGTTAGAGGTTGCACAGTTAGAATAAACTGTTGTAGAATGCAATTTATCCCTTTCCACCACCACGGAGATGATGGCCTGCCTGTACCACCCTACCGAGAAGAAAGTCAAAACTTATCCTCCCCGCCACAGTAATACGGCAGAGGTACATGTTTCGTCTCTATTAGACTCATCAGGGTACAGGGCACAGCCAGGTGCATGTCGGTACCCTGATGACTCTAATAGAGACGAAATATGTACCTCTGCCGGATCAAAGTGAATATATATATATATATATATATATCGATTTTTTGTTCATAATTAGACAGAATTTAAGTTATTAAAGTGTCTATTTCCTGAAGTAAGGAAAATATACATATTCAAAAGACTTTACGTGAGTTATATAAGACGAATATATTATCAGCGTCAATCAAGTGACTAGTATTAGTAGGTACTTGAAATTTTAGCAATTGAGATTATTTCCCAAAATAGGTATTATTGTGGAAAGGTTTTCAAAAATTAACTCCACAACTCTGATGTAAGTCGCCCTGCGACTATTTGACAGTGTTTTTAGGTTTAGTGTTTAACAATTAGTTTCTTGAGTTTTATAAAAACATTTTATTCAAGAATAAAGCGATTAAACAACATCGCTACCCGATTAACAAGTTAAATTAAAGTAGTTAAAAAACGTACAAGAAATCAAATAATAAATGCTAGAGGGTGTTATAAAAAATACATACAATCAAATTTTCTGAGGCATACCTGTATGAGTCAATACATGTAAAACAATAAATAAAATGAGTCAAAGACAAATAAATTATATCATTTCAAACAAAGGCAGCTTTCAAGGTAATATTTTTTCTGTTTTATGTATGTATTTGTCGGAGCAAACATCGTAAAGTAAAGGAAATTGTTTCTACAAATTTTTATGTTTTTATTGGGAATATGTTCATAAATTCTTGAAAAGACAGTTAATGAAATTACTCAAATTATGTAATACTACCAGTTACCCGTCGAGGCTTCGCCCGCTTATTCGATGGGGTTATAATTTCGATATGTATGAAATGAAAAACATTATTTTTTCACTTATATTTTTTATTTCTGTTTCGCCCACTATATTTTGTGTTGAATATTTGTGCTGAGACCTTTAAGAACTTCCAGAAAAATTTCATTCGACCCCATGTAATATAGTCCTTAAAATATCAAAAAAAAAAAATGTAAATGAATAAGCAATTACGCCAAAATAATCCGATTAGCGTCATTCGATAATTATTATAGTCGTTAATTAATTCACTTTTTAAATATTCACTTCATTATACATTATTATTTTTTTTTTCAGAATATTGAAAAGTCGCACAAATAATGAACTTCCTCGGGTCAATAAAATAATTAGTCTTTATGCCCCACGGAGGCGTACGTATGTATGAGACTTTATCTTCGATCATACCCTATAGAAGGGTTATTCTTTTGAGTCATCATCACTTTCAGTTCTGTCACTTGAAGTAATCATGATCACTTCGACCAAATGACAGGTAAATGAAGATTCAAAAGAACATGAAATTATCAGTTTCAATTTTTTCACTTTGATCATTTGATAATTACTCTAAAGAATATAGCGAGATTTAAACAATAATAGATTTGTTTTAAGGTTGTTTATGGTCGGTAGGGAAGACGTTATTTTGATGTTTAACAGACATAAACATGTTTACTTATTTTTTCGTTCATTTTGATTGTTTGTCGTGACTCTTTTCAATGTTTTTAAGTGTTAAAAATAACTATATATGCGAAGGTTGCAATTAATATTAACAAAAAGAGGATTTAAAAACTTATTTTTATTGGTAAATATTGTTAGATATTGTTTATATATTTGAAATAACGATAATAATAATAATCGTTATTCCTACTTGTATGTATTCAGAATTGACGTACCGATTACTCGTTTAAATAGTGCAATTAGAAAAGGATAGCGTAAAATCGGTATGTGTGTACCAAGAAATTAAATATCTACTGTCTATCAACACTTTTTCAAATATAAATAAAAATATTATTACATTATTCAGCGTCGAAACAACCGGGCCCTAGTTCTGACATTCTGCTAATTCTACAGGGGTATGTTCAAAGACCTTCACGCAGTTTACACCGTGTACCTAAAATAACAGACATTTTTGTACCCAGTTATCTAAGGACAGAGACAAGTGGAGGAGGAAGGGGTAGTAAGGAACGGTTTTGGGATGTTGATACATTACACCGCAATAATTAATTTATTTTTCTTGTTAATATTCTACTTTGTTTTGTGATATTAATGTGAAATAAATTTTATACTATTTTTTGCAAATTGTCGCTATATACTAAATTTATGTAATAGATTTACTTGGCGAAATAGTAAAAACACTTTAATCCTTTTCAGCCTTACAAAAAGGAATATCCAAAGCCAAAAATCAGACTGGTATCGTGTTTTTGACAGAGAAAACTCCTTTTAAAGCATTTGTAAAATCACCGTCTAACCCCTTTTTTCCTTTTAAAATACCAGCATCGAAAAATCAAAAAACTAATTTTTAAGTATTGTTATGAACTATCTTTTGAAAGCAAAATCGAGTCCACCTTTCTATTTGAACAAGAGATAAAAATAGAATTATCGAATGACAATTTACCTTTTTTACAATGAGAATTATATATATATATATATATATATATATATATATATATATATATATATATATATATATATATATATGTATATATATATATATATATATATATATATATATATATATATATATATAACCAGAACTAACCTGAACTGGCCTCCTCTAACCTCATCTACCCTTACAAGCTAAATCTTACCTTCTCTTACCTAATTTAGCCTCCTCTACCACCATCTAGCCTCATCTATCCTTGTCTAACTTGATCTTGCCTCTCTTCCCTCATCTAGCATAATCTCTACACTCATGTGGTCTGATATTGCCCCATCTAGACTCCTCTACCCTCATCTAACCTAATCTAATTTCATCTACACTTATTCAACCTGTTCTAGCCTAATCTAGCCTTATCTGGCCTGATATTGCCCCATCTGGCATCCTCTACCCTCGCCTATCCTGATCTAGCCTCTTCAACCCTTATCTAGTTTGATCTAGTCTGAACTAACCTCAGCTAACCTGAACTAGCCTGATCTATCCTGAACTAGCCTGATCCATCCTGAACTAGCCTAAACTATATTTATATCTGGTCTAAACTATTCGCCAAACTGTGTTTTCTCTTTTGTTTTGAATATTTTTAACTATTAACTATTCTTTTGTTTTGATGGACTTTTTTTCCTTTTTTTTGTGATTAATATCTCGTACGTAAAATAAAACAACCATTTATTTTCTAGTAATTTCTATTTTCTTCCTTTATATTTACATTGATTTCCGATAAAACATTTTTTTTTCAAAATTTAGTTACAAACTTACACCTAAATAAAATTTTTATAAAATTAATTTTTTTTTTTAAATTGAACAGAAATCAGTATTGAAGGATTCTTCTTAGTTTCAATTACGAATTTTAAATATTTTTTCAAAAACACTCTGGTCAATTCAATTTAGCGTCCTAAATATTTCACATATTTCAATTTTCTCCAAAATTGATAGAGGGAGTTCTTGAGGGTGTAAATTATCTATTTACCGTCATATTGCATCTGACATATTACATTTTCTTTAAAAAAATTTTTTCGCTATTTGGTTCTCTAATTTTTGGCTGCTATTTTTCTTATTAATTCTAAAGATTATCTAAATTTTTAAATGGTGATTGAAAATGAAAAAAGATTCGAAATAAAAAAGTCGATAAAAGAGTCAGAATGAAAAATTCAGACTAAAGAAAGAGTTGGAATAAAACACCCACGGTTAAGAACCCCGGGTAAAACATCCCGTTTGAAACACCCAGGGTGAAACACCCCGGGTGAAACATCTCAGGTGAAACACCTCGGGTAAAACACTAACCTGAACTCCACCTGAACCCAGCACTCAGGGATTTTAAGAGAAGCTTTAAAAGTGTCTTAGGTATCTGTAGAAAATTCATAGTTCAACAATTATAACGCTAACAATTTATTTTAAAAGTGTACTTCCACTGACGTTAAAAAAGAAATTTTCTTGTTATTTTAAAATTCTCTGACATCAAGGATTCCTTGTTCATCAATAAAAAGGTTTACCTGTTGTGTCTCGTAATATATTAGGGCCTTTATTGATGAACAATCGAGAAACTTTTTGTACATGCTAAACTTTAACACCTTCAATAATATTTTATAACTTTGTTTGTCACTGATAATTTGACATTTAACGAAATAGCAGTGCTACGAAACATATCATGTCTATTCAAAATTTAATTTTAAATAAATAACAAAAAGTGAAGATCTGAAACAGCTAAGTTTTTTTCTCACATGGTAAGTCAACAACTTCCATTGAAAATTGATTTGACGATGTTTACGTGAATAATAAAATACAAATTCAAAAATAGAATGATTGACTGTACCCCATTAATTATATTTAATCTGGAGTTTAAACTTAAATCGTGAAATCTGCCCTAAAATATTGAATTATTTGCATCAATTTTACAACATGGTCGTTAATAGATCAATATGTTATCGAATCCGCACGGGAATTCGAAAAGTAAATATTGTTTCTCAACGCACTATTACGCATATTTTAATGTAGAGGCCTTGAACTAAGCGATAATATTTACCAAGGAATATGTTTATGCACAAAATTGTATAAATGTTGGTAAGTGATTAAGATGTATTATCAGAAATAATTGATTTTTAATATTTGGGTCACTGATTATAGCATGTATCATCCAATCTTGTTGTACCTAGCAAAAAATCAATTTTTGATTATATATATATATATATATATATATATATATATATATATATATATATATATATAAATATATATATATATATATATATATATATTGTCGTAATATGACGACAAACAGACACGAACTAGAAATTCTCACGATGGGTTTACAAAAATTAATATCTTACCGATAGGACCCCACGCGAAATAACTACTAATACAAGGTCCCACTGAGGAATCCTACCGTCGGTGCTATGGACGAAACACGCCTGTAAATTTTTGTGGTACATTTAAGTGTGTAATTTTCTGGAAACCACGAGGATATTGTAAATAGTAGTTTTAAAGGTCTTTCAAATCTTCCGATATTACAACAATATACATACATACATAACATAAACCCTGTGTCCCCACGACAGTAATATATATATATATATATATATATATATATATATATATATATATATATATATATATATATATATATATTGTATAGGTAGTCACCTTTTCTCAAGTGTGAAGAACATAAAATGCCTATAATTGTGTAATAACATGGTAAAATATATAAAAATTAGTGTGAATGGTTGGACATTAGTACATATAAAGTAAGAATTATAAATATATTTGACTCTGAAAGACATGAACCTTATAAACTAATAAATAAGTAATATTTTGAATAATATGTAAAGTGTTATTGTCCATAGATAGTGACTAAAAAAGGAATTTTAAAACAATATAGCGAAATCCACAAAGATGAGAATCTTAATCACCCATTTTAGAAATAGTGCGGGTAAAGATAATATTAGTGAGAATAAGCGTCAAATAATAACCATTTATTGAAATATAGACACTATTCATCAATGGTTATTTATAATATATTAGTTTCTAATTATTACAACATCAGCATTTATTAAAACTTTGTTAAAAATAATGTTAATGGGTAAGAATAGTATAAGAAAATGTAGATTATAAGTTAATTTTAATAAGAAACTAGAATAAAATAGTACCTAATTGTAGGTAAAACCTCTATTAAATATGATTATAATTTTAATAAAACAAGAATTATCAATTTCAACAAGTTACAATTAAAATTTAAATGTATAAAAAATTTTGTTACATGTAATCAAATTTTATTTATCAATTTTATGTGCTAAATAATAATCAAAAGTGAAGTTTAGATATATCAAAATGTCAGGAAAAGTCCAAAATTTACATAAATCATAATTTATTGTCATCAAATAGAATATTTATTTCATAATATCAATAAAATATCAAAATTTTATCATAAATTGACAATTAGGAATCCATATTGATTTTGTGTTTCAAAGCTTAAAATTAAATCTAATTGCCAGTTCATGTCAGGTGGCCGACCAATCAGAAAAAAAATTAAAACAAAAATTTATACTGCGTCACCAATTACTATAAAAGCCAAAATTATTTTTTTAAGCAAGTACAGGTCCATCAGTTGTACAGTAAACATCATTAGTGTGGTTCGTAAAAACTAATATAACCTCAAAATTTTCAGTTGTTATTTTGAAAAGTAAAAGAAGGAGTGGATATTAATCGTTTATAGTGTAAAAATCGCTAGTCTTTTTTATTAACAGCACCATAATCTCAAAATTTTTCATTTGTTATTTTATAAAAAAAAATTAAGGAAAACAGTGCAGATTAATCTGTGATAGAACTAACATTGCTGGTCTAATTCATTAAACATTTTTAAAAAAAGGAAGAAACAAAGAGCTTGGATATAAAATATCTGGAGATTGAAAATCAATTTTAAAGGAAAGAAAAGTAGTTTTATAAATTAAGAAATAAATTATATTAATAATCAAGTAGCTGGGAAAAATATTTAAATGTTACAGTAGTTGGCAAAGGAGAAAGGATTTTTAAGTTTTTCTTTAAATAAAAAAAGGAAGGTAAAAATTTAAAACGTGGGTATAAAAAATTTCTGTAGATTTAAAAGGTATTTATTTAATGCGTAAGATATAGAAGTTTTTAACTTGCCTGAAAATAATTTGATAAAATAGATATATGCTAACTTTATTATGAATACTGATAGTTAATAATAAAATAAATTATTTAATTCGCACTGTAACAAGATCACTTTTAATAATAACGACATACAAAAAATTATTTTTAGATTGTTTAAAATAAAATCACATATATTAAGACACCAGTCATTTTTAACCGTTCAGACATTTATACAATATTGTCAGATTTAATAATCCTAAATCCCATAAAAGAATACAGTGCATATTGAATAATATTGATAATTTAATTCGGTATAGATAAGGTGATTTATAAATTTTACATAAAAACTGCTCCCACTGACATGATTGTATTATTTTAAATAAAGTTTGTATTTGTGTTTTTGAATCATTGCTTTGACTTTTTCTAATAATAATTATATTTTCATCTGAACTCACCTAAGAAAGAGAAAATTGACATCAATGTTTTAAACTTCAAATCACTAAAAACAGGGTACATTCAGAAATACAGCACATTTGTAATTGAGTAATTTTTATTGAAAACAAATAAAAATAATTTTGGCCCATATCAATTATGTGTGCCTGGCGTCGAACAATTTAATAAGTATCATATATATATATATATATATATATATATATATATATATATATATATATATATATATATATATATATATATATATGATCAAGCCTAAAAACAGAGAGAACATGTTTTTAAGTCTTTTTCGCTTCCCAATTTTTATTCGTCCTAAAATTTTAGCGTTAAGTACAATTAAAAACTCATTTTCATTGTAATTTATTTCTATTGGTTCCATCATGTTTTTCTACGCTTTTAAGACACGGTAACAGATTACCTAACAGCACACGCCGTTTTTTTCTTGTGCCTTTTTAATAAAAATTCGTTTTCTACCACTTTCTCATGAAACTAATCTAAGAAAATATATAACAAACAAAATTACCAATAAATAATAATTTAGTAACAGTAAAAAACACTCTTCTAGGTCATACTCGTGCTGTTTTTTCGGCTTAGAGACGGCAAATTGCATGAGTTTGAGGTAAAGAACAAAACCACACGGTTTATAATCGTGACCAAGAGTTAATAATATACAAGGTGAAGCACAACTTGATTTATGTTTAATCGTACTGCGGAGATAAATTTTCATAACGTTTAGTTTGCTAAACTTGGCCAAAGTTTACTTTGAAATACGAATTTATGATGTTGCTAATGCAGTTTTACCACGATATTGATAAGTAATCTAGTGTTGAAAAGTTACAGCAAGAGAAAAAGCTTCCTTTCTTAAAAATCATTAAATGTCATAAATATTTTAAGTGTAATATTGGAATATATGTATAAGCAGATTTCTTTTGAAGGAAATATGGGAGTAAACATAAACGGGGAGGACCTTAACTACCTAGGATTCGCCGATGACATTGTCCTCGTATCGGATAGCACGGATAAAGCAGCAAGAATGTTGGAAAAGCTCTACAGACTGTCAAGTGATGTTGGTCTAAAAATAAATTGTGAGAAAACTAAATTTATGACCAACCTTGTACTAAACGAAAATATCTTAGTAGAAGACCACAAGTTTGAACAAGTCACCACCTACAAGTACCTAGGACATGAAATCTGTTTAGGCCGAGATAACCAAACATGCGAAATACTAAGAAGAATAGGGCTGACGTGGACAGCTTTTGGAAAACTGAAAAATATACTTAAATCGAACATCCCTGTTTGCTTGAAGAGAAAGGTGTTTGACCAGTGTATCCTCTCCGTGTTGACATATGGAGCAGAGACGCTAAAACTAACAAAGAAAAGCGTAAATAAGTTGAGAGTGACACAATTGGCCATGGAAAAATCTATGTTGGGAGTTAGCATCAGAGATATCGAATACAGAAATACGACGAAGAACGAGTGTTACAGATGCAGTCAGGAGAATTACAACGTTAAAGTGGAACTGGGCTGGACATGTCGCTAGGAACACGGACAATCGATGGACGAGAAAAATCTTGGAATGGAGACCAAGATAGGAGGCTTACCGAAGAAGAGGCTACCAGATGGACTGACGATATAAGGCGCGTAGAATCAAACTGGATGCAAGCGGCATGGGACAGAAATAAGTGGCCAAACTTACGAGAGGCCTATGTTCAACAGTGGACGAGATTGGGCTGATTGATGATGATGATGAATATCGGAGGAAAATAAACTATGTTTGTACTATTGATTGAAGTTTGATCTTAGTTCATTATCCTTCTTTATAAGAGATTCTGAGTAAAATATAAACAGTAATCCTTCAAATTTTTGTACTTTCGTTCAAAGTAAAAAAGCTCAGTCACGCATTTCAGCTATAATAAACTATGAGAACCATCCATTAGATTTGTATGCGTTTGCGGATTACTTCAAGAGTCTCTACAAAGACTCAGAGCCCTCTGAGATTGCTACTTCTGGGGAACCTTGTGAAACCATTAACATTCCCATAATCACTCCCACGGATGTTTATTGCGCCTGCAAGTCATTTAAGAATGAGGCCACATCCGGCCCACTTGGTATTCCTAGTTTTCTGGTGAGGTACTATTCCATTGTTCTGAGCGCTCCCCTTTGTCATATCTTCCAACTGATTTTGAAAAGCGGGGTTTTCCCGGAGGTCTAGAGAATTGCAAAAGTCTATCCTATTGTGAGAAAAGGTAATCTATTTCTAGTTGAAAACTATCATGGCATTACAATCTTATGTGATTTTTTCAAGGTCTTCGAGATTACCTTACAGAAATATCTATTTTCTAAAATTTAAAATCGATTATCGAATGACCAACGCGGCTTCTTTTCTAAAAGATTATGTATGACTAATCATTGCTCTTTTTCCTCTTACGTTTGCGACGCCCTTAACAGCAGAAGTCAAGTCGATGTTATTTACACTGATTTCCGTAAAGCTTTTGACTAAATCAACTATCATATACTCTTACAGAAAGTTTCGGTCCTATTCGGCTTTTCTTACGACTTTGTTTTCCAACTGAAATCCTACTTTTTAAACAATCAAAATTTCAGCAAGAAGTAAAGAAATCTTTCTGCCGTATTTAAATAGTTTGTTATATATGTAATTCTCCTTTCAGGCAGAGAATATGAGAAATATATGTACAAACAGTTTATTTTCTGCATATATCGCTCTGGTCCTCTCTCCATACGCGTTTCGATCACCACATGATCTCGTCAGTGGAGCTGTATCGGACCGAGAGCAACATTAGCGGGAAATAACTGATATATGAACCATAAATTTCAAGGTATGTCGGCAGGATATTACACCTGCCGTCTACCAACTTCGATGTCAGACTGAAAAATATCGCCAGTCGAACGACATCTATGAATCAACGGAGTAAAGTGAAATTTTTAAACAATCAAAATTTCAGTAGGAAATAAAGAAATTTTTCTGCCGTATTTAAATAGTTTGTTATATATGTAATTCTCCTTCCAGGCAGAGAATATGAAAAATATATGTACAAACAGTTTATTTCCTGCAAATATCGCTCTGGTCCTCTCTCCATACGCGTTTCAATCACCTCATGATCTCGTCAGTGGAGCTGTATCGGACGGAAATCCTACTTATTTATTTGTAGTCAGTTTGTGAAGAATAGAATATAAACTTGCTAGGTTTACTCAACGTCAGATGTCCCACAGGGTTTGAACTTGGGTCACTTCTCTTTAATATATTTAAAAACGATCTTCTTTCCCAGTTGGACTGCCACAGACTGGCCTATGCTGGTGATTTAAAACTATTTTGAAGCACTGTTTTTGTTGCAGAGTATTTGTCCCTTCAGGTCAGTATTGCTATGATCAGTCAATGGTGTATGGATAATAAGCTGGATCTTAACATCTCTAAATGTAATGTTGTTTCTTACTCTCGGTCAAAAAATCCTGTTTGGTTTAATTACCATATAAATAGTTCTATCGTTAATAGATACTATACTATGACGGATCTGGGTGTCGTCTTCGATGCCAGTTTCCCCTTTATTCCCCACATTGATCAGATCGCTAGCGCATTTCGACATTGTGTTCTATTCTGCGAAACTGCAAACATTTTTCTAGCACAGTCACTTTCAAACTGTTCTATTATAGTTACGTAAGATCGAGGCTAGATTATTTATCAATTGTGTGGTCCACCATATACAATTGTCATGGTCTTGTCATAGAGGCCGTTCAAAGGAAATTTCTAAAACATTTAATATTTAGAGAGGACAATATTTATCTTCAGTGGGGTTTCAATCAAGACCACATTCTTGCAAGATTTAAGGAACTGCTATTGGTTGTACGTCGCCACTCCCAATACGTATTATTTCTCTATAAACACGAGGATTGATTGCTCATTTCTGTAAGAGCAAATATTATTTCACATTCCCGCGTTGGTGCTAGGCATTTACCAGCTTTCTCCACGGCCCTCGTTAGGCCAAACATTTTATTCCAATGTCCCATCTACAAAATGTGCAACAATTTTAGTCGTATTTCTACACTATGCGACATGCATTTTGACTGTCTACCAACTATTCTGAGATATCTGCGCGAGGTGTCTGTGTATCCTTTGTAGCTTGCTACTTTGCTATGTACATGGATACACAGTAAAAAAATCATGTAAATCTACATCTAAATACATTTACTGCTATTGAAATTTTACCAAATGTACAATGTATTTTTTCCCATAACATATGTTTTCAAGTATGATTACAAAAAACAATAAATTAATATGCAATAGTGTAAAATAATATAAAATAATGTAAAATAATGTAAAATAATGTAAAATAATGTAAAATAATGTAAAATAATGTAAAATAATGTAAAATAATGTAAAATAATGTAAGATAATGTAAAATAATTTAAAATAATGAAAAATAATGTAAAATAATGTTGAATCGCCCAAGACGCTTCCCCCACTCATCTCCTAAGAGTAGCAGCGAGACGTGGCAGTCGGCCATTATTTTTATACTAACTGCATAGGTAACACGTTTGATGCAATAGTTTCTTTTTATAAAGTATATTGTGTTTTAGTTACAAGTGCATATTGGCAGTTACAAGTCGAGAAAAACATTTCAGTGTCCATTTAGGTGTGAATCTGAAACGATTTTTAGTGATCAAAACACATTAAGGGTTCATTTTTGCAGAGAGCATTTAGAAAACTGCAAAAATTCTGTTGATAGTAACATTAATAGAGACAATGTTGAATCTATAGAAAAAAATATCACATATTTAAATAACGGCAATAAAATACCGCCAAAAGAAGAAAGTAAAGAGGGCCTATCACTGGCATTAAATTTGTTTACTAATCTTTATTTAACATTAGAAACTAAGTATTTATTAAGTAAATCTTCAATACAATTTTTAATTACAGCAATCTTTGATATTGGTAAGTTAAACACAGAATATATAGTTAGTATTTTAAATGCACAATGCAGCTTTTATTTCTTTATTCATATACAGATCATTACAATAATAAAAGTTTCGTTAACAGCAACTGTTCGTTGTTTTATTCAGAAGACGAATGAATGTCCCTACCTACTGACGTATCCATATGTCTAATTCACGAATTCCTTTAACAACAAATAGGTAAGGAGCCCTGCAGATTTTTTTTTATGGTTAAGTATTCCTGGTCGTATTCAATTCTTAATATGATGTAATTTATATCCTATTTTCAGTTACTTCTGTTAAAATTCAATATACTGTGTAGTTTTCATGTTCTCGCTTATCAGAAATAAAATTGAATTTTCTCATATAATCAATATAGAAGCATGCTGAATTTTTCCGTGATCTATTTTTTGTGAAATATGTATTTTTTAATATAGGTCTTTTAAAGATTATTTGAGAAAACATCAAAATTATCGAGTTGTGACAAGGATAATTTTTAGTCAGGATGACATAAATTGCATCATATTAAAAATTAAATTTGTTTAATTAGGGTTACTTTTTCATAAGAAGAGTGTGGGGGGCCCTTTTTACTTGATGACTTAAATTTTCTAACATGTATTATAATGTATTTTCACGTAATCTCACATGGTGGAATACGGATTTTTACGTAATCTGACATGGTGGAATACGTATTTTTAAATGATGTGTTGATTACACTACATCTAACAACCAGTAAATCGACACGGAAAAACTACAAAAATTACATGATATAAATACGAAAATTACATAGTGATTCATGAATATCTTTTACATTGAAATGCAAGTAAGTTTTTACCTAGATACACAAGGCAATATATTACCAATGAAAGTTATGGTAATTTTACATAAAAATTTTTTACTGTGTAGTTTATAAGAATATTGTATGCCCACAGATTTTAAATCCGATATTCAAATGAATGGTGAATTGATTTTAAATGGGTTTTTAGTTTTAGTTTTATATTAATTGTAGCTTTAATTAGTTTATTTACTTTATCCTATTAGATTATTTATTTTTATTTGAATTTCCTGCAAGGGAGCCGTTGGCCTGTTGAAAATAAATAATTATTTATTTATATATTTATTACAGCTCCAGTGGCACAATCATTAAGTGGTGTGGAATTTGGAATCAATTATCAAAAAAGTATTAGTACATTAAAAAGTCTAAACCGAAAAAGTTAATTAAATTGCTTATATCATCCTAAAGTGAATGACTTATCAATCCGCCCTCGTACACGTCGAATTAATAACTTTCTTTTTTTGAAATCAGTTAAAAAAGTGTCACAGTTACAACGCGAGTGTGACTTACATTGTTATTATTTTTTAAGAAGTTTTATTTTGCTCCTTTTGCAAACCCTAATGCTTTAAAATGCAGTAATTAAGTCTAGTTTGTTGACTAACTTTTTACTAATTTATTTGTTTTCTTGCAACGTCCATTCCGAGACCTTCCGTCCGGTTAACGTATAATTGAATAACAAGTAAAGTAAACAATTTAATTTACACTAATATTAAAAATCTCCAAGTGACAGGCGACGTCTTTTTTCCTTCTAAAAATAAACGCGAAGAAATCACTCAAAATGATAAATTTAAGTCAGGTTCGTTTTGTCGTGTAAACTTTTTGACTAATGAATCCGACCGGTTAAAAATACGTTCGAGCAAGTTCATTAACAAGGTTAATAGGTAATACCCGCACATTTTCGAATTAGCTCGCAAAAATCCCGCTGGGTGATTGATTATATTCTGAAATTGGCGATTGGGACTGCGATTTTTTCGTCCATCTGGTAAAAAAAAAACGAAAGGGAACATTCAATTTAATATTTTAACTCGAAATTAATTTTAAATGAAGAATGTTTCAATTTAATCAAGGAAGTGTAAAAGTTTAATAAAATTTTTATAAAAAAAAAATAGAAACGACTTCTAAAAGTGAAAAAAAGTACGAATTTTTATAAAGAATTGAAATTTTTGAAGTCAGCGTCAAATTATGTAATACCTGACAAAATGTGATTCGCATAAACAGATTAAAAATACTTTATTTGTAATTGCTTTCTTACCATAATTTGTATTTATTAGTAGTTATTTATTTCATTTAGAAATAATTTGGCGCCGATTTCAAAAATTTCAATTTAACATATAAATTTATAGTTATTTTTCACTTTTTAGCGCATTTTTAGAACTCGGTTCAATTTTTTTAATAAAAATTTTGTTTTTCGATTTTTAGTTTTGAATTCATTATGATATCCATAAATTATTTGAACTAAGTATTAATTGAGATTAGTGTACCTCGCAATAACTCCAAGGTGGCAAAAAAGTACCCATCTTATCCAAAGTTGTAAATCACCTTAAAATGATCCACTAAAAATTCTTTGATTCTAGAGTTCTCCAAATACCAGTGAAATTGTGTTAAACAAATATTTAGTCTGTCATAGTAAATCCACTTTCTTAAATTTCAAATTAATTTTAAATTGGTAATATAGGCCCCAAAACCTTCCAATATCGATATTTAAAGAACTTGAAACGTAGATTTCTTACACCGATATATTTTATACTGCATATCGTGTTTGTATACGCCCCAAGAATACCGCAAAATCGGAAAATGTAAAATTTGCAGTTCCTCATATTGTATATTATCAACTTAGTAGTTGTAAAAAATTAACTTCATATTCGCAATACACGACCCCGAAAACCCCCTAATACCAAGTCAGAAAAAATGCGAATAAGGGAAAATTTTCTACCATGGTGGATCTGCCATATTGAATTTCAAAAATATAATTTTAACGTCTTAATCTAATCTAAATCTAAACCTTTCAAAGTTCCCTGGTACCAATTTTAGATGAAATCCGAAAATTTAAAATTTCTAGACCGTCAGATTGAATCTGACTTATTAGATTTTCTTAAAATAATTTTATATTCACTTTTTACATCCTCAAAAACGATTCAGTCCCACATTTGAACAAAATCCAAAAATGTAAAATTTTAAGTCCGCTATATTAGATTCGCCCTATTGAATCCTCAAATAATACTTTTAAATTCATAATTTACACCCTCAAAAACCCCCTATATCAGTTTTGGAAAAAATCGAAAAATGTAAAATTTTTATCAAACCACCAGATTGAGTTTTTCAGAAAATATTTAAAATTCGTAATTAACACTAACAAAAATCCTTCAATAGTGATTTTCGACAAAATCGGGAGATGCAGAATCCGCTATCTTGGATCCGCCATATTTAATTTTTTTTTAATAATTTCTGATTTGTAATGTTCTATTCCAACAACTCCCCCACATTTTTGGAGAAAGTCGAACAAAATTAAATTTGTTTTTGTCCGCCATATTGGTTCCGCCATATTGAATTTTTTAAAAATAATTTCAGATTCGTTATGTACGACCCCGAAAATTCCCCATACCAATTTTGGAGAAAATCCATAAAAATATGGGACCACCGCAGCAACTTTTTGAACATAACATAAAATTTTCATTCAATTCGGTGCCGCCATTCCGGAGTAATCGGTGTACATACATAAAAAAAATACATAGTCGACGAATTGAGAACCTCCTTCTTTTATAAGTCGATTAAAAATAGTTAATTTTGATTATTCCGCGTAAAATCCAAAAAAGCCTTTTGAAAAATATAACAAAAGCACTATCATTATGTATCCTCACTGCGTCAAAAAATATTTATATAAGATAGAAGGTTTTGAAAAAAATAATGCCACGAAAATGGAGCAATTTTTTTAATTGGGTCTATTTTTGAAGCTGCTAAAGTTATTTAAATTAATTAAGAGCTTTACATAGTTAGTTAGACTAGTTGGCAAGAGGGGGCGTTACTAAGCCGATAAAACAGAATTCTATATTAAGTATTATATTACGCAATTTCAAACACATTCTTCTGCGAGTGAGATTGCCCACTTCACCAAGGGATTCAAATACATTGTCGCAACTTTCTTGTTTTGGGTTCATAACCGGGGTTTAGCGAGATCCACATTCTCAATGCCGCAGACAGGTCCGTCTATGTTTAGAAGTTCACAAACCCAAGATAAAATCACATAAGTAGGTAACTAGAGGGCAGCAAGTTACAAAGGATTTTTTTTGATAAACGAAGTTGTAAAAATACATTTAAATTATGCATTTATTGTGACTTCACAGATTCAAAAATACATTATCCGAGAAAATATTATTACATTAAATTACATTATAAAAAAAGGTCAACTCTACGATGTTTTTGTCTCAGTGTATGTGCATCAGGGCTAATCCATTCAGTCTGTCTTCTGACACGTTTGATTTGAACCTAGTTTTAATTCATCTCAGCGACAAGAATGCTCGCTCTGCAACGCAAGAACCAATAGACAAATATTCTTAAAAGAGTGTTGCTGATAGAAAATATTTCTTTACCACAGTGATCTCATAATTTCAAAACATCGTATGATTTTTTTCTGTTCGTAATTTGTTTTCCATAACTCGAATTCGGACAATTCCGACAACAATATGATGTAATGTATTATATCATTTTATCCATTTTCACATTATTCAAATGCGGAACTAAAATAAATAAAGTATAAAATCGTATCGTTTCTTCAAGAAACCGATTTTATAAATCTTCTATGTGTTTGTATGTATGTTTTTTTTTCAAGCTTGTTTTTGTACCAAAAATATCCATAGTACGCCAGAGACATACATATTAAATATCCTATACTTATAGTATGTAATTTTGTGAGCTGTGGGTTCATTAAAAAGAGGTAAAATATGAATTCTTTGTTCCATTTGCTTACGTTTATACCTATTCAAAGTATAGGAAACGTGGGTCTTGCTGTTATATAGGTTTGGAAACTTGAGTCTATAATCAATGAGTGTAGGGACAGCGAAATATTTTTGTTGGGGGCGATCACCCCATAGCCTCCCTCTTGGATCCGCCCCTTAAGGACAACATGCTTTTTTAACACTGAAGATATATAGTGCCACTACAATTACCACGCACTTTTTTTAAGAACCAAAAACACCATAGTTTACTCGAAACTATTTATTAATCGAACTGTAAATCTCTTTTTAAGTCCTTTTAAAAAACAGGCTATTTAAAACTTCCTTTGTTTCATTACCAAACACAAATCCTTTGTAAGCCCGACCCCATTTTACAGTTCAATTTTCGTCGAAGTTTACGCAACGAATTTGAGTGGCCATTAAAACAAAAATTAACACAGCTGAGTAAGCCCTTTTGGTACAACAAGGAGCGATACCACAAAACTAGTTACAGTTTCACGTTTATCATTTTTGTTAGTAATAACAATAGTTCTCTTTCACAGCGTTAGTTCGCCTTAAGCATTCATTTGTAGGCTCATTATTATTATTGAAAAATGTGATTGATTAACGCAGGGGATCAAACTCGGGACTAGCAATTGGTAAGCTACTTAGTTTTTTTTAGTTTCAATTAGTTTTTAAAATGGGGACTAATTTTACACGAAGGCAGAAAATTCATTTAAAAAAAAAGTGAAGCTTATTTTTATTAGTAATTCTTCAGGGGCATATCAAGCCTCTCTCTCACAAGAGCAAAAAAAAGATAGAAGTATTCGTATACAAAACAGTACAGTACGCCAAGAGAAAGGGAGTTTTCAGTGGGGGGGGGGGGAGGCGGCGATATCCACGTTTTTAATACAGGAGGCAAGCTAATTTGAAGCTCTTGAGTGGGTGATGCCTGCAATGCTTTTTAGAGTATATAACATTATTGGTAGGAACATTCCTTTTCTTCATTACACTGTTCATCACATTTATTAATGGTTACGTTTTGCGTCATCACTCCGTTCCGTCGCGAAAAAACTCCTTTGTTGTAATTACTCATAGCATAATTATGCTTTGACGTTTATAGAAGAAGTGCATGAGGTACTCTTCAATCATCAATCAATTCCATCGCGAAAAAACTCTTTTGCTGTAGTTGCACATGTCATAATTATAGTTTGACGTTGATTATGTTTTTCGCTTTCTATTGCCAGCCTTCAAAGGCTGCGGAAGTGCTTGAAGTACCCTTTAGAACAATCAACGCTATTTTGAACGGGGAATTGGGAAATAAACTATAGCTTTTTCTGTTATGTTATTTTTGGTTTGTGCTAAGCAAATAAATATATCTATTTTTTTTAAATCAATTGCGTTATTTAGTTTTTTCTTTTGCAATTTTTTTGAACCCGATCTAACTTATCGTAATGAATTAAGAAACTGTTAAGTTTGAATATAGTGTAAAAAGCATAAACTATTATGTGGTATTGTTCTTATACACCATACTGTATTTGAAGAACAAGGCTTCACCAAAATTGTTGATTTAGGCAGTATATTCAAATATACGGGGCAAGGGAAATGTATAGAACGTATGTTTATCAAATTTACTTAGCAGAGCGTACTCTTGCTCTTAGGTATACTGAGGGTGAGACGACAAACTTTAAATAAGCATTCAACTCATGTCACGCAAATGATAAATATACCATCAAAAGACATCAAAGAAAATATAATGCCTTTTGTAATCACAGATTTGTAACTTAAGCATTTTTTCTGCTGTAGCGATTAAAGCGTACAAGCGTGTTCTATCAAGTAAGTCAAAGACAAGTCACTTATTCTTTCTAGTGTGACATGCTTAAATAAGTCTTAAAATAGGTAATTACTCATATCCCATAATAATATTTTTTATTTAATGGACTGTGTTGATTCTGCAGTCGATTCCCTGTGAAAGATTATTTAAATAATTTTAAATGAAACACTTCTCCCTTTTTAATATTACAATGGTTCAATCATTGAAATATTAAAAAAGAAATTGTGTTTTATTTACAAGTCTTCTTTATATAATTCGTGGCATTTGCCAGGTAAAGTAGATTTTTAATTGAGAATTTCTTAAAACGATTCTTGGAAATCTGCACTTAAAAAATTATTACTGAAATTCGAGAAATTATGGTTAGTTAATAAACAGCTGAGAGATGACTGATAGATGCAAGGCTTTTAAGTAGACGCCTGGCTAAAAAGCCTCTTATTAGGGGAAGAAGTAGAACCACAAGGCCTGTATTTGCACATCGACATTTGAATTTCACATTAGATTAGTTACTACAAAGAGGATCTTGAGATACATCTTTTTCCTGAGCCCTCTCCATTTCAGATGTTGGATATTAACATTACGATTCTAACTTCGTTGATGGCACGAGTGTCTTCTCGGTGCACCTCCTCTCCTACCTACATTTTCCTGTATTACTAACCGCAGAAAAAAGTATTTATCAGGTCTCTTGATGTGGCCAAAATGTTATAACCTCCACCTTTTTACAGTTTTATTTTCTGCGAAGGACTGAGAAAGATATAATTACACTCAAATTTGGAAATGTTTTTTTTATGAAGGATTTCATCATTGTTGATACTTCAGCGCCATAGAGTAATATAGGTGATAGGTAACGTTTAGCTAGCTTTTTTTTCTGGGAAGGGATAAGTCACTGATTGTCAGCAGTCTCTTTAAGTTCTAATTTTGTATTGACTAATATTACCGGGTATTTATAAGATTTCATGAACTGTGTTGATTGTTGAAGTAGTACATATTGATAGTTAAAGACTTTTACTTATAAACATTTACGTCGTTGTTAACTACT
Organism: Diaprepes abbreviatus; assembly: GCA_034092305.1. NCBI lineage: Eukaryota > Metazoa > Arthropoda > Insecta > Coleoptera > Curculionidae > Diaprepes > Diaprepes abbreviatus. The sequence continues at coordinate 1,152,934 of JASJET010000220.1, read as the reverse complement.
CACTAATTTCTTTCACCCTTCCTACAAGATTTTGCATTTCATCGATGTCCCTGGTAAGCATGGTAGTAGCGACGTCATACCGAATGTTGTTGATTATTTCTTCATTATTTTGATACCTTAGTGGATATTCACTAGAACTTTTTGGAATATTTTTTCAGTGAATGCGTTAACGAGGAGGGAAGATAAGATACACCCTTCTTTATTTCAATGTTTTCTATCTACGATTTGTCCGCTCTTACGTTAGTTGATTGTTCCCAATATAAATTCCTTCTAATGCAGAAATATTTGCCATCAATGTAAGCTGATATGCACATTTTTTATCGGAAATATCAGGAAAATTTTCAAGAAACAAATCAAAACAAAACAGCCCCCGCTATTAAAGTAATAGCTTGCATAGTTCACATAAAGACGGCGTGCTTGTTGCCAGATTGCAAATATGATCTCTTTGGAATTCACGTATATCCTTTTCTTACAACATGGTTTAATGTTTGTAATGTATAAAAAAGGATAAAATTAATTTTAACCACCCAAAATTTTTGATTAGTTCTTTTTGCTTAGTTCTGGTTAGTACAGGTTTAGCTTGGTTGAAAAACTGAAACTAACCTGAACAAACCTGAACTAACCTACACTGATGACCTTTTCCAATATCCTTTTCTGGCAGAGATCGTGCACGTGGTCTCTGATGGATAATAACATTTTTAATTAATAAATCTTGGTCAGTTTCAGTTTTTTAAACTAACCAAAATCAAGCTAAACCCGTACCAACCAGAAATAATCAAAAACTTTAGCTGGTTAAGATTAATTTTACCATTTTTTTATACATTACATACATTAAACTATGTAATGAATAAATTTTATAGTTTATAACAGGAAAGTATAAATCCAGGTCAATTTAGATTCGTTTAGGTTAGTTTATGTTTCCAAATTAACCAAATCAAACCTGAACTAACCAAGGTAATAATTCCGATTAGAGTAAATCTAGAGCTAAGTGTTATTTTGGTTTTGATTGTTTTGATTTGTTTTTGATAATAAATTGTATAAAACATTACAAAAATTAAACTATGTTGTTGACTGAGGACAAATTTTACGCCTTTTTACGTAATCCGATGGCCAGTCTGATAGTTGAGGGCGTTTCCAAGGCGTATTTTTAATTTTTCGTTGAAAATACAAGGTTTTCTGAGTTGATTTGCCAAAATTTTTGCAAGGTTAGAATAATGTTTATGAAATAGAGGGGTTAGTATCAAAATATTTTCAAAAAAACGTCATTTTCCTTGTTTCTACTCTTTACAAATTTTTACCCTGAAACACGCTAAAATTAATCAAATTAACCATAGTAAACTTAAGATGAAATTTTAACCGTAACAGCTAAACCAAGCTTGGACTCGCTAATATTTGTCTCACATTTACGATATATTTTGTTATAAATAATTTTGATAGTGAATACATTAATAACAGATTTATTAGTCGAAATTTCTTATTTATTTTGTATCTTAGGTATTGCCATAAATGTGGATTGTAACCAGCCTATAGGCATTTCATCTGTATCATAAATAATGTTAAATAGCAAAGTGAAACATAGGGAGACAAAAATGAACTTAATATAAATACGAACAGTGTAAACAATTATAACACCATAACAGCTATAGTAATACCTGTATATAAGGGTGGAGATCGGAGTCAACCGACCAACTTTCGCCCAATATCTCTCTTGCCCACTCTTTCTAAAATAATTGAAAAACTGGTTAAAGGAAGAATAACAAATTTTCTTAGCCAACATAACATTCTGTCTGAATGTCAGTTTGGTTTTCAGACTTCCAAGAACACTACGGACGCAGTTTTTTCTTTTTTAGAGAAACTCTACATCAGTTTGAATGAGGGCGATGTCGCGGCTGCGGTCTTTTGTGACTTCTCAAAGGCGTTCGATTGTGTGAATCACGAAGTACTTTTGAGTAAGCTCGAATTGTATGGTATTAGAGGAGTGGCATTAAATTGGTTTACTTTCTATCTTTCGAATAGGCAGCAAATGGTTAAGTACGATGGAGAATTTTCCAGTGTCTCTTCTCTGAGTTGTGGCGTCCCACAAGGTTCTGTTCTTGGGCCCATGCTCTTTCTTTTATATATAAATGACCTGACCAAAATTGATATCCGAGGAACATTTACATTATTTGCAGATGACGCAACAATTTTATGGCGTGGAAAGAATGGCTGTGATTTGAAACATATTATCAAGTGTGACTTGATTAGAGTGAATGAATGGTGTGCTGCAAATTGTTTAAGTTTTAATTCTACTAAAACCAACATGTTAAGTTTCAAATTTACCTGTGATAGTTTTATCTTTGAATAATCATTTTATAGGGAATAAGCCAGTGACTAGATTTTTAGGTATACTTATTGACGATAAGTTGAAATTTACTGACAACATAATGGCATTAAATAAGAAGTTGGCTGCCGGGTGTTATGCGGTACGAACAGTGGCAAGGGAATTAGATTGAAATGTGGCTAGAATAGTGTATTTTTCGTTGATTGAATCTCATTTGAGATACGGAATTGCATTTTGGGGATTTTGTAGTCGGCAGTTATTAAATTCGATTCTTGTCTTACAAAAACGAGCAGTGCGTTATTTATTTAATGTAAAAATGAAGGAGCATTGTAGGCTTTTATTTATTTAAGACAAAATATTAACAGTGATAGGCATTTTCATTCTAGAAATAGTGGGACTGATTCATAAAAAATATAAAAATTATTCAACTCCAAACCCATATAATACACGTGATTTATATCACAGAATAATTGATAATAGTAATCTTGTAGAATTAAAACTTCTATTTTATCTTTCTACCTTTTTTCTTCATCACAATTAGCAACGATATGAAATTAATTGTATATTAATATGTCGGTCATATTGGATATGAAATGCACGATACGCTTAATTGGTGCAGCTGGAATAGTGACCTCCACATAGCTTTATCTAATAAAGCACATGTGTGTTCCAGTTGCAAGTGCAATAGAAGATCTTCAGTTTGCAGCACAATATAATATAGCGTAATTCCTCAAGAATATATTCAAATTCTTCTTAGCAGTATATCGCGAAAGGTGCAATTAGTAGTTAGAGCTTAAGCTTATTTCAATTAAAAGAGCAATATTTGCTATCTGAACAATATCTGTGTGAAAGTAAATTTCCTTAATTTTCATAATATTTAGCATTAAATTTGTCCCATTTTATTCTCATATAAACTTGATATTATTCGCTTAAAATTGGTAAAATAAACAATTCCTCCAAGTACAAAGTTTATAAATAACTTAATCCACGAGAATAAAGCATCAAAACGTATTCAAAACAATATAATTAAAAAGGCATTTATTAACCAGAAAAAACCCAATCGATGTCTAAAATAAATAATCGACAGCGGCTTTTCACGAAAAATACGGGTAAAAATAACAAAGTAAAACAGTAAATTAATACAAGAGGGTTGACAGCGGACATAAAACTAACAATGGAAAATTTTCCGGTGGAAAATTCTCGTGGAAAAGCCATTTGGAAAGGTCGCTCGGCCGACGGTTTGTTTGTAGAGCATTACAAAGCGGACTTTGATAATTTTAATTAATCGTGGAAAAGGGCAAACAACGCAAGAGTGAACTAAATTATTTTTTTTTGTATTAATGTGACAGAATTTATTCGACTCTGGTTAAGTTGTAATGTTAAGTTCTGTAGCTTAAATGATACAGTTCGTAGGGATGTTTTAAGAACAATTTCTTTAATTAAAAGGAGGATATGAATTATACAAAAACTTTATCAATCGATTGTGGAAAAACTATAATTAGGAAGAATCTGAAAATTTGATAGTGTACTAACCTGCATAGGGGACAGCTGGATAAAATATTTTCAAGATGGCGGCACTTCTGGATATACCGGAAGTAGACGTTAACTTGCTTATTTTAAATAGAAGACCGTATATATTATTCTTCTTCTTCTTATAGTGCCTATCCTTTTTGGATGTTGGCTATCACATTGGTCCATTTTACTTTATACAAGCGTCTGGGTGCAGACCGCTGCTGTCGATTTTAAAGCTTCGCGCATGCATCCAGTGCTGTTTTTTCCCGCCAATGTCGACGGGATTGAACGAAATTCGAAACAAAGAGAACCCCACAATTTTAGTTTAAATTTAACGAATTCGAACGTTGGCTTCAAAAGTAATTTATTTTTTTACAGAAAATAACCTAATTATAAATATTAATGAAAGAAATGAAGAGATTACTGGGTTGGTTAATGCTGTAAGCATTGATAGGCCCACCAATAATGTGCAGCAACAAATAGAGGAGAGAAGAAATAAACTCCTTCAACTTGTCCATGAACAGCTTGGCAGTTCAACAGAAGCTGCTGAAAAAATTCTTGCTCCTCTGAAACCAACACTTGCTGCTGTGAGGAGTCAGCAGCAATCAATGAACTCGATAATTTCAAAGCCGAGCAACAGCAACACCCCTCACAACAAAAATATACCGACTCAGAGGCGTCTATTTACTACTAAGAAGCAAAATAAAATAAAAAAGCAAACTCTGAACAAGCTCAAGCTCTCGGGTGATGAGGCGGACATTTTAGCACTAAACTTATTATATCAATGAAAAGTAATAAGTTGTGTGAAATGCCATAGCCAAATATGGATGGTAAATCTATCCCAAAACCAATTACATTATTTTGTTGAGTTGCTATCAAAATTAGTTACAATATGTCCAAATATTGTACTTTAACCTCATAGTTCTATATACTATGTAAATTTTTCTAAAAGTTGTCTAGTTACTGTTCTGCAAATTATAATTTAAAAAAATATGTCTTAATACTTCAGAAAAAAAAATTACACTGCCTAGATTTTCTGTCATGTTCCCTTGGAGTTAAATTTATTGATTTGTAGGGAACTTCCATGGAGATAGGCGATATATTTATGTCATTCGCCAATTTATCAAAAAAATACCATTAAAAAAATATATGTTTTTCACAAATTAATTTAAAGATTATATAATTGAATTGATCCCAGAATAAGCTTAAAATGAAAAGTAGATGATCTTTTAGGAAGTGAGCAACCTGAAATAAAATCTCAAATATCTGTAAATAAATTATTTATAAAAAGCAGAGAGGTGTAAAAAGGGAGGCTAGAGCTTTGAAACCCTAACATTTCAACAATAAAATTGATTTTTTAGTTATGTTGATTATTTCGCCAGTACGTTGTACAACTAAGGAAAAAAACTTTTTTGTATTCTTTGATATTTCTAAATAAGAAACACTTGACGTTTCAAAAGCTAATCTGGTGTTGAATATATTTTGCCACTGTTATAAAAGTAATGAAAAATAATTAGGCGTTCAAACATCAAGTATCTGTTATTTAAAAATATCCAAAAATACAACGAAAAACTATGGATTAATCAACAATAATCAAATGTTTTGTATTACTTTTTATCAAAATAATAAATTATTACAAAATTGAAACAATGTGTTTTCATTTTAATCATTTTTTTTACATCTCACATGGCTGATTATTAAAACTTTCATTGCGGTCAAGTTCTAAATAGTTATGTATTTAGAATATTATATAAACAAAAGAATTACTTTGATTTTATACAAGCTGCTATATTTTAATTCATACATTTTTCAGATGTCAAAATTTGTTTGATTAATAAGAAACTTGATATTTCAAAATTATCATTTAGTTTCTTCTAAGTATTTATTATACAATGTTTAACCATTTCCATTATGAACTAAATTATTTAAGACTTTCAATACCAAAACAGTTAAATAAATTTTAAGTATGGGTATTCTAAATCTTTTCTATACAAATCTTTCCTTTTTCAATGAAACTTATTCATCGTTTTCTCAAATATTTAATATAAAACAAAATGTTGGGGTTATGTTTGTGTCAACATTGGCGGAAAAGAATAGCACTTGACGCATGTGCGAAGCTTGAAAATAGATAGCGACGATCTGCACCTAGACGCTTGTTTACTTTATTCACTGCTGCTCTGAACAGACCTGTTGATGTCATTCCAGTCCATGTTCGTAGGTTGCGCAGCCATGATACTCGTCTTCGTCCAGCTGATCTCTGGCCTTCCATCTTCCCCTGCAGGATACGTTTGAGCAGGCGATATTTCTCATTCCGCATGATATGTCCAAAGTACTCCAATTTTCTGCGTTTGACATTTGTAAGGTATTCCAGTTCTCCACCGATACGTTGTAAAATGTTTTCGTTTGATACGTGGTGTATCCAAGGAACCCTAAGCATGCGGCGGTAACACCACATCTCAAATGCATCTATACGCTTACATGAAGCATCGGTAAGGGTCCAGGCTTCTGCTCCATATAAGAGAGTTGAGAGTACATAGCATTTCAAAATCCTGATCCGCGTATGTATATTGAGGGATAGGTTGCAGAATATGTTGCGCAGCTTATTTAAAGTACCTCTTGCTTTCTCGATTCGGCTTCTTATTTCTCGAGAGTGGTCCCAGTCCTTATTCAACGTGCAGCCTAGATAAGTGATCGTCTCGGACATTGTGAGAGTTACGTTGTTGGCAGTAAACTGTATGTTGCCGACGTCGTTTTTACTGACAATAATCGTTTGCGTCTTCTTGCAGTTTATCTTCATACCATATCTGTTGCAAGCTGTCACTATTCGGTCGATAATTCTTTGAAGTCCTTCTGCAGTATCAGCTATAAGAACGGTATCATCCGCGTATCTTAGGTTGTTTATTACTTCTCCATTTACAATAATTCCATCTTCTATGTTGCCCAGTGCTTCTTTAAAGAGATGTTCTGAGTATACGTTGAATAGAAGTGGCGACAGTATACAGCCCTGGCGTACTCCTCTCTTTATATTAAATTCTTCTGTTGTCTCATTCTCAACTCGTACAATAGCCTTTTGTTGTGAATATAGCTTTGATATTATCTCTCTGTCTCTGTCGTCGATTCCTGTCTCTTGTAGGATTGAAATCGGTTTATTGTGCTGCACTTTGTCAAATGCCTTTTCAAAATCTATGAAGCATGCAAAGACGTCGGCATTGATGTCACGTGCTCTCTGAATCAGAACCTGCATGGAAAACAAGGCCTCTCTAGTGCCAAGTCCCTGTCTGAAGCCAAACTGCGTGTCACTTACGTTTTCATCGAGTTTTCTATATATTCGTGCTTGAATGATGTTAAGAAAAGCTTTTAAAGCATGGCTCATCAAGCTGATTATTCTATGAGCGGAGCACTTAGTTGCGTTCATTTTTTTGGGAATCGTATAAGCATTTATTCATCAGTGTTAGTATCGCTTTTTCAAGACTGTCTCCGTCCATCTTGAAATGGCAAGTAACCACCCAATGATTAGGGCTTCTATTAATGCAAGTGCTGCCAGGCTTAACATGATAAAGCAAATGAAACAAATTTCTAGACCCTCTCGCAGTTAAATTCGAAAAATTTATCACTGAAACATTAAAAAAAAAACACCAGTTACCTACTACACCAATAAACTAGAAAATACGATAATAAACACAGCTAAACGCATGAAATATATATAGCACCAAAAGCAAAAAGAAACGAAAAAATCGGCTTAGAAACAAAGTTAAAAATGAAAGAAACAAATAATTAAGAAGAAAAGAGCATACAGTCTAAAAAGAAATTAATACTTTTACACCATCAGTACACTCAGACAAACATCAAGACCATTTTATCATTGATCATATCGAAAATTGTTACACCTGTTATCTAGATTTCCAGTGGTTTTGCAAATAATATATCTTTTTGAATAGAATTCTTAAAAATATATCTAACATAGACAAGCGATACTGCAGCATTTGCTACATTGGTCGACTAGTCAAGTTCACTTTCCACATCATTTGCCAAATCATGATTTTTTTGCGACACTGTGTTGTTTGATAAGGGAACAAGTCAATTTCCTTTGCCTCTTTTTCTTCGTGACCTCTTTAGCACACGGTCCAATCAAACTTTCTGCCACTGATGTGCTTGTTTAGATCTTGCAATTCTGTAACTAGCTTGAAATGATGCCTCGCAAGCTATTTCATTATCTTTGTTTAAATCTGTTAGAAAATAAAAAACACTAAACTATTTATTACCTGTCAATTTTCCTTTAAAATACTCAACAGGTTTATCTTTGGGATCGAGATGTCTTGTTTGAAGGTGTCTACGAAGAAGAGACGGTTTTAAACTACTGCTGGCCAGGATTTTAATACTACTACTTTGTGTTGGTTTTAAATCAGGGACTGAAGTAGAAGAAGCAATTTACTTCTTTTTGGATATGACAGCAGAATTTCTGCCTTCTAGCACATCAAGTCTTTCGATGACTTGCTTTTAGTGTTTTCGCCAGGTAATAAATCGGCTTTAATTAAGAAATTAGAAGAAAACCATCGTTTGGCAGGAATGACAGGAACATTGCCATTTTCTGAAAGGGTTAATCGATATATTTTGCAATTTTAATATGTGTCGCTATTTACATATTAAAATTTAAAAATAACTTTTTTTATTTCGAAAATTCATAAAAGTTAAAGTTATTCCAACCTTGCTGTTAGTAAGTTTGACGAAGGTAGGGTCAAGGCTTCCCTGTTTTCCCCAATGATTCTAGTGTATCGATATTTTATGCATTTTTTTCTAGTGGGCCTTGAATTGTTTACTACCTGAATCAAAAATACGATTAAATATACTTTAAATTGACCGATTTAAATAAAATTTGCACATTTGAAAAATTTACATGGAAGAATGAGTAAGGTTTGAGCTTTTGACCCTTTTGTTAACCGGGTTTCTATCAAGGTCAGTAATACTTTGGCAAAAATCGAAATATAAAATATGTAATTTGCGAAGTAGTTTACATACATGTGTTGGACTTCCATTGTCTTGATTTTTTTGTTGAATATCACGTGTCGATTAATAATCTCTAGCCCTTTTCAGGTGAAACTGAACATATTATTAAGCTAGACAGCTGTTTATACTAAACATAAACGCTCTAAGAAGTGGTTTCCATACTAGTTTACTAAAGCAATACGAGTTTGGATGTATACCCACGGCTTCTTTTAATTTCCTTTTGCTCCAGTGTTGTTCTCAATGTGGAATTGAGAGACTATTTTATGTAAGTCAATGAGTATAGACTTGGTTGGCGGCACCACATTTTTTGTTTCTCTACGAGATGTGTTCTTATGGTTTTCTTTGATCCTTACTTCAAGGAGTTTCATTGTTTCGACAACGTAGTAGTTACCACATTGACATGTTATCTGATCAACAGAGTTCTTCATGTTTCTTTGAGTTGTTGATTTGACCCTAGTAAGCTGGCACCTCAGAGAATAATCTGGAAAAAACATTGATGTTATATAGTTTTCCTTGGTGAGATTATTTAATACAATTTACACGACAGGAACTATCCCCCGAGAAATGTTAACATCAACATTCATATGTTTACCAAAGAAAGCAAATTCGAAAGAATGCAGTGACTATCGAACAATCAGTCTCATGTCACATACTTTGAAAACCCTTTTAAAAATTGTACATGCTAGAATACATTCCAAATTGGAGCTGGATATTAGTGACACACAGTTTGGCTTCCGGAACGGGGTGGGTACAAGAGAAGTATTATTTGCTTTTAATGTGCTTACTCAAAGATGCTTAGATATAAATCAGGACCTCTATGTCTGCTTCATAGATTACAACAAAGCTTTTGATAGGGTCAAACATGACAAACTGATAGAGATTCTCAGAAGCAAAAATATGGATGAAAGGGATTTAAGGTTGATATCAAATCTGTATTACAATCAGCTAGCGGCAATGGAAATTGGACAGGAAATATCCGGAGATGTGGAAATACAAAGGGGAGTCAGACAAGGTTGTATATTGTCACCTTTACTATTTAACGCTTATTCTGAAGAGGTCATATTGGAAAGTCTTGAATCTGAAACAGCAGGGATAAAAGTAAACGGAGTTTTAATCAACAATATTAGGTATGCAGATGACACTGTAATAATAGCTGAGAGTTTGAAAGACCTAGAAAAGATAATGAATAAAATACCAAAAGTTAGTGGAGAATATGGACTCTCTCTTAACACGAAAAAGACCAAGTTCATGATAATTAGTAAAAACAACACCAATAATAATGAAACCCTAATGGTAGGAGGCCAGCACATAGAAAGAGTTAAGAAGTACACTTACTTGGGAACCCTAATAACAGAAAATAATGACTATACCGTCGAAATAAAGACCAGAATCGAGAAAGCACGTGCCAACTTTATTAGAATGAAAAAGGTTATTTGCAGCAAAGACCTAACGTTAACCCTGAAAATACGACTGACTAAATGTTACGTATATAGTGTTCTATATTATGGAATGGAAGCATGGACACTGAATCGAGAGGCAATGAGAAGACTTAACTCTTTTGAAATGTGGACCTATAGAAGAATTCAGAGGATTTCGTGGGTGGATCGAGTTACGAACGCCGAAGTGTTGAGAAGAATGGGGAAAGAAAAGGAAGTCGAGATAACAGTAAAACAGAGAAAACTGCAATATTTCGGACACATTATGCGAGGAGAAAAGTACAGCATCTTACGGCTCATAATCCAGGGCAAAATAAGGGGCAGAAGAGGCGTGGGACGACGACGAATTTCATGACTAAAAAACCTAAGGGAATGGTTTGGATGCAGTTCAAAGCAACTATTTAGAGCAACTGCCTCAAAAATTAAAATAGCTTTTATGATTGCCAACCTCCGCAATGGAGAAGGCACTTGAAGAAGAAGAAGTTTTCCTTTTTCCGAAATGCCTCTAATGTAGGAGATGTTCCTCATCCGGTGTTGATCTTTTCTTATTTTTGCGTTGTTCCAGAATCCTATCTACCAGATTTATTGGGTATCAGTTCGCTGTCAGGTCACTTTTAATGTGATCAATCTCTTTTCGTAAGTTTTCGTTGTAGTTGCAAAGAATTAAAGCTCTAGATCCACTATTTCCCCAGTTTTCAAAACGTTTTAAAAATAATTGAATAGAATGAAAATCATAAGACCGAACGCGATGTTTTTTTTTCGTATTTTAACGTCCTTGGAACGTCCCTAAATTCCCATTTTCCCCTCAAATAAAATGTATTATGATTGTGTACACATGTTTTAAAAGGTTTTGAATAACTCAAATTAAATTGTTCCAAATATATGAACAAAGAAAGACGATGATAACGAGGGAAAACTCAATCTTCCGGATCGTTCTGAGTAAATAATTAAAATGTATTATTTGTTTGCTTTGTTATTTTCGGAAAACACAGAAATATTCTCGGTGTTTTATTATCCTTTTGGTATGCCCCGGGCTAATGAAGGATGGATGGAAAATACGTCAAATTCTATAGGGGATAGAGAAAAACAAAATTATATAAATAACTGAATAAAAAATCGGAGCTTTGAAACAACTTTTCCAAATACATTGATTGTGAATATATATATATATATATATATATATATATATATATATATATATATATATATATATATATATATGTATATGTATATATATATATATATATATATATATATATATATATATATATATATATATATATATATATATATATATATATATATATATATATATATATATATATATATATATATGGACACAACTCTGAAACTCGTTACGAAAGTAATCAAAAATAAAATTAATTCGGTTACAACACTGGAAGACGAACAGCAGGGATTTAGATCAGGAAGGTCTTGCGTGGATGCAGTATTTATTCTACGACAGATAGTCGAAAAATCTATAGAATACAATAAACCAACATTTTTATGCTTTATAGATCTAACAAAAGCATTCGATCGCATAAAGCTAGATGACGTAATCCACCTGTTATATAAGAGAAATATTCCTATCAATATAATTCAGACCATCGAAAACATATACGCAAACAATAAAGTTCAGATTCGCACTAACGGTAAATTATCAACACCCATACCAGTCAACAGCGGTATTAGACAGGGAGACTCGCTTAGTCCTTTGTTGTTTAACATGATAATGGACGAAATAATAAAGGAGGTGCGACTTGGTAGAGGATATAAAATGGGTGATACAGAAATAAAAATTCTCTGTTACGCTGATGACGCTGTGATATGTGCCGAAAATGAAGACGACCTCCAGAGATTGTTAAATACCTTTAATCTTACCGGAAGAAAATATAATATGATTATCTCAGCTGAAAAAACTAAATGTATGACAATCTCAAAAGAACCCCTCCGATGCAGACTAGAACTAGACGGTCAAATAATACAACAAGAAATGAGTTTCAAATATCTAGGAATCAACATAACTAGTTATGGCAACATCGAAGATGAAGTAAGAGGGCAGGTGGCCAAAGCAAACAAAGTGGCGGGTTACCTCAACGACGTGATCTGGCGAAACAAACACTTACAACAAGAAACAAAGGTTCGGATCTACAAAACCACAATTAGACCTATTATGACATACACCTCAGAAACACGGCCAGAGACGACAAAAACGAAATAACTATTGGAGACTACAGAAATGAGAATACTTCGACGAATAACAGGAAAAACGCTACTAGACAGAGAAAGAAGCGATAACATCAGGCAATCATGCAACACAGACTGCATTAATGAGTGGGTCCTACAACGTAAGACACAATGGAACAAACACATAAGCCGAATGACAGAGGATAGGCTGGTAAGGATCGCACGAGATAAATCGCCTAGTGGTACACGCAGTAGAGGTCGACCACGGAAAAGTTGGAGCGATAATTTAAGTCCAGAATGAGGAAAATCGAAGAAGGAACAGGTCAGGGCATTTATTGTGCTTGGCTAGGTGTAGATTAACTGTCCAGTTGCGAGCCCTGCTGCGTGTCATCGGCCCTGTTGCTAGTGTTGCGAAATTGTGGTCCATTTCTTTACTATCTACTACTGTTTGTTGTTTCGTAAGCAGGTTTTTCCAAGTATTAGACAGCCGCTGACTGTCGTCTCTACTATTTAAATTGTTGGCCCTGTTTGAAATTTCCATGACGTCCCTTATAATTCTCGTGGATAGGTTTTCACATCTCGATAGCATCTTTGTTCTTGAGAAATTTATTTTATGTCCTGTGTTTAACAAGTGTTGGGTCAGTGTTGAAGAAATTATTTTTGGCGTGACAGCGTTTATATATTTGTCTCTTCTGACGCCTATTTTACAGTTGGTTTGACCTACATCAGATGGCTGCATTATCCGCATGGAATGTCGTACACTCCCTAGTTTGCTGGAGGGATTTTTTCTTTAGGTGTTGCCGGGAGATCTGTGGTGAATAGATTTCATTATTTCAGCATTTTTTTGGCAATTTTATCTGTGGTTCCTTTGGCATAAGGAACAAAAGCTTTGGAGCTTCTCTCTCAGTTTTGACGATTTTTCGGCGTCAAGCGTTAGTCTTGTTCTTTTTTATAATCATTTTTGTTAAGACGTCTTGCAGTATGTTCATTTTTATCTGGAAATTTTCTTGATCTCTAAGGGCCTGTGATCGAATCGCCAGTGATTTCACTACGGCAAATAATTGGGCAGGGTGATGTGAATCGGCGTTGGTGTGAGTAGGTTTTCTGTAGACAGTGTGTGAAAGCAAGCCATCCTCTTTTCTTTTTAGTAGGGTATCTAGAAAAGGTAGCTTTCCTTCATGTCCTGTTTCCATGGTGAATTTGATTTTTGGGTGTATACTTTTTATGTGATTTAAAAAATTTGAAATTTTATTCTCCATGTTGTCGAATGAGTCATCTACGTAACACGGATAGAGTCGTGGTTTGTGTGAGGAAGTTTCTAAAGCTTTTGATTCGAAGTCTTCCATAAATAAATTACCGAGTGCAAGAAATAGTAGCGATCCCATGGGGGCTCCCTCAACTTGTCGATATCGCTGGCCTTCATAAGTAAAATAGGTGTTATCGAGGCAGTATACAGCTAATTCAACGATATATTTTGACAGATTGTATTTATTTTCTATTACATAGAGAACTTCTTTGACTGGTATGGCATGAAAACGTATGTATGTTTTTGATCATTTCGCGGAAATATTGCGAGTTTTTGACGTAGGAAGTCGTTTTTTTGACGAAGGGTTGGAGAATGGTGGCTAGATGTTTTGCTAGGGCCTGAGTTGGGGAGGCAACAGAGCTTATTCTTGGTCTTAAAGGAGCTCCAAGCTTGTGTATTTTGAGTAAGCCATAAAGTTTAGGACATATTGATGACTTTATATATACTATATATATATATATATATATATATATATATATACAGGGTGTCCAAGATAAGGATCCTAACCATGGGGATCTCGGAAACAGTTGGAGATACGAGGTCGGTTAAATTAGAGAAAAGTTGCGCAATTTAGTGCTAAATTAAACGCAATTTAAAAATTTTAAAAATTCAAAATACTTCCGGAGATTTCCGGAAAAAACCGAATTTTGGCAAAATCGTTTTTAATTTTTGTAGGCTTTATTTAAAGAGATATCAAAAAATAAAAGGTAGATTCTTCTTGCCACTTTTTATTTTTTATAATTTGGTCTAAACAAAATTTAAATCCGACGTTTCGTTTCTGAGATACCATCATGAACTTTCATTTTTTATATGGAACAAAAAAAAGTATCCCATGTATTTGATAGCATTTTTTATTACAAATTCAACGGTGTATCACACTTGCATATCAAGTGTGTAGTTCATTGGCTTTTATAAAACTGATATACCTTTCTCTCTCGCTCTCATGGAGCTCTTATGGAAAGTACTTGAACTACGTATTCGATATGCAAGGGTGATACATCGTTGAATTTGTAATAAAAAATGCTATCAAATACATGGGATACTTTTTTTTGTTCCATATAAAAAATGAAAGTTCATGATGGTATCTCAGAAACGAAACGTCGGATTTAAATTTTGTTTAGACCATATTATAAAAAATAAAAAGTGGCAATGAGAATCTACCTTTTATTTTCTGATATCTCTTTAAATAAAGCCTGCAAAAATTAAAAACGATTTTGCCAAATTTCGTATTTTTCCGGAAATCTCCGGAAGTGTTTGAAATTTTTAAATTTTTTTAACTGCGTTTAATTTAGCACTAAATTGCGCAACTTTTCTCTAATTTAACCGACCTCGTATCTCCAACTGTTTCCGAGATCCCCATGCTTAGGATCCTTATCTTGGACACCCTGTATATATATATATATATATAATATTTCTTATTCATAATACTATCTGTAAATTATTGATATAATTCTTATTTACGTTTTTCATTTTATTTTAAAAGTCAGGCTTAGAATCAAATTTAAAAGCTTATAGAATCCTTTCATAAAATAATAATATAATTCTTATCAAAAATTAAACCACTTACAGTGTCTCAAGGTTTCCGACTGCATTTTACATAAATTTTGGTTTTAATTTGATAAACTCAGTTATTTTATAGGCATTTTAATTAATTTTTAAATCCAAGATATTATGTTGATTATGTTTTTATTGGGCAACAAAAATATTTTATCAATGAGAAAGAATACATAACGCGCAAATACCAATTTTATATCGGATATTGTTAATTTTTAGTTCGCCGTGCTAAATTTAAAAATAAGTTTACATATTAATAATATTATTGAAAATGTATGCGATTTAAAGAATATTCGACTTTGGAGAAAACCTATATGCACAATAAAGCAACTAAATGTAGAAATACATAGAATATAGAAAAATTTATCACTGAATTATGCAGAGCAGTTGATTAGCAGCAAGTCTGGGCCATGTGAGTCAATTATAAATAATTGTGACGACGGGAACGCGTTTTTTAAGAGTTTTTTCATTTCACTTTTTATATAGTTATATCTTGTCAACACCTTTTTGTCGAACTAATTTTATGTAACATGTTTACTAATGAGTCCTTCCTGGGATGATTTCCAGTATCATGTAAAAAGTTTGATCTGAACCAAATAACAACTGTTAGCTTAGTTTGCGAAAGGATCATTTAATAATTACACAATTATTTCTTGCGAGCCCCCAGGGGTTCGCTAACTTTATAAAGGGACTTCGCGAAAAAAATATTGTAATTGTGAAATTTTAAATTAAACATCGCAAAAGGCAACATGTTACAGTTGTGTTATCTTACAACAAAAACTATAAATATTTATACTGATAATACCTAAAATAAAGCTATTACTCATCATAAATTAATCCCTTATTTTTACCAAATAGTTTGTTTAATAAATATTAAATAAAAAGCTAAAAGTTTATTCACCTGTCACATCAAAAACTGGTATTGTAAAAAAAATTCAAGTGTGTCTAGAAATGTATCAAACATTCCACTTTAACTACTTTTATGAAGGGAGTAGTAAATATTTTGTTTTTGGCGCTTTGGAGTTTTATAAAAGCGTTAGTAGAGAGAGTCTGGTGTCATATTATCAACATCTTACCGTCATCCTCCGGCCAGATTTAACTTCAAATACAAGATCGAAACGATAATAAGTAAGACGAAAAGGTTTCTGGGAAGGTACCAACTAGAATCCCACAAACTAGATGGTACCGAGACGAAACACCCATATTTTTAGAAAAATTCATAGTCCGATGTAGACAAATGCCAGGTCTTTTCTAGGTTTTCCTTGACAAATTGCCCGATGAAGACGAGTTAGCTAAGAGAGTTGTTCTTGATATGAAAGCGTGTCAGTCAAAACAGTATAGAAATATTCGACTTGTAATCCCGACAGAGATAACCCGAGAAAGAGAGAAATATGATAATAAACGTATATAAAAGAATAAGAAAGAAAACCGAATATTACCATATATTAGGTAATATACAGGGACACTTGAATAAGTAAAATTTCAAAGTCTTGCCGATAATACAATACTGGGCCAAGCCTTGGTTGTTAAAACTGGTAGAAACCCAGAAAAATACTACTTTTAATTAATTAATTTTGACTTAATGTCAAAACTGCTTTTTAGATATTAGAACTACATAATAAACATTGATATTACCGATTTTAAGGTATACTTTAATTTTTTCCCTGTAATTGGGAACTAATAAGACTTTCTGTGAGCAATTACAAGACACTTTATATTTGATTTCATTTAAAATAGCTTGTAAACCGAAGGTATATGTATACACTAGGTAATTTAAAACATCATTTTACATATTAATAGTCCAATACTTTTAATTAGGTTTAAAAAATATAATTTTACTGTTACTGCCTGCTAGATAGTTTATTCTTTCAAAAATAAATATAAACATTTGAATTAAGATTACCTGACAATCTAAAGCTGGACCTAAAGCTAACCGATTTTGCGTTTGGCGTGGATGACGTCATACTTTCAATAGTGGTATTGTTTATTGTTTCGTTTTTTAGTTTATGTAGCAAATAGTCACATATTTATATAGATTAAGTTAATCAACATAATTTTATACATCAAATCATTTTCATTTACTATTGTTTAAATACAGACTTGACTGTTTTTGATATCTGGGTATATTATTTTTGAATTTGGGTGTTTCCTGTTTTCGCTAACATCATCGCTTTTTCTTACCGACGTGTCTGAAAACAGGTGGCGTTTCGAATATATATAATCCCCCCTAATCTCCGGCATGCTCGCCTAGGCACTGCCCTATAAGGAAAAGCGATCAATACCAAAAAAATTACCACGTGTATCGAAGCATTTTTATTTAATCATTTTATTTTAATTCTTTATTTTCTGCATAGCAAAAAATTTATGCAAGTATATTCTCGAACGAGCCGGCAACTTCTACTTCGGCAAACCAAGATTTTTCCCAAATGCGAACGAAAGGACGAGAATAACGTCTGCCGATATAAAAACGCCGAAGTTACATATAAGGAAGAGTGGAGCCAAATTAATTATTTTTTGTCGGTTAATTTATCACTCTAGTTTTAAGAATGTTAGTCTACAAAATATTAACGATTATGTTTTAGTTTTTCGTTACGAACTTGTTATTCAATATAGAAAATAAATTTTAATAATCCGATTTTATTGTTCCATTTATTGTTTCTAATTACTATACAGGGGGTTCACCAATTTATTCCAGTTTTAAGAAGGAGTTCGGAAGAAGAAAAAGGTTAGAAACCGCTGCTCTAAAGTCATCATATACGCGACAAATTAGGTCTAATTAAAACTTTTGTGGAGGCAGATATGTTTATGCAGTAACCTTTCGCAGCAGAATGAAATTATTATTATATTATGTATGTTAAAAACCCTCAAATGACACCTTTAGAAACTCACCCCTTCACGAATTAATGAGGATGTAGGTGAACGGAAGGGGTAACGGAAACCCTGATGATTACCAGGGGGACTAAAAGTTAATTTAGTATGGCCCCAGTGGATACGCGAGGTTCTAGATTCAATAGAGTTAGCAGCAGTAATTAGGTGGTAAAAAATATAGTTTAATTGACACTGTGTTTCTTGATTGTGATATAATGCGTGAAAAAAAATAGCGTAATAAACTTTTAGAGTAGATTAGTTTTTTTTTTCTATTTTGAAGAGAATTAAAAATCTTTCATAAGTATTTCATAAGAAAATAACGTTTGAGCATATTTAACTTTAACAGTATATTTTTCTCGTAGTGTACAAAACTGTAAAAATTTCGTTATTTGCCCCTTTACAAAATATTCGAATTTACTGGTTTCCATATATAATTGAAGTGAAGCCCCAAAATGGCGTTACCGAGAGAGAAATATTTCGAATAATTAGTTTTGAATAACTTCTCTCTTGTGGCTGTTAGTTAGAGTTAAAGTTAGGTACATCATGAAAATTATTTAGTTTACTGTGAATATTTTCTTCTTGTTTAGGATTTTGGGAAAAGAACATTCAAATAAAGGGAGAAATTGAGATAATTAAATTTCGGATTCGTAAATGAGCGTAGGGGAAGAGGAGAAATAATGTGTGGTTGTACCCTGTTGTGTTAAGCTTAAAAAGCACATAAAGAGTGCATTATAAACGGTGTCCCTCTAAGAATGTATGAAGGGTATTTAAACAAGAACCTGAATTTTAGATTAACTAAAATACACTTTAATGAAAACACTAATAATTTAATATATATATATATATATATATATATATATATATATATATATATATATATATATATATATATATATTGTTATGGAACTTAATATCTTACCACTGCTTTCCGGCAAAACTGGACTTAAATAGAGGTTCAAGTTTGTGGAAAGTACAAGAAGGATGTCTGGGAAAGATACCGGTGGACCCCACTGATGAGTCCACTACCAGTATCGGGACGAAACATTCGTACATTTCAGGTGGTCGCAAATAGTTCGTTAGTTATATGCCCTTAATATCAAGGGCATTACTACGATGGGGGACAACCGGCTAAAGTGTATTCAAGATGGCAGCACTTCGGGTTATACCGGGAGTAGATGTCAACTTTTAAATGGAATAACCTACATATTATTACATTTTTAACGCAAAATTCTAGACATTTGCGGATCAAACCTTAACTACAAAATTTTTCTTATAAAAAGTCTTATGCAACATGTACCTCTGCCGTATCACTGTGGCGAGGAGGGTAAGCTTTGACTTTCTTCTCGGTATGGTGGTACAGGTGGGCCACCATCTCGATGGGAGTGGAATAGGATAAATTGTGTTTTATAACAATTTATTCTAACTGTGCAACCTCTAACACAGAAAGGATATGATGAAGAGAAGTTTGCATTTACTGTTTCGCATTTTACTTCATATATATATATATATATATATATATATATATATATATATATATATATATATATATATATATATATATATACTTTTTCCATGAAGTTTCCGAGAACGTTTTGAAATAAACAGGGTTGAATGTCACGAATTAGGTGTTCAATTTCTTCTTTAAGCTCCTGAATTGTCTCGAGCCAATGGGTTTTGTAAAGGTTATTAATTTTTTAAATAGAACCATATTGTAACATTTCCTTAACTTTCAAAAAGCACTTATTTTGCCGGTCGATTTCAATCTCTGTCAGAATTTACGGCTGTTTACAATTTCTGGTATGGCTTGATGGCGTGTCCAGTACCCATTGCATTCCAAAAATACAAACAACTAATTTTTGAACGGAATTGGATTTCTGAATAACCCGATTTAAAATATACTAAGAGGGGGTGCTAAGAGAGGTTTGTCACGCATTAAAAAGTTTAATACGAAAATTTGGTAGCAAATAAATTGGCTAAAAATATTTATCAGTGACGTAGAAAATAACAAACATAAGATAAAGGAAATCTCAACAGCGTCTTGCATTAAAAAATAAATAAAAACATATTTTTGTGATGGTTTTCTTAGAATTTTTTTTTCATGCAAACGGAGTAATTATTTACGTTAAACGTAAAATTTTAATTGCAGACAATGCTTGATTAAACAGTCACAAAAATTTTGTAAGTACGGTTAATAGTCGTAACTACCTGGGTGCTTTCTGAAGAATTAAATGAGAGGAATATTTGGATATCGTAAGAGAATAGTGCTGAAATACACAAAAAGACAACAGAGAAGATGTAAAACAGTAAAGGACCCAATATTGACGCTTGCAGATCTCTCGCAGATACATTTAAGAATGAAGAAGTCTTGTCTGGGAAAAAAAACACCGGTAATGTACCTTTGAGATTATCTACCACCAGAGCAGAGTTCTCCCCTATTAAATCGATATAATGTAATGTAGGCACTCAAAAATTGTGATTTAGGATATCAAAATCCTTACTGTAGTCCAACATTATCAGCGTCGTGAATCTATCTTTTCCCATTCTGAAGAAATATTGAATTGTTCAAGGAAAAATTTATAACATGCTTTATATATTGGAATGGGGATGATAAAAAAGTTAATTGTTAATATACTGATTCTACCTAAATTCAGTTTTCAATTATTTTTAAAATCTCCATTTCAGAAAACTGAGTAAAACTAAAATTTGAAATAACTTTATCTCTTATATTGTCACTATAATATGAAAGCAGAGATATATCAACTGATTATTTCGGAATAGAATTAATAAAATGCTGATTTGTCTAATATAGGATAAATATTTTTAGAAAGACATTTCGTTTAACGAAAGATTCGTCCCTCACCGATTAATAATAATAATAAAAAAATAATAACAATAAAGGTCTTGATTTATTAAAATATTCTACAGTTATGTGTTCAGAAATAATGGGCGAGTTTCAGTTCGTCCTAAATATAAAATATCTCTGACGTCTGTTCAGCTAACCCAACAATTAAAAAATTAAAATTAAAAATGTTACGAAATATATGAAAAGGAAAACAATATTCAACTTATGGAAAAAGTAGTTAACAACATAATTATTAATTTGAATGCAGCTCAATGTTCATTTTCAAAAAAACAATGTTGATGAATTTTAAATGGAAGAAAGAAAGAAAGAGGGGTTCAAAGACATACCCAAAGAAAACGCACAAAATTCACGCAGACACCCAGGATGCTCCCCAAAACCATTGTTCTAAATCTCCGTGCTGACACCGATTCACCCAATAAATCAATAGCATAATTATTTAAATATTTCTCATCGTTATACGAAAACGATCTCTTGAACAACTCCAACGAGTGGGAGGGAATAGTAAGCCTTTCCTTACTTCCCGAACATTAATATTATGTACATCGCATCGAAATTTGATTTTATTATACAAGAAAAATTGACAAGTAGAGTACAATTGTCGCCTCCGTCGCATGTCCAAACCAACCGATTTCTTTTAATTCATAAGTAACATGTTCGAACTTTCCTATCCCATAAATCAGTCTTAAACAAGAGTTTTGCGGTTTTTGTATTCGTTTAGTGTCCAACACAGACAGCAAATGATTTTGGAAAATGAGTTTCAGGTTTATATAGCTTTTTTAAATGACGGTGTGATGTGGTAAGAAAATCTTAGATTTTGGTCTAAGTGAAGACCGAGGTCATTAATTGTATTTTTAAAAGTTATGTTAACATTATTCACATTTTTTGGCTCGCTGTAGTTGCGCATAAAATTATCCCTATCATTCTTCTTACCTATGGTTTTTTGTAGATTCAATTTTAAAGAATGACTACAAGAAAACTGAACCAAGTTATACAAATCAAATGCTTGTGGATATTCATCAAGATAAAAGGATAAATACAGTTGTATATTATCAGCATAGTAGTGTTGTTTACAGGATTTAAAGACGTTAGGAAACATAGAAATATATATATATATATATATATATACTAAAAAGTAGAGGCAATACAATGGACCTCTGCGGGACACCAGTAGCAATGCGCAAAAAGGATGGCTTCTTTTCTTTATAAACAACAACCTGGGTCCTCCGCGTTAGAAAGTTTGATAACATTCCTGTTGCTGATTCCGATAAGTCAATATAATGAAAAATGGACATTAATACCTCATGTTGCAGGGAATCAAAGGCTCTAGAGTAATCGAACAGCATTAGCAATGTCAACTTGCCTCGCTCAGTAGCCACACAAATGCGTCAGTAATATACAACAGAGCTGTATTGCAACTATGACCCTGTCTAAACCCAGATTGATCAATTGGTAATATTTTATTTGTTTCGACATGTTCCCGAAGTTGATTATCAATAACTTTTTCTAATATTTTTGAGAGCGTTGGTAATATACTAATTAATCTAATATCACTGAAATTTTCAGGATTTGGTATTTTAGGAAGGGGAAACACATTCGCATCCTTCCATTTTCCAAACACCACCAAACGTAATATGCAGTAATTAATAATATGTGTAATGTATGGTAATAAGAAAGGCATACAAAGATTAATTGTAATAATATTAATACCATTCGGTCCTGTTGCGTTACTCTTAATATTTGAAATTATTTTTAATATTTCTAATTCTCAAATGGTTGCTTGCGAGATATGATTTTAAAGTTAAGGTATATTTGTTGCAAAAATCCATTATTTCAGTCAATTATATATATATATATATATATATATATATATATATATATATATATATATATATATATATATATATATATATATATTCACTCTCGAATATATAGAAAACTTGAAGAAAACGTTAGCAATGTTCAGTTTGGCTTTAGAAATGGACTTGGAACACGAGAAGCTCTATTTTCTATTCAAATTTTTATACAAAGAGCTCGGGACGTAAACTGCAATGTCTATGCATGTTTTATCGATTTCGAGAAAGCATTCGACAAAGTGCAACATCACAAACTGCTTCAAATATTAAATGAATCTGTTATCGATGACAAGGATTTACGCCTTATTAGAAACCTTTATTCACAGCAAAGGGCGACTGTACGTGTAGGCAACGAAACATCACAAGAATTTACAATAAAACGGGGAGTTCGTCAGGGCTGTATTTTATCGCCGACGTTATTCAATACGTACTCGGAAATGCTGTTCAGGGAAGCTATCAGTCGAATGAGAGAGGGCATAAGAATTAATGGTGAAAGCATTAACAACTTAAGATATGCAGACGACACATTTCTGTTGGCCGATAATGCAGAGGATCTGCAAACACTAATAGACCGCGTAGTGGAAGCCTGTGAAAGATACGGCATGAAATTAAACTGTAAAAAGACAAAAATCCTTATAGTAAGCAAAAATGACGAAATACACCACCAATTTAGAGCAAATAATGAAACTTTGGAAACTGTTGACAAAGTTACGTATCTAGGACGCAGTCTGAACAGAGAATGGGACCACTCACAGGAGATTAGATGCCGCATAGAGAAGGCGAGAGCTGTCTTCAACCGCCTCAGAAAGATCTTGTGCAATATGCACCTGAACATTGATATAAGAACACGAGTCTTGAGATGTTATGTATTTTCAACTCTTCTATATGGAGTGGAAGCCTGGACTTTGACAGAAACAACATCTAAACGACTGGAAGCCTTCGAAATGTGGTGTTACCGCCGCATGCTCAGAATTTCATACATCCATCATGTCACAAATAACACCGTGATGCAATGTATGAAAAAAGACCCAGAAATTATGCGCAATGTGAAAATCAGAAAGATATCATACATATCATACATGCATGTAATGCGCAATGAGAAATACCAACTAATTCAGTTAATTTTGCAAGGTAAGATAGAGGGTAAAAGGACTCAGGGTCGCCGACGAACATCATGGCTGAGGAATATCAGACAATGGACAGGAATGACGACACTACATTTATTTAGAACAGCTGTCAGTAAGGTCATATGGGCCAATGTGATTGCCAACATCCACAGAGGATAGGCACCAACAGAAGAAGATATATATATATATATATATATATATATATATATATATATATATATATACAAGAACAAGGAAATTTTCAAGAATCGATTTATTAAAAAAAAAATTATACAGCTACAAATCTACTTAGTCGATCATAAATTAAATTCGTACGTGCCGTCCTATAAGTAATTCAAATCGAGGTTAAACCTGAAAAGCCAGCTTATTGAAGGCGCTACTGGATCTGCATCGAGCCGCAAGCGAACTTACCAAAGACACCTAATTTTATTAATAATAGTCATTAAAATAATTGCCCGGAGATAAGACAAAAGCTTATTAGGGTGATGTCGATATCTTGCATTTAACGTTCACTTAAAAATTATATCGATCAAGAAGATGTTCCAACTACAAAGATACTTTTAGGTTTTTTACATTTCGTTAATAATCACATATTGATAAACGAACGATACAGAAACTCGGTAAAATCTGTTAAAGCTTACCCAGACGCAGATGTCTATTCAGACCATAATCCTCTAATAGCACAAGTGCACATTAAATTAAAACGACTATTGCACAAAAGAAAAACCAATCAAATAGATGTGAGTCGCCTATGTAACCCAGAAATCAAACGGGAGTTACAAATAAACATTAACAACAATTTAAATATACTGTGCGCAAATGGCGAATATCAAAACATAGAGAGCACAGATGACAAATGGCTGGGCTTAAAAACGGCGTTGATGACACCCGCAAGGACTATTCTGACTAAACAAAAATCAAAACAAAAGCAAGAATGGATGACTGATAAGATCCTTCAGCTAATGGATGATCGAAGAACTCTCAAAGGCAAGTGTGAACAAAGCTATAAACAAATACAAAAAGTCATCAAAACTGAAATCAGAATAGCCAAAGAAAATTTCTATAAAAAAAAATGTGAGGAAATAGAGCATCTACAGATAAAACATGACATTTTTAATATACATAAAAAAGTGAAAGAACTTGCGGGCACACAAAAACGCAAACAACCCAACACATTATATAACACAAACGGAACAATACTAACAGAAAGGGAAGAAAAATTGGAGGTATGGAGGAACCATGTTAATGAACTTTTTACAGATGAAAGACATGAACCTAATCTAAACAGCATACAAGAGGATGAAGGCCCAGATATAACTAAAGAGGAAGTAATGTATGCACTAAGAAGAATGAGGGATGGAAAGGCTCC
Source organism: Diaprepes abbreviatus (assembly GCA_034092305.1). NCBI lineage: Eukaryota > Metazoa > Arthropoda > Insecta > Coleoptera > Curculionidae > Diaprepes > Diaprepes abbreviatus. Next base: position 1,127,535 of record JASJET010000220.1, on the reverse strand, counting down.
GGGTTCAGACGAACTACCGATGGAAGTCCTCAAGCTCATAGAGGAAGAGTCGATTTATGCATTGGTGGAGCTTTTTAATCATATCTACAAAACAGGAATAATACCACAGGAATGGCTTTTATCCACATTTGTAACTATTCCAAAAAAAGGGAAAAGCAAAACAATGCACCGACTATCGCACAATAAGCCTGATGAATCACATACTGGAAACATTTCTAAAAGTTATACACACTAGAATACATAAAAAACTGGAAATAGATATTAGCGATACCCAATTTGGATTTCGAAATAGACTCGGAACGAGAGAAGCGTTATTTGCACTGAATGTCATGTCTCAAACATGCCTTGATATAAATCAGGATGTATATATGTGCTTCATAGACTACAATAAGGCCTTTGACAAAGTGAGACATGATCACCTTATCAGTCTATTGACGGAAAAGAACCTCGATAAAAGTGACATCAGAATTATATCGAATATTTATTACAATCAGAAAGCAGTAGTGCGAGTGGAGCATGAGACGACTGAAAAAGTCGAAATAAAAAGAGGAGTGAGACAAGGGTGTATACTTTCACCGACCTTGTTCAATCTTTACTCTGAGGACATAATGAATAGAGCACTTATTGACCAATTCGTTGGTATTAACCTCAGATACGCCGATGCCACAGTACTTATCGCAGAAACACTCGAGGATCTCCAGATCTTAGTCAATAGAGTAGCAACAGTCAGTGAAGAATATGGACTGTCACTAAACATAAGAAAAACAAAATGCATGTTAATATCCAAATCAACCCAAAATATCCCAGATATACGCATACAGGGTCAAAATATAGAACACGTCAGAAAATACAACTATTTAGGCACCGTCATCAATGAAAACAACGATAGCTTTTTTTTTATATATGTTTAATTTCTTGTATTTTTGACAATGGGTATTTTGTAAGTATTTAAATTATAACTAATTTTTTCAGAGAATAAGGCTACATTTTAGTCTGAATGTACCTAAAACAGTTTCTATGCCAAAATTAAAAATAATAAAAATACAACTGTGATTTGTGTTCAATATGTCAAAATTATCTATATTTTCTAATGTATGTAAATTATTAAGAAATCATAAGAAATAAAATAATTTACTTTTTATTTTAAGTTTTTATTACCGAAATAATATTCTATGCCATAAATACTTGGTGATAAAATAAATCTCTTTCCGACGCCTATGACAAGGATTAAAATCCTTTTTAACACTTCACATATCCAAATATCTATTGATATCCAACCCAAATAGTTCATTAGTTTAGACTGGTACTTTTGATTATAAAATTTCTAACCCATTCCTAAAAAAAATGTATGTGTCTAGCAGATTTTGCCAAAGACACCGAACTAAAGAACACAAGTAGTTTGCGAAGAAGAAAAAGAGTAAAAAATAATTTATTACTCTCTCTAGTTCTTGACTAAACTATAGTATAAGAGGCAAAATCGGGTCTATTTTCCTGAACTCAAAGCTCTTGGGAAGAGGCGATCGCCCCCCCCCCCCCACCCTTGGATCCGCGCCTGGAATCAAGTATACAGAACTGAATAAAACAGTTAACAAGAACAGGAAACAGTACAGTAAACAATATAATACCAGTAAATGAATTAGACAGCATATTTTTATCTGAAACTGTCTATCCGATTGAGAAATCCTGTTAAACGGGATGTATAACACCTAAATGTAGCTTTCCAAAGTTTTGTCGTGTTCATATAGTTTTTTTCGTTACTACAATTATCGTTGTTCTATTTAAAATCCTTAGCATGTACGTCTCTAATAAAATAATGGACTATTCTGAAAAAACTTTCGGCGAAAGTAAGAACGCGTTTAGTCGTATTATTTCACGGGGTTTTGATTGATATAATAACCTTCAACCTATTATTACATTACTATTGGGCAAATTGGATAATTATTTCTATGTTGTCCTTTTGTACTTCGGAAATTGTCTTACTATCATAAAGAGATTAGAAAGGAAAAGGGCACAGTTAAAATCAAACGCCATGAAATTGTTTGAATCGGAGAGAATAAGGAAATTTGTTATTGTTTAATTTAAAGTAGACTGCGTAAATACTTTTTTATGCATTCGAACATGATACATTTAATAATAAAAAAGCTCCACAGGAGAAATTTTTACTAAAATTAAAGAAATCTGATGATGATAAATTGTTCATGACTAAAATGTGGTCGGACTTGCATTGTCTTTAGTTTTATTTTTACGACGTTTCGATTAGGTTGTATCTCTAATCGTTATCAAGTTTAAACTGAATGTTTTGTCTTAAGACTACTAGCTTATATAGAGACTGTGTCCATTGTAGCGCAAAGTTTCACTTCACTGTACACACCTCAATGATTTGATGTTACAAAGTAGTGGTTGTCGAAGATTAGGTATCTCAACACTCGGTTTACTGAAGATTCCATTATTGTTTTTAATGTATGCTGCTTCTATAAATTTTCTTTTTTTCATATTGGGTTCCATATATATTGCCGCAGCCTCAGACCCTTTTATATGGTGTTGTTTATCCCAGGAGTGTTCTGCAATACTTGATCTCGACGTTTCCCCTTTTTGTGTGAGTTTTATGTTCTTTAATTCTAACTTCTAGTGGTCGTTTGGTTTCTCCAATATACCACACTCACATGGAACTTTGGGTTTTTCATCTTCATTACCGGATAATAATGCATTTGTATCATCATTACTTCTTATTAGAATAAGTTCTTGTTGTGAATTAAGAATAATCTTATTATAATCTTCAAAAATCCTGAATACATCTTTAATGGTATACATAATGAAACATTACCTTTGTCATCAGTCATAATTTTTTCTTTAGATTTTGTTTTCGGATACCAACCGGCATTTTCCAATTTAGCACTTTCATTTTGATTAAATGAAATATATCCCTTAAGAGTTGAAGTTATACCAATATCCCGAACGGAGTCAATAGTAACACCATTTAAAATATAGCGCAATTCTTTAAATAAAAATGCCGGAGCATTATTAATTAAAAGAGTATTAGCTAAAGGGGAATCATCTTCTTTAGTTACTTGAAATTCCACATAAATTTCAATTTTGCAAGGTAAAGGATATTTTCCTGTTTGTTGCAAAGCAATTCTGATTTCATCATTTGGTCCTAGTTTTGTAGGATTAAAAGGATCGAAAGAAAGAATTTCCCAGCTTAATATTGATTCATCAACCAATACATTTTCTCTTACATTTAAATAATCCATTTTTATTTAAGTTTAAAACCCAAACTTTGAAGAAATTTTCTATTAGAAGGTGTTAACCTTTGGAAGTTTGATTTCCTACTAAAGGAAGTTGGTTTCTTTCTTGTCTTATTAATGTTTTTATTATTAAATTTTCTAGTAAAGTTTGCAGATTTATTGTTATATAATATTACCATCTTTCATCTACTTTTTGAAGATGCAGTCTGATGGTTATGGTTTCTTCTCTAAAATTAACCAAATCACGTTCCTGATCTATTATTTTAATGGCTATTTTATCAATTACTTTAACGGTGACTGGGAAATATATGAATTTTGTAAACACATTCTTTCTTATCAGTAGTTTAAGGTTTTGTTTTTGTTAAATGAACTCTAAGGATATTTCCTGATTTAAAGGTGTTTTTATATTATAACTGCTGGCAATTCGTCTTATTTTCTCCGACGTTCCCTTAGTGTACGGAATTGTGAAGAAAGAATGTGTTTTTTGCTGTCCAGTGATCGTTGTTGTAAAATTATTTATAACATCGTCAATTAGTTTTAAAGGATAACCATTCTGTTGTAAATCGGATTTAATATTTGCTACCTCTTTTTCCAATGGTTAGGCATTATTGCATATAGATATAGCGCGATTATAGAGGTTACGTATAACTCCTCGTTTTATTACAACAGAATGATTAGAACTATGATTAAGATATTGTCCAGTATGTGTTGGCTTTCTGTATACTGAAGTTTTAATAGTTTCGTTTGAACGGTTCATCATGACATCTAGGAAGGGCAACTGATCATTTACCTCTTTTTCCATGGTAAACTTAATTGTAGGTCGAATGGTATTCAGATGTTTCAGGAAATCATTAAGTTCTTGATCATTGCCCTTCCATACGATGAAAGTATCATCGACATATCTTAACCAGACTTTCGGTTTTACTATTGCCGTTTCTATGGCATGAGTTTCGAACCATTCCATATATATATATATATATATATATATATATATATATATATATATATATATATGTATATATATATATATATATATATATATATATATATATATATATATATATATATATATATATATATATATATATATATATTGGCGACGACTGGAGAGAGTGAAGAACCCATCGGAAGCCCGTCGTCCTGAGCGTAGAACTTGTCCTTTACTTAAAAGTAAGCACTACGCACGCAACACTCTAAAAGGTCCATCATCCCGTCCAGTGGTAACGTGGTTCGATCTGATAAAGTAGTATCATTTGAAAGTCTAGTTTTGATTATGTCTAGTAATTCCCCTAATGGTACATTAGTATACAGACTTTCCACATCAAAGCTTATTAGTCTGTCGTCTGGCTCTAGATTGATCCTACTAATAATGTTCACGAAATGTGTGGAATTTTTAACATGTGTGTTTGTCTTACCTTCTAAAGGTTGTATGATTTTTAAGAGAAACTTCGCCAGTGCGTTTGTTGGGGATCCTTTGGAGCTGGTTATTGGCCTCAATAGTATGTTCGTTTTATGAAATTTTGGAAGTCCGTAAAGATGTGGTGGCTTACTGTAGTGTGGTGTGAGTGCCGGTCATAGGTTTTCAGGTATATTGTTTTGGTATTTCCTGAGTGTTCTGTAGATTTTTGACTCTATGGATTTTGTTGGGTCACGGGCTAATTGTCTATATTTTCCTTTTTCCAAGATATCTCTAATTTTTTGGTCGTACGTTACGATGTCCGTTATCACTGTTGCATTTCTCTTGTCCGCTGGTAAAATCTTTATGGATTTATCCTTACGAAGTTCTTTTAAGGCTGATGCTTCTCGCTTGGGGAGATTTTGAATTGGATTTTTCTTGTCTTCCAAAGTTGATTTTATTTTCCACCTAAACTCGTCGGAATAGTTTTCGTCTACTTGTATAGATTTTTACACAGACCTTATGATATCTAAAACGGGCATGCTTTTTGGTATTACTGCGAAATTAAGCTCCTTGCTTAGTAGTTGTTCTTCTGCTGTTGAAAGTATTCCTGAAGATAAGTTAATGATGGTTTTTCTTGAATTTGTTTCATCTGGAATCGGTTGTTGATGTGATTTTAGTTTCTCTAGTTTATTTCGGTGTTTCCTCGCCATATTTTCTTTCAATTTGTTGCATATATTATCTATTTTATTGAAAATTGGCTTATGATCATCTGACAAAGTTTTAGCTTTGATTTCTTCATAGCGTTGTGTAGCTTCATCCAGAAGAATGGCTTTTCGCCATCGGTGATAATTTATTTGTGTTCTTAGTAGTGCTTTACTAGCGTTGTCCAGAATACTGCGTGCTCTATTACCTGGTATTGGTTATTTCAATCTGAAACCGATAGGAATGACCTTGCTGTCTCGTATTGGTAGTAAAAATGAAGAGTGGGCTTCCTCCTTGGCAAGTTTGATCCTAATTTTCTCGTAGGCTTTGGTTTTGTCGCTGATACCGGGTTTCCAACGTTTGTTTGAAGGTTGTAGACAATGTTGAAGAATGACTAAAATGTGGTTGGACTTGTCTTTATTTTAATTTTACGACGTTTCGATTGGGTTGCATCTTTAATCGTTACCAAGTATAAACTGAATGTTTTGTCTTAAGACTACGGGCTTATATAGGAACTGTATCCATTGAAGCGCAACGTTGAAATTGTTCATGTCAGTTCCAAATGAGGTGTCTTTCATTGATAACAGCAAACTACACTGGGGTTGAGTTGAGAATTATATTTTAAAGTACGTTAAAAATTTAAAATTATTGTTATTATACTATATATAATACCATAAAGACTGTCCTCTTATGTTCTGAACTAACATTGACTTATGGAGAAGCTAGAACTGAAACTTGTTTGGGATTTGACATTGGAAAGAATGAATAAAATAAAATAATTAAAAAAATAAGTCTTCTAATATTTATGATACGACATTTATTTTATTTTTTCTATAAAATAACGTCAATAGTACAATTCACAAATAACTTTAATGTCAAAAACAATTACAGCATGTGCAATTTTTGCATAATAAATAAACATGTTGATAAAAATATGTCACAGGTCAAGATTAGAGTTATATAATTTTGTTGACACTTTTTTATCTGTACAAAAATAATGTGCGAATTATGCAGACGAAATAAAATAATCTGTAGCGACCTTGTTTGAGGCTCCATTGATAGGGTATCGATTAGGGGTCGGGGGCAAGGGCGATACGATGGTGGGCGAGAACTCGTGCACCCCCACTCGTTTGATGATATGAAGTTATAAATAATTTTTTTCGTTATTCAAGAGGTTAAATACCTGGGAATAAAGTAACCTGAAAATAATCTCCAACATGGTCCGAAATGCAGTTTTTTGTAGTTTTTACTTAAATTATCTCGAAAACCTGACGCATTGAAGCAATTCGGGTTCAGGATTTGGATGTAGCACTTCAAAATCCTCCGGAAAACTATAGGCTGATTTCTTGTTAAAAATTTTGTCGGCCTGTGCAATTGTTTCGTTTGTTACATTAACATCCTTTACAATTTTTTACTATTTAAGTAAAACATTCTTTCTCATAGTAGACTTTGCTAGACATTCTGTAAATAATTGACTTGATTTATTCTTGTTATCCAGAAGCACATAAATTATATACTAACATAATAAATATATTATCATAATATATCCAGACAGCAAAAAATATTAATATTACTTTCCGATCCGACTTAAGAGCTCGAATTTTGGCAACCAGAACGAAAATAAAACATAAAAAACAAATTTAGTATTTGTTTTATTAAACGAAACAAACAATAACGAATAAAAGCCTGTTTAATTTTAAATTCGCCAAGGTCGCTTCTCGCGCAAAAAAAGTTGTAAAAATTAGTTTTATGGTATTTGATAATACCGATATAATTTAGGGTTCAAAAACATCATAATATGTTTTTCCATTCAAGATAAGAATCAGTGTGTGAAAAATAGCATCACGTTGGTTATAAATAGAGGAATATTGAATTCGACTGAATTTTTTTTTTATTGTCGTTCTATACTGTTTTGAAAATCTTTTTTTCAACAAATCTAAAAATATTCTTTTAAACTTTTTTCTCCGGAAATCTACCCTCTGTATAAATTAAAGCATAAATTCGACAAGCACAAATATTATGTGTACAAGCTCATTTTCAAAAAAATTCACTTTAATGCCGTCAAATTTAACTAGAAAAGTAATATTACAATAAATACCGAATACCTATCTCTATTTCCAAAACTGGGCAAAACAAATAAACAAATGAAATAGCCTATAACGTTTTTCAAAAGTAATTTTAGTTAGTCAATTTTTTTTTCCATAATTTAATTGCACTAATTAGTCTAAGATGATTATTTATATTTTTTGTTATTCAGATTACAAAAAAAATAATTATTTCCAAATAACTTGAAAACCATAAAAAATAACTAACTCATTTTTATAACAAAAAATATTCGTACATGAATTCTACATTACACTTCGTAAAAATATACGAATGTTTTATTGGCAAAAATTAGAAAAAATAATTTTCAAAATTCTGAACACCCTGTACATAAGAAAATTTCAAAAATTTAATCAAAACTGTCTGCCATAAAGTTATTATTCAACTTAATTCATATTTGATAATAAAAAACTCAGTAGAAATAAAAACAAAAATACGCAATGAGCAGATAAAATCTTATATTTTTTGTAGATCTGATCATCTGTTAATTCCGAGGTTGCATAATTTCTTGAGAGGTAGACTAGCCAGCTATCTCCCCTTATTTTCAGTGCTCTTCTTGCAGACATCTGCTTGCTGAATTTCCTTCCAGGGCGATCCTTGGAAACCTATTCTTCTCCATTCCCTTTACGTCATTATACCACTTTCTTCGTCTTTGTCTACCCATCTTACTATGTCTTGTACGCTACATTGATGCTGTGCGCAGCATAATTTTTGTTTTATTGGTATCTTCTCTTACCTCTAGACCATAGGTCATTATAGGTCTAATGCCAGACATGAATATTTTAACTTTTATGTATGTTTGCATAAATTGATTGGCCCATATAATATCTCTTAAACATGTCGAAATAACTGCTTCTTGTAATTAATCCCCGAAGGTCTCTGAGTGGGTCGTGATGGATGAACGCCAATGTTTTTGAAGTGGTTTACCTGTTCTATAGTCTTCTTCGTAGATATTAAGTTGTCGACAAAATTGATAAAATTTAAAATGTTGTCTCTGTAAGTCATCTTTGCTTTCAGTAATCAGCGCACCCCACCTGTGTTACGTACTCAATCTATACCCATACTTAACGACTCTACGTTCTCTATTATTTTGTCCATTAAGAGGTTGAATAAGCACGTACTAAGTCTTTTTTCTTATCTAATTCCTCCTGTGGTTGGGATATTCCCTATAGTGTTTTCGTTTCTTTTAATCCTCACCGTATTGTTGTATAACTTTCACAACGTTTGTTGGTATGCTTTTCTGCATCAACATTTGTATCACGTCATTGAATCTAACTTTGTCGAAGGCTTTAGCTAAATCTATGACTTAAACACACCTGTTGTTCTTCTCTTTATCTTTATTTGTGATTCCAGTTTCTCTTTTAACAGGCCTATGAATAATTTCATTGTTGTGCTTAGGAGAGTTACTCTTCTATAGTTTTCTGGATTTGTTTTCTGAACATACTGAAAGGTCGGTATTGTGGTACTGGTTGCCAATCATTCGCTATCTTTGTTGTATCCAGTATTTTGTAAAACAAAATTGTAAGGTTCTTGGACAGCTCTTGGATACCATATTGGAATACTTCGTTTGGTATGCCGCCCGTTCCTAATGCTCTTCTATTTTTCAAATTTCATCATCCTGGTTACTACTTATTTTTCCTCAATGGCCGCTTTAGATACTGTTTCGTATTCCTCACGGTCGTTGGCAGCTTCGGTGTCATAGAGTTCCCTAAAGTATGTTTCCCAAGTCTCAGCCAAGATTGCTTTTGTGTACGTATTCATTTGTCGGCTTTATTCTATTTTTCAGCATCCTCCATACCTTCCTTTGTACACCGTATTTATCATATTCCTTGTCATTTGTAAACTGAATCTAATATTCCCTTTTGATTGCTTGTATTCTGGTGTTGACCTGATTTCTGATTTGTATGTAAGTGGCATATTGTTCATACTTTCCCGAGCTTTTGTATGTCAAACAGCTTTTTTTCTTTATTTCTGCAAGTTTTTTAAGATAGGCTTCATAACGAACAATGACTAAGTTAATGAAATTTTTATTTAATTTTACTAATTGTCGATTATGAATTGGAGGAAGACTAGGATATTTTTCTTGAAATAAATAACACACTTCTTGGGATGGAATTTCTATCCTCCCAGCCTAAATAAGTTTCGTATTCAGTTGAAATCAACTCAAAGTGAGAATGCAATAGAAAAAATGTTTATAATTTTGCAGGGAGTCTAAAAGTGTACAAAAAATTGGGACTTCACTATCTAATAAATCAAAGTTTATTATAGCAGCTTTTTTCGTCTCATCATGCATGTTTTAATATATCCGAAAAAACTCGTAAAAAAAAAATAAACGCAACGTTTGCAAACGATTTTTCAAAAAACCAAGCAATTCTTAAATAATGAATTTATTTTAGATCTTACATTCTTATTGTACATTTTGTAACCGGTAGGTTTAAAATTTCTAAAATAAGTTTTTCTGAGAGAAACGTATAAAATCAAAAAAAAAAAAATATATTATATGAACATATTACTATAAACACACTGATTTAAACTGAAAAAATATTATAGAAAAATACTTTTATGACATTCTGAAAGCCCACATCCATAAATTTAGCTTTTCAATTTACCTTTCGAAAGCCTCGGTAGACTTTAAAGATTTATGGTGCGAGGGAGACCCCTGGGTCGCGTCAAAAAATATCCGTTTTAATCAGAATAGATCGACAGGTTCCGAGAAAAAGTGTCAGGTTTCTTGGGACTAAAAGAGAAAAGGTAACTACCTGCTACCTACACGATACTACGGGCATATGATTTTATTGGGTTTCATAAGCGGACTTTTGTAAAAATAACGATCCCAACAAAAACGTTTATGTAAGAAGAGAAATAAATTCTCCGCTATTTTAGTTTGTTTTAGGAATAAAAAAAAATCAAGATCTAAATGAGTTGTCTTATAAATTTAAATAATAAATATTCGCTCGCTATAAAAACTTTCACTTGGCAAATTTTCAGTTTTTAGATCGCGAAAGTTTTAAAGGTACTTTTTCGTTTTATAGTAGAATTCCCACGCATTTCGATCTCAATTCATTGTCACCGAAGCACAATAATGTTTTTTATTGATTGTATTATTCTTAACTTTTTTTGTTAGTTAGTTTTTTTTAGGCTGAAAATCTATTTTTAATGGACTTCAAAAGAAGGAGAAAAACAATTTTTTTTATGTGTTAGCGTATAAATTTAAACATATGTAGGCGAATTATTTTGATGACATTTTCAGCATGCCCTTTTTTATCGCTGTGAGCGCCATCTATAGAAGAGGCTAGACATTATTGTTCCACTCTCGTAGGAACAACTAATCACTGGTATCATTGGTAATATTTAGGACACATTACGGGGAGATTCGCTTATCAATATATAGTCGGGGAGCCAATGAAGACACGGCTTCACCAAAGTTTTTTATATGTATTTTCACCCCTGATGACGAATATCGAAAGTGTATTCCAGAAAAATGGTTGGGTAATTTGTTATAATCAAAAAGAGATTCTCCGGGAAATTTACCGATTCATTGTGGGAAAACTATAATTAGGGAGAATCTGAAAATTTGACAGTGTACTAAAGTGCATGGGGGACAGCCGAATAAAATATTTTCAAGATGGTGGCACTTCCGGTTATACCGGAAGTAGATGTCAACTTGCTTATTTTAAATGGAACATCCTATATATTATTACATTTCTGATATCTGGATAAAATTCTAGACATATTTTATGTATAATATTCTATATTTAAGTCTCACTGTTTTGGACATATTTAAATTTTTATTTCAAAAATGTCGCTTGCAGACCAAAACTTAACTATAAATTTTTCCTGCAAGAAAACCTTTATTATTTAATTTGGGTTAGTTTTCTTGTAGATGAAGTTCGACTTCAGTAGTCTTTTTATGATATTTTGAAAATTATTAGTACAGAGCGGCCAAAAAAGAAGAATAAAAATTATCTTTAAAAAGTCGTCAAAAGTCAATTTTTTCAAGTAGAAAGCATCTATTTTTATAATTTTGTCATATTAAGTACTAAAACTAAGGGTAACTTTGTATAAAGTTGTCTATTTCAGTCAGTTTGCTCGTAGACGCGATACAGTGAGCTTTAAAAATGGTGAATGAGATTTCACCGTAACGTCAGCTGCCTTACAGTCCTGAGAGGGACTCAGCACACACACGGGATACCCGAAAACCTTCGATTACATATAAATATATATATATATATATATATATATATATATATATATATATATATATATATATATATATATATATATATATATATATATATATATATATATTCTGTCAATTTGACACTCGCTCTCCCCAGAACAGTTTTGACACAAATTGGGCCCACGATAGCTTAAATGACAATTTATGACGTATATTTTCGAAAACGGTCTGGCCATTTAAGAGCCCAACTCCTAATTCAGATCCCAGATTTGCGATCAGCGAATCCGAAAACCCCGATTTCTAAATCTGGCCCCAGAATCGTTATTATGAACCTTGAAGATCTCCAGCCCCATATTCACACCATTTTTCAAGTATATTGAAAAATTGAACCTATTTAGGGGGCCCAATTTGCAAATAGGGACCTAATTCCTAAATCTGACCTCTGAATCGTGATGAGCGACCCCTAAAACCTATAAAACGATATATCACTCGCGCATGTTTTTAAATTAATCTAATATTAATTTCTGAAAAGACTTCTGACCTTCAAGTGACCTTTGAATGTTGTTTTAACCCTTGCATTAAACGGTACCAGAACGTAAATTTTTCGCTCTTTTCATATCAGTGACAAAAGATAATGATTTCCATGTGAAATACGTCAATAAATATAATAAATTATGGCGATTCCATGTCTTTTCATCGACTTCGAAAATTTACTAGACTTCTTGACTAATATTAAGAAGTTTCTAAACTGTACACATTGTATATCACAAAACACTCGAGTTTTCTTTAAAAATAATCTTAAAAATAAAGTTTCAATGTGACGTACGACTTCATCTTGAAATAACTAAAAACGGTTCATCAAAACATTCCTTTGTGAAATCTTTCAAAATTATTTTTTTTATAAAAATAAATACGGTGGATAAATTTAAAATAAATGTTCTTTTCTTAGCGCAGAACTGTAAAATTTACTAAACAAAAACTCGTAATTTTAGTCCAAACATTGCATTTAGCACCTTTTAAAATTTTATTAGCGACCGACATTTGTTTGTTTTTCGGCCCGAAATAGAAAGGTACTAAAATTATACTCTGCTTTGGTTTACTAACATAAGTACAGGGGCGCCTTTATAAATATACATTGTGTCGACCAAAATATCGTCAATTTTCTCAGAGTTACATTATACGTTCATGATATATTCACTTGTTTTAAATCAAGCATTTGCCTCACTGGGACATAAGGAGAAACAATTCAGCAGTCAACACATCCGCCAAGAGTTAACAGGTTTCACATATATTCTCTAGTTTCTTGTTAAATACAAACTCATCTGCATGATGTTCTTTTAAAAATCTTAACAATATCATAAACCCCAAAATTGAGTCCTGATGCACTCTCGATGCAACAACCATCGATAACGTAGTATTTCTATTCAATGCAACACATTTTCTACGATTGCCTAGGTAAGTTAAGGTAAAACGCATAGTCGGCTGTGGAAAAATCGTAATATCTGAGCTTTAAACACAGGAAATCATGGTGTATAGTATCAAAAGCCTTAGAGAAGTTATATAATACTAATACAGGTACTTTAACCACCATATAAATCTCCCCCAAACGTGCAAAGAGTCTAAAAAGTGCTGCAGCCGTATTGTAATTTTTCTAACGCCAAACTGTGCGTAAATGTCTGATGTAATTTTTGAAATTCCAATGAAAATATATTAGTATTTTTTTCTTATTCTAGGCGAGAACTTTGTGTGGAGGCATGTCTAGTAATAATTTCAAGCATGCTATTTGCGACAGAAGGTCTAAAGGATTAAGAGGGTCGAAACTGTCCCCTCGGCAATAAAAAATAAAAACACCCGGTTGTTCTACATCAAAAAGTACCCAAACAAAACAATTTTTAGCCACTTTTTTCGTCACATAACCTCAAAAAAAATTAAAACGTCTTTTTTCGTTTTTTGACGATATCTTTGCTTCTAATCATCGTAGAAACTTCTTTTTTATTTCATTTTGTAGATTTTTTTATTGTCTACAACAAAATATTATTTACACAAAATTTTGGCGCGAAATTCAAATTTTTATGGGTGTTCGAAAATTTTTATATTCAATAAAATAAAAACCAGGATAATAGCAGCGACGAAAAAAAAATATGTTGTTTTCTAGACGCTAAACTATGTTCACGAATATATATATATATATATATATATATATATATATATATATATATATATATATATATATATATATATATATTTTAATATTTCAATTTTTAAAAAATGTATACCTTTGATGAACTTGAAATTGTTGTTCTTGATCATGGAATAATTGATTCAAATATCGAAAGAAATTATGGGTTTCTTGAACACCCGAAAGACAGGCAAACTATAACAATTAATGTTTTGTGTCGTAAAATATACACTCGGAAGAGTAGTATTTCAAAAGGGATAAAACAATTTTAAATATTTCGGTAATTCAGAGGTGAAATTATTTCGACGAAGATATCCCTTTTTGCCGTCAAAAATAAATATCCTCCCGACTTTTAAGTAATACTTACCTAATTTAAAAGTTAGCTCGATAAAATATTAATTATTATGATAACTAAACCAACCACAGTTCTTCCCTAAACAGCTGTTTATACTGTTTGCAAACTCCGCAACTCCGAACCAATTTAAAATTTCATAACTGCGAAAGGCGAAACTGAAATAAACCAGGTGGGTGCTGCGTGTTGTTTAACTCCAGCACAGCCAAACAATATTCCAGAACTTTTTAGGCAGTAATTTTGGATAATGACTCCCTCGTTTGTTATTTTGGCCGGAAGGGTAGGATAGGAAAAATAAATTTGTTTCGTCATTAAAATTGTGAATAAAGTGACTTTAATTGAAGAATTTTAAACTTGGATGAACTAAGCCGAGAGGAGAAATTTGGTTGACTGTTGGCGCTTTTCTGAAGATGTTGTCGCAGTAATTCGAGTGGTTATTTTAAATTTAATTCTATAGAGATTACTCCATGGAAAGAGCTGTTTTGTTAACAAAAATGTAACATTGTTTTTTTTTTGCTGGAATGTATTCATTTCGGCATCCTATAAAACATATCTCGATGGTAATTCTGAAAGACCTGTGCAAAAAAAATGGCGGACCAAAAATGGTCACGATGTTCGGTTTTTTGAGTTTATCTCGAAAAGTAAAAGTTGTATCGAAAAATGTTTCGAACAAAAGTTTTAGTGAATTTAAAAAATCTATCGATTCATATAACATAAGTTATAGGTGACGCCACTAGTTATCGAGATATATATTTTTTTTTTCGATAAAATTTATGGTTTTTTTTTTTTTTTTTTTTTTTTTTAAAGACATTTATTAACAAATTACCGATTTGAAATTTAACATATATATATATATATATATATATATATATATATATATATATATATATATATATATATAGGTATTATCATTCTAAAAAAGTATATCACACTCGGAATCTGAGAGTTTTTTATTTCCTGAGAAATTTGATGTCAAATTTGAAAATTCAACCTCAGTTTTCCGCTTTCCTAATCAAGATACAATGCTCAATTATAATGGAAATTATGTGTCTCTAATAGAAAATAGCTGCTGCAGGCCGCTGTCGACGGGTTGCCTAATTCAGGCGCATTATTCATTGGCACTTCAAGAAAACTTACGCATCACAAGTATTATTTATAATATTGATGTTATTTTATTAATTTTTATGATAGTAAGAATTTGTTTAGTCATATTAATTATTAATTTGTTTATTAACAAAATTTTTACAAAAAATTGTTAAGAGAATCATACAAATATTCAATTATGTATTACATATTATACTGTTTTTTTCCTTTCATCTTATCAGAGATTATAAACAACACAGTTTTATTCTATTGTTTTTTACAGTAGGATCAGTAGAATATACAACACTCAACTGGCGAGAGCCAGAGATATCTGCCTTCATAACACCAACACATTCACACATAGAGAGTAATACCAATCAAAACACCACTGACTTTTCCCATGAAATTTCAGCTTTCTTAGAAGAAAACTAACCCACATATTATTTTTCATTACCTTATATCAACCAAGTCACACAAAAATTGAATCAAATTCTTTCTATGCATAATAATATAAAAATATGTGGTAAACATATATTAACAGTTGGCCAAACCTTCTCCAGACTGAAAGACACGGATAGCAACCCTAACAAATCAGGGGTAGTACACCGTTTAAAATGTATAGACTGTGACAAACATTACATAGGTCAAACATCAACTGTTTTGAAAAATAGAATCACCAGACACAGGAGTGATTGTAGATTGCAAAAGAGGACATGCACCTTGTCGGAACATGTAATCGATGACGATCACAAGTTTGATTTTGTCAGTGTTGAGGTGATCAACAAAGAACAAAATAATAATAAAAGGCATTTTCTGGAGATGGTGGAAATTTATTTAGATGATACCTGTATCAACAAAAAAAAAGATATTGAAAATCTCAGTGTAATCTACTCTCATCTCTTGTCCACCTTAAATAATAAAAATACTAGACAACAAGCCTCCCAGCCTCTTGACTTCACAGTTTCTCCATAGTTTTCTACAAATTACGTAAGTGCATTTTTGTCACTTACCTATAACAACTACGTTGCTAATAGATATTTTGCAATTTTGAATATTGAGAAGGCGAGAGGTTGGTTGTTTTCTAACCTTCTTTGTTCTATATAAATAATGTTCATTAATCATTTCCTATTACCTTCTTACAATTATTACAATTTATAAACGTAACAATACTCATAAGAACTTAATTATTCATTAAATAAACATAAATCTCATCAATAGAAATAAAAAGAAAAATAATATTATTATTACCTAACTTATAAATTAAAATTAAAATTTCTTGTAAAACATAATGATTCTACATTCAAAATTACCGCTAAAATAAAATTAGACATTTCTGACATATTCCATCTACCAAAAAAAGAGTGCTTCAAGGATTTTCTTATCAGATAAACCTACATTCAGTTCAACTAAAATGACTCACAAAATAAAATTATATTTTAGTGTTTAAAAAACCATTTTAAGAATAAAATGTGATAATTATGCAAAAATCAACAGTTTCTACATGAATTTTCCGTTTCATTTTCTAAAAACCATTAATGGACTCAATTTGCACGTAAGTCTTTGAATTTAGAATCATTTTCTTTTTATTATTAAATATCATACATTGTAAAATTTAAAATTATAATCAACAGAACTGTTCTGTATTGTAGCCCTGAAGAAGGAAATAATAAACTTCCAAAATTTTTGATACGTTAATTATTGCTTTACTGTTTAAAATAGTAATAATACTTCTCTCTCTCTCTCTCTCTCTCTCTCTCTCTCTATATATATATATATATATATATATATATATATATATATATATATATATATATATATATATATATATATATATATATAGTTTTAAGGCAACTCAAAAATTTATAAAAAAATTCCATGCTGCAATGCTCGATAAAAATGCGAAAAAATACCGTTTTTTGCGATTTTGGCTATGTTTCACCACTTTTAAAGTTCTGAAAAAATTCATGGACATAGTTTGGCGTCTAAAAAACAACATATTTTTTTTCGGCCCTGCTATTGTCCTAGTTTTTATTTCATTTAAATTAAAAATTTCAATTTCACACCAAAAATTTTGGTAAAAAATATTTTGTTGTAGGCAATAAAAAAACCTACAAAAAGAAAAAAAAAGGAAGTTACTACGATGATTAGAACTGAAGATATCGTGAAAAAACGAAGAAAGGTATTTTAATTTTTTTTTGAGGTTATGTGACGATAAAAGTGGCTAAAATTTTTTTCGTTTGGGTACTTTTTGATGTAGAAAAAACAACCGGTTGTTTTTTTTATTTTTTTATTACCGAGACGCAATTTCGACTCTCTTAATCGGCTAGATCCTTTATTTGGAACATGTGTGTGTGTGTGTGTGTACTTTAAATGCTTTAGTTCCTTCACTAACAGCGTGTTTTACTAATTCACTAGACGATAGAAGCCTTACAGGGGTTTATATCCCTCTACTGGCAATTGTAGATCTCTTGTTGTAATGTGCTAAATGAGAGACTTTGGCAGCAATACATTCAAAAATGTCATTCACGAAAGACTTCATGATGGATATGGCTTTATTGGAAATTCCAGTATCAGCATGAACTTGCATTAAAACTTTGTTAAGGTAACTAGTGTAACTTTCCTTCATTTTGGGTTTCTCTTTCTTAGTCTTGGAGATATTCTTTTGAATCTTCTATTACGATACAACGCTGATCTTCTGTAACAACAGTCAAATATTGTGCCGTCATTATTTCAAGGGAGTGAAAAGGAAAATATATTTTATTGAGTTAAAAAAACGATACCTCAAAAAAACATATAGGAAGGTGATCAAGTTGATAAGTAATTTTACAGTTGCTAGTGATTTATTTTATTTATTTCTTCCTTAAAAATATTTTTACTGACTTGCATTGACCCAAATGTGTCTAAAGCGTTAACCAATATTTTGTTTATTCTTCGTTCCCCTAATCCGTCTGATTTTAATAATCCAAGTCTAAGTAAACAAATTTTACGATTGGGCGGTTCAACGAGAACGATTCGTTTTTCCAATCAAATTGCGCTGAACTATAAGTTATCGTGCACCGACCTTTTAACATAATTATTACCGCCTAAACGAAAATCTACCTGTCGAAGGAGAAAAACACCAGTTGGATTTTTAATAAGCGGTGTTGTCAATTTTCTTCGAGACAATAACAATTCTTTAAATTTAGTTGTATCAATATATGAATAAAATTTAATAAGTAATCGGGGTTTCTTTTTCACAGCGTGAAAAGAAAAATGGACTGTATATCTTCTGTGAATTCTACTTTGGTTCTGTTTCCGCACGCATTTTAAACATCTTTCGCATTTCTCTTTTGAAGAGCGGCGATATTACAAGAACAAAGAAAAAATCAAAATTACCCCCATCCCACTCGTATCATCATTTAGCTTATTATATCTCGTGCTGAACGAAAGTCTCCCTTAATTCCAGCCATCTCTTTCTATTTTATGTCACTTGTATCCAATTTCTAGTCACTTTTTTTATGTCATCTGTCTACCGATTAGGAGGTCGTCCTCTACTTCTATAGACCTCATGTCTTGGCCTTCATTCCATTCTCTTTGTCCACCGTCCATAAGTCATCCTAGCCACATGTCCTGCCTAGTTCCATTTAAGATGCAAGATAGATTTCACCGCGTCTCTTACTCCTGTTCGGTTTTTTATGATGTGATTGGGTATCCTATCCCTAAGAGTAACTCCAAACATTCACCGTTCCATTTTTCGTTGCATGACATGTATTCTGTTAATGTTCTTTTTTGTCAGAGTAAGAGTCCCAGCCCCATGCGTGAGAATAGGCAAGACACACTGGTTAAAGACTTTTGTTTTCAAGCATATGGGACGATTAGATCTCAATATATATCTAAGTCTACCGAATGCCACCCACGATAAACCTCTTCTTCTCTGGATTTCGTGCGTCTGATTATCTCGCCTAATACCGATCTGATGTCCCAAGTATTTGTATATATGCACTTGTTCTAGATTTATGTTATTGATGTTTATGGGACTACTCATTACTAGGTTTGTCATGTATTGTGTCTTTGATAAATTAACTTTCAAACCGACTTTTTCTGAGGCATTGTTTAGCGTATCCAGCATATTTTGTGCTTTCTGTATATTTTCTGTTTTTAACACAATATCATCTGCAAAACAGAGATGATTTATCAATTCACTATCGATGTTGATTCCTGTTGAATCCCAATATATCTTTTTCAACACACTCTCTAGCACTGCAACAAACAATTTTACCTTACCCCTCGAGCGATATTAAATCTGTGCATTGATTTGCAGGTTGTTCTGACATTTGCCGTGGCATTCTCATATATGTTTTTGATAATTGCAGAGTATCGATGATCAACGCAACATTCGCTTGATACATCTAGAAGTTTCCGCTGATTTATTGAATCAAAGGCCTTCTCAAAATCAACGAAGACAAGCATCAGTGGTCTATTATACTCACTCGTATATAAGACAGTAAATTAGGACAAGCGAAAGCTTCTTCTTCGGCTGCCTATCCACTACTACTGGATATTAGCCGTCATATGTGCGTATGCTTCCCTGCCTACTGCAATATATACAAAATCTCCGATAATTCTCAAACATATCCTTCTTCTTCTGTCAGTGTTATGTTTTTGTTCTTTTGATATTTAAGATCAGTCGCATTTAAGTTACTTTAGAAGCAACTTCTTCTTCTTCTTCTTCCTCTTGTTATAGGCTTACAACCTGTTTTTTCCAACTCAATCATTCATTTCATTCGATGTTGAAATCCAGGACTCTCTCCACCTTTTAGGTGGTCTACCTATTGGTCTTCTGGTTTCCATCTCGGGCGATTCTCGCTATCCTATTTTGCGCCATTCTTCCTACGTGCTCATTCCAGGCTCTTCTGCGCTTCCGTCCTCATCTTACTATATCCTGCATTCCATGTTCCTCGCGTATTGTTGAATTGCGTATGTGATCTCTTAATGTGTATCCCGATATTTTTCTTAGTACTTTCATTTCGGCAGTTCTTAGAATTGATTTTGTTTTTGTGTTGTCAGCTCTCGTCTCTATTGCGTACGTCATTATCGGTCGAATACAGGTCTTGTAGATTTGTGTTTTTGGGTCCTTGCTCATGTATGTGTTGTGCCATATTATATCCG
Source organism: Diaprepes abbreviatus (assembly GCA_034092305.1). Classification (NCBI taxonomy): domain Eukaryota; kingdom Metazoa; phylum Arthropoda; class Insecta; order Coleoptera; family Curculionidae; genus Diaprepes; species Diaprepes abbreviatus. Next base: position 1,107,144 of record JASJET010000220.1, on the reverse strand, counting down.
CCAGGCTTCCTGAGATTCTATTTGCCTTGTTTACTTGGTTTCTTACTTCTCTTGTTCTGTCTTGGTTTGCGGATATCTCAACTCCTAAGTAATTAAAGGTCATGAGTTGTTCTATTGGTTTGTCATCCACTACCAGTTTGCATCTTAAGGGCACTTTGCTTATTACAATTGACTTAGTTTTATCGATGGATATTTTCATGTTGAATTGCTTGCTTATGGTGTGGAATGCAAATAGAAGTCTTTCATATCCATTCTCTTAAATTTCTTAGTCAGGTACTCACCCCAGTGATACATTTACTAAAATTAGAACGATACAGAAAAGATTACCATAGTCCCCCAAGGATGACACGCACAATCATGAAGCGTTCCATATTTTTTCAAAATCCCATTCGTCATAATCAGAATCCTTTTTTCTGCCATAGAAAGGAAAGTTGCATTCATTCACAAATCCTCAATTGAAAGATAGTTCATGGCATCCAATTCCCTTATAAAAATATAATCATTTTCTTCAAATAATCCTTCAATAAACAGAATTAGCTACCTGTTCTATAAAAATGCCATAAGCTAGGACACACCACCAAATTTATCTGGATATCTACCCACGTAGGCATTAGGGGTAATGAAGAAGCAGATCGCCTCGCTAAAAACATCAGTGGCCTTATATTTAATTTTATTCTCCACCTAAAAGATTTGCATCCATAAGTTTATATCTGGGAAAAGAAGAACTAAAGATAATTTGCTATGCCGATGATGCAGTACTGATATCGGAAGACGAAGACAACCTCCAACGGCTCCTGTACAAGTTTGAAAAGACCGCTGAAAAATTTAACATGACAATCTCCATAGGAAAAACCCAATCTCTCACGATCAGTAAAGAACCAAGAAGATGTAAGCTCGCTGTACACAATCAAAGCATCGAACAGGTCATGTCATTTAAATACCTGGGAGCAAACATCACCAGCAATAGAAACTTAAAAGCAGAAGTTCAAGAACAAAAAACCAAAGCTGCCGTAATGTCAGGATACCTACGTGATATTATATGGAGAAATAAACATATGACGACACAAAGTAAGATCAGAATATATAAGACCTGCATACGACCCATAATGACTTATGCCATCGAAACAAGAGCAGACACATCAGCAACCAAAAGACTACTCCGGACAACTGAAATGAGAACGCTAAGAAGTATCACGGGTCATACATTACACGAGAGACTAAGAAACGATGAAATCAGAAAAAGATGTGAAATACAGGATGTCGTAAGATGGGGCAGAGGAAGAAGGAGAGCATGGAGGGATCATGTCAACAGGATGACCGACGACCGAGTGGCAAAGATTGCAAAAGAAGGAATACCAAACTCCTCAAGGCTTCCTGGTCGACCGCCTAAAAGATGGAAAGAGAGCTGGACATCGGTACCACAGGAACAAGAATAAACGAGATGCATTGACAGTCAATACAGGACAAAGTCCTATACTAAGAATAAGAAGAAGAAGAAGTTTATATCTAACCTCATAAAATCTCAATGAGATATATTGGAGGAAAGTAATAAATTACGTTAAACTTTCAGAATAACTTTTTAAAGCTCGTATTAACTTGGAAAGAACAATCAAAAATTTGTCCCTTCCTCATAAGTCATACAAATTTTACTCATTCGTATTTCCTACAAGGTGATGACCCCGCTGAATGTTCTTACTGTAATATATTCACCTTGTTGAATTCAGCAGTTAATTATTAATGCTTATATGAGTGCTTCTGTTTCTTCTAACATCAACAATGATTTCATTTATACCAGGTGATTTGCTCTTATTCATATCCTTAAGCTCTGTTATTTACTATCTTATAAAAATATACATGCAAGAAAATTGGGATAACATGGGAGTGAACATTAATGGTCGAAGATTAAATTAGCATAGACCACGCTAGAAAAATGCTAGATACAATAAGTAGCTAGCTTATGATAAATCGTTGTAGTTGGTAGAAGCATTTGTATCTCGAAAGCGCTTGTAGAAAAAATCACTGTCTCAGATATGAAACCAGAATTAGTATACACAATCAAACACAGAGCATGATTGACATGTCCTGCCTATGGAAACTTCGACACTAACGAAACAAACTATAAAAAATAAAGTGAAATACTATGCAACGAAAAGAGCTGAGTATAACTTTCATGGATCAAATACCGAACATAGAAATTCGCAAGAAAAATGGAGTAAAACTAGCTGGAGTTGTGTAGAACATATTACTAGAGTGACTAATGACTGCTCAATATAAAAATTAATATAGACAATTTCTGGAGGGTTACATCTGCGATAAGTTGATGATCACAGTAATATTATTATCAGATTTACAAGCCAAACGGCTTCGCACTCCCTCCAGGGATTATTCACTCATACCAGGCATACAAAGACACCAAAAGTATGAAGCTCTGTGGGGACCATTTCCATGTTATCGGGTCCTAGGTGGCGTGGTCTGCTGTACTTCCCATGAACTTTCGAACGGTTCGCGCGGTTGCTAGAAGAGTTGCTTTCTGCATCGGTTTATACAGATGCTCACTAAGGCCCAGTCCCTTGATGTTCTGCAGGAGGTTCTTTGGAATCACTCCAGTTGTTGACAGTATTATAGGAATCGTGTGGACGTTGTTCATTGCCCACTGTCTGCGGATTTGCACCTCCAGATTTCTATATTTGGCGATCTTCTCGTTGTATTTTGACCTTAGGTTGTTGTTCGGTACAGCGATGTCGATTAGTGTAGTTCGCCTGGAAATTTTATCTGTTAGTATAATGTCTGGCCTGTTAGGAGCAACTGTTTGATTTGTTAGGACCGTTCGATCCCAGTATAACTTGAACTCGTTGTTTTCAAGAATAGGCTCTGGATTATATTTGTAGTAAGGCACCTTTCCTACCTGCAATAGTTTTAACTTATCTGCTAACTCTTGGTGGAGTATCTTAGCGGCTGAATCGTGTATTTTCTTATACTCGGTTACGGCAAACGCTTGGCATCCTCCAGTTATATGCTGGATCGTCTCCGATGTTCGACAGCCATATCTACATTGGTCATTTTCTATTGAGGGATCTCTGATAATGAATTTCCAATAGTTCTTCGTCGGAATATCCTGGTCTTGGATAGCTAACAAGAAGCCCTCCGTTTCCGAAAACATCCGTCCCGAAATCAACCAGTAGTTGGACGCTAAGTTGTCGACATTGTGCTGGTTGACCTCATTTGGATGCCTTCCATTAAGTGGCTTCTGTAGCCAGGCTTGTAACTTTTCTTGGTCTGTTCGGTGGTGAGAAGCAATATCCCGTTCCCTCAGCTGTAGCGGCGTTGAATCGTCTGCCTCGCATATTGCTCGATGTAGTGTGGAAGAGTCCGCTAACCTATGAAAATAAGAACGTAAATTTATTATTTGTTGATTGAGCGGCTTACCAATATCGACCAATCCTCTTCCTCCTTGGTGTCTTGGAAGCATTGTACGTTCAATAGCACTCCGAGGGTGGTGTTTGTGTGCTTTTGTTCTTATTTTTCTTTGCAGGCCTTCAATGTCCATCCTGTTCCATTTTACTATTCCAAAAGAGTAGCTAAGCGCAGAGCATGCGTACGTGTTGAGCGCCTTAAACAAATTTCTACTATTTAGACTAGTTCGTAACACCCGTCTTACCCTCCTGACAAATTCGATTGTCATTCGGCTTTCATAGTGCGATATATTATTATTATTATTTGGATCTTTGATACTGATTAGGTATATTTTTATATTATTTGGTTAAATATTTGTTTTTAGACGACTTTAATTTTGAAAACAAAGAAGTATGAGTTGTAGTAACTTATCTTTAAATAAACTTGGCAATGATGTAGATTATTAGGCGCCTGTTTCAAAGATCATTAGAAATTCAAAAACCAGTTAGTATTAAATGCAAAAAAGTGCAGTCACGAGTAAAAGAAAGCCGCAAGAAATAAATTAGCATGAGAAACGCCCGTGTTTGCCCTGACATTTTGCTGAACTACACGTTTTTGTTTACATATTGGTGTGCATATAATTATAAACCTGTAAATATCGAATAGTTAGATTATTTATTATTCCTTTCCTTAAAAAATTAGCTAGCGTAGTAGATATAAACAAAAATATCCAATTCTATTTTTAGTTGATTAGGATAAAATGCGAGGTAGAGGATAGATATACTCCATAAATATGAATTGAACTTCAGCATTTTTAAAACAAGCAAATGAAAATGTATATCATGGACACATTTATAAATTTACGTCGTTAAAATAAAATGATAAAATATGCGATAATTTTGCCACCAAGTGTATTTTTTTTTTATTTTTTAAATATATATTTTTTCCTTGGCTATATTTTTTTATAGGTACTCTTCTACTTCAATATTAAAAATAAAATAAATCCGTCCCTGGAAAGAAGGATTATGTTCGTTAGAAACCGGCATCGGAAAAAATAATGTCGACGTAGAAAAAAAACGAAATCATCGGATAATAATAACGAAAAATTTCGGAGGATTTGCTGAAGGATTCGTTATTTGAAGGATGGGCGATTCTACGAAATATTACCGAGAGTTTTTTGTATTTTAAATAGTCTTTTTAGATAAAATGTTGAATAAATGCATCTAAAATTAAGAGTACTGCTATAACATTTGTTTGGTAAACGTAATCTTAAAACAACGTTATGAAAAATATAAAATGCGATAGTTTTTCTTCGAATCAATAATTTAAGTGTCAACATTTTAATATTTTCAAATATCAGGATATATTTTTACAATAGAAAGTTCATTTACTGGTACATTATGATAGATTACTGCATATAAAATAACAAGAAAATTTCTTTTCTTAACGTCAGAGGATGTACACCTTTAAAATAAATTGTTAGCGGTATAATTGCTGAACTATGCATTTTTTACAAATACCTAAAACCCTTTTAAAGCTTTTCTTAAAATCCCTGAGTGCTGAGTCCCCTTAAAAATGTGTAGTGAATTTTAAAATAACAAGAAATTTCTTTTTTTAACATCAGTGGATGTACACCCTTAAAATAAATTGTTAGCGTTATAATTGTTGAAGTATGAATTTTTTACAGATACCTAAAGCACTTTTAAAGCTTCTCTTAAAATCCCTGAGTGCTGGGTGACCTTGAACATGTATAGTGAATTTTTAAGTTAACAAGAAAATTTATTTTTTTAACGTCAGTGGAGGTACACCCTTAACATAAATTGGTAGCGTTATAATTGATGAACTATGAATTTTTTACAGACACCTAAAACACTTTTAAAGCTTCTCTTAAAATACCTGAGTGCTGGGTGGCCTTGAACATGTATAGTGAATTTTTAAGTTAACAAGAAAATTTCTTTTTTTAACGTCAGTGGAGGTACACCCTTAACATAAATTGGTAGCGTTATAATTGATGAACTATGAATTTTTTACAGACACCTAAAACACTTTTAAAGCTTCTCTTAAAATCCCTGAGTGCTGGGTGGCCTTGAACATGTATAGTGAATTTTTAAGTTAACAAGAAAATTTATTTTTTTAACGTCAGTGGAGGTACACCCTTAACATAAATTGGTAGCGTTATAATTGATGAACTATGAATTTTTTACAGACACCTAAAACACTTTTAAAGCTTCTCTTAAAATCTCTGAGTGCTGGGTGGCCTTGAACATGTATAGTGAATTTTTAAGTTAACAAGAAAATTTCTTTTTTTAACGTCAGTGGAGGTACACCCTTAACATAAATTGGTAGCGTTATAATTGATGAACTATGAATTTTTTACAGACACCTAAAACACTTTTAAGGCTTCTCTTGAAATCCCTGAGTGCTGGGTGGCCTTGAACATGTATAGTGAATTTTTAAGTTATCAAGAAAATTTATTTTTTAACGTCAGTGGAGGTACACCCTTAACATAAATTGTTAGCGTTATAATTGATGCACTATGAATTTTTTACAGACACCTAAAACACTTTTAAAGCTTCTCTTAAAATCCCTGAGTGCTGGGTGGCCTTGAACATGTAGAGTGAATTTTTAAGTTATCAAGAAAATTTCTTTTTTTAACGTCAGTGGAGGTACACCCTTAATATAAATTGGTAGCGTTATAATTGATGAACCATGAATTTTTTACAGACACCTAAAACACTTTTAAAGCTTCACTTAAAATCCCTGAGTGCTGGGTGGCCTTGAACATGTATAGTGAATTTTTAAGTTAACAAGAAAATTTCTTTTTAACGTCAGTGGAGATACACCTTTAACATAAATTGGTAGCGTTATAATTGATGAACTATGAATTTTTTACAGACATCTAAAACACTTTTAAAGCTTCTCTTAAAATCCCTGAGTGCTGGGTGGCCTTGAACATGTATAGTGAATTTTTAAGTTATCAAGAAAATTTATTTTTTAACGTCAGTGGAGGTACACCCTTAACATAAATTGGTAGCGTTATAATTGATGAACTATGAATTTTTTACAGACACCTAAAACACTTTTAAAGCTTCTCTTAAAATCCCTGAGTGCTGGGTGGCCTTGAACATGTATAGTGAATTTTTAAGTTAACAAGAAAATTTCTTTTTAACGTCAGTGGAGATACACCTTTAACATAAATTGGTAGCGTTATAATTGATGAACTATGAATTTTTTACAGACATCTAAAACACTTTTAAAGCTTCTCTTAAAATCCCTGAGTGCTGGGTGGCCTTGAACATGTATAGTGAATTTTTAAGTTATCAAGAAAATTTCTTTTTTTAACGTCAGTGGAGGTACACCCTTAACATAAATTGGTAGCGTTATAATTGATGAACTATGAATTTTTTACAGACACCTAAAACACTTTTAAAGCTTCTCTTAAAATCCCTGAGTGCTGGGTGGCTTTGAACATGTATAGTGAATTTTTAAGTTAACAAGAAAATTTCTTTTTTTAACGTCAGTGGAGGTACACCCTTAACATAAATTGGTAGCGTTATAATTGATGAACTATGAATTTTTTGTAGACACCTAAAATACTTTTAAAGCTTCTCTTAAAATCCCTGAGTGCTGGGTGGCCTTGAACATGTATAGTGAATTTTTAAGTTAACAAGAAAATTTCTTTTTAACGTCAGTGGAGGTACACCCTTAACATAAATTGGTAGCGTTATAATTGATGAACTATGAATTTTTTACAGGCACCTAAAACACTTTTAAAGCTTCTCTTAAAATCCCTGAGTGCTGGGTGGCCTTGAACATGTATAGTGAATTTTTAAGTTAACAAGAAAATTTCTTTTTAACGTCAGTGGAGGTACACCCTTAACATAAATTGGTAGCGTTATAATTGATGAACTATGAATTTTTTACAGGCACCTAAAACACTTTTAAAGCTTCTCTTAAAATCCCTGAGTGCTGGGTGGCCTTGAACATGTATAGTGAATTTTTAAGTTAACAAGAAAATTTCTTTTTAACGTCAGTGGAGGTACACCCTTAACATAAATTGGTAGCGTTATAATTGATGAACTATGAATTTTTTACAGACACCTAAAACACTTTTAAAGCTTCTCTTAAAATCTCTGAGTGCTGGGTGGCCTTGAACATGTATAGTGAATTTTTAAGTTATCAAGAAAATTTATTTTTTAACGTCAGTGGAGGTACACCCTTAACATAAATTGGTAGCGTTATAATTGATGAACTATGAATTTTTTACAGACACCTAAAACACTTTTAAAGCTTCTCTTAAAATTCCTGAGTGCTGGGTGGCCTTGAACATGTATAGTGAATTTTTAAGTTAACAAGAAAATTTCTTTTTTTAACGTCAGTGGAGGTACACCCTTAACATAAATTGGTAGCGTTATAATTGATGAACTATGAATTTTTTACAGGCACCTAAAACACTTTTAAAGCTTCTCTTAAAATCCCTGAGTGCTGGGTGGCCTTGAACATGTATAGTGAATTTTTAAGTTAACAAGAAAATTTATTTTTTAACGTCAGTGGAGGTACACCCTTAACATAAATTGGTAGCGTTATAATTGATGAACTATGAATTTTTTACAGGCACCTAAAACACTTTTAAAGCTTCTCTTAAAATCCCTGAGTGCTGGGTGGCCTTGAACATGTATAGTGAATTTTTAAGTTAACAAGAAAATTTCTTTTTAACGTCAGTGGAGGTACACCCTTAACATAAATTGGTAGCGTTATAATTGATGCACTATGAATTTTTTACAGACACCTAAAACACTTTTAAAGCTTCTCTTAAAATCTCTGAGTGCTGGGTGGCCTTGAACATGTATAGTGAATTTTTAAGTTATCAAGAAAATTTATTTTTTAACGTCAGTGGAGGTACACCCTTAACATAAATTGGTAGCGTTATAATTGATGAACTATGAATTTTTTACAGACACCTAAAACACTTTTAAAGCTTCTCTTAAAATTCCTGAGTGCTGGGTGGCCTTGAACATGTATAGTGAATTTTTAAGTTAACAAGAAAATTTCTTTTTTTAACGTCAGTGGAGGTACACCCTTAACATAAATTGGTAGCGTTATAATTGATGAACTATGAATTTTTTACAGGCACCTAAAACACTTTTAAAGCTTCTCTTAAAATCCCTGAGTGCTGGGTGGCCTTGAACATGTATAGTGAATTTTTAAGTTATCAAGAAAATTTATTTTTTAACGTCAGTGGAGGTACACCCTTAACATAAATTGGTAGCGTTATAATTGATGAACTATGAATTTTTTACAGGCACCTAAAACACTTTTAAAGCTTCTCTTAAAATCCCTGAGTGCTGGGTGGCCTTGAACATGTATAGTGAATTTTTAAGTTAACAAGAAAATTTCTTTTTAACGTCAGTGGAGGTACACCCTTAACATAAATTGGTAGCGTTATAATTGATGAACTATGAGATTTTTGTAGACACCTAAAATACTTTTAAAGCTTCTCTTAAAATCCCTGAGTGCTGGGTGGCCTTGAACATGTATAGTGAATATTTAAGTTATCAAGAAAATTTATTTTTTAACGTCAGTGGAGGTACACCCTTAACATAAATTGGTAGCGTTATAATTGATGCACTATGAATTTTTTACAGACACCTAAAACACTTTTAAAGCTTCTCTTAAAATTCCTGAGTGCTGGGTGGCCTTGAACATGTATAGTGAATTTTTAAGTTAACAAGAAAATTTCTTTTTTTAACGTCAGTGGAGGTACACCCATAACATAAATTGGTAGCGTTATAATTGATGAACTATGAATTTTTTACAGGCACCTAAAACACTTTTAAAGCTTCTCTTAAAATCCCTGAGTGCTGGGTGGCCTTGAACATGTATAGTGAATTTTTAAGTTAACAAGAAAATTTATTTTTTAACGTCAGTGGAGGTACACCCTTAACATAAATTGGTAGCGTTATAATTGATGAACTATGAATTTTTTACAGACACCTAAAACACTTTTAAAGCTTCTCTTAAAATCCCTGAGTGCCGGGTGGCCTTGAACATGTATAGTGAATTTTTAAGTTTACAAGAAAATTTCTTTTTTTAACGTCAGTGGAAGTACACCCTTAACATAAATTGGTAGCGTTATAATTGATGAACTATGAATTTTTTACAGACACCTAAAACACTTTTAAAGCTTCTCTTAAAATCCCTGAGTGCTGGGTGGCCTTGAACATGTATAGTGAATTTTTAAGTTAACAAGAAAATTTCTTTTTAACGTCAGTGGAGATACACCTTTAACATAAATTGGTAGCGTTATAATTGATGAACTATGAATTTTTTACAGACATCTAAAACACTTTTAAAGCTTCTCTTAAAATCCCTGAGTGCTGGGTGGCCTTGAACATGTATAGTGAATTTTTAAGTTATCAAGAAAATTTCTTTTTTTAACGTCAGTGGAGGTACACCCTTAACATAAATTGGTAGCGTTATAATTGATGAACTATGAATTTTTTACAGACACCTAAAACACTTTTAAAGCTTCTCTTAAAATCCCTGAGTGCTGGGTGGCTTTGAACATGTATAGTGAATTTTTAAGTTAACAAGAAAATTTCTTTTTTTAACGTCAGTGGAGGTACACCCTTAACATAAATTGGTAGCGTTATAATTGATGAACTATGAATTTTTTGTAGACACCTAAAATACTTTTAAAGCTTCTCTTAAAATCCCTGAGTGCTGGGTGGCCTTGAACATGTATAGTGAATTTTTAAGTTAACAAGAAAATTTCTTTTTAACGTCAGTGGAGGTACACCCTTAACATAAATTGGTAGCGTTATAATTGATGAACTATGAATTTTTTACAGGCACCTAAAACACTTTTAAAGCTTCTCTTAAAATCCCTGAGTGCTGGGTGGCCTTGAACATGTATAGTGAATTTTTAAGTTATCAAGAAAATTTATTTTTTAACGTCAGTGGAGGTACACCCTTAACATAAATTGGTAGCGTTATAATTGATGAACTATGAATTTTTTACAGACACCTAAAACACTTTTAAAGCTTCTCTTAAAATCCCTGAGTGCTGGGTGGCCTTGAACATGTATAGTGAATTTTTAAGTTAACAAGAAAATTTCTTTTTAACGTCAGTGGAGATACACCTTTAACATAAATTGGTAGCGTTATAATTGATGAACTATGAATTTTTTACAGACATCTAAAACACTTTTAAAGCTTCTCTTAAAATCCCTGAGTGCTGGGTGGCCTTGAACATGTATAGTGAATTTTTAAGTTATCAAGAAAATTTCTTTTTTTAACGTCAGTGGAGGTACACCCTTAACATAAATTGGTAGCGTTATAATTGATGAACTATGAATTTTTTACAGACACCTAAAACACTTTTAAAGCTTCTCTTAAAATCCCTGAGTGCTGGGTGGCTTTGAACATGTATAGTGAATTTTTAAGTTAACAAGAAAATTTCTTTTTTTAACGTCAGTGGAGGTACACCCTTAACATAAATTGGTAGCGTTATAATTGATGAACTATGAATTTTTTGTAGACACCTAAAATACTTTTAAAGCTTCTCTTAAAATCCCTGAGTGCTGGGTGGCCTTGAACATGTATAGTGAATTTTTAAGTTAACAAGAAAATTTCTTTTTAACGTCAGTGGAGGTACACCCTTAACATAAATTGGTAGCGTTATAATTGATGAACTATGAATTTTTTACAGGCACCTAAAACACTTTTAAAGCTTCTCTTAAAATCCCTGAGTGCTGGGTGGCCTTGAACATGTATAGTGAATTTTTAAGTTAACAAGAAAATTTCTTTTTAACGTCAGTGGAGGTACACCCTTAACATAAATTGGTAGCGTTATAATTGATGAACTATGAATTTTTTACAGGCACCTAAAACACTTTTAAAGCTTCTCTTAAAATCCCTGAGTGCTGGGTGGCCTTGAACATGTATAGTGAATTTTTAAGTTAACAAGAAAATTTCTTTTTAACGTCAGTGGAGGTACACCCTTAACATAAATTGGTAGCGTTATAATTGATGAACTATGAATTTTTTACAGACACCTAAAACACTTTTAAAGCTTCTCTTAAAATCCCTGAGTGCTGGGTGGCCTTGAACATGTATAGTGAATTTTTAAGTTAACAAGAAAATTTCTTTTTAACGTCAGTGGAGATACACCTTTAACATAAATTGGTAGCGTTATAATTGATGAACTATGAATTTTTTACAGACATCTAAAACACTTTTAAAGCTTCTCTTAAAATCCCTGAGTGCTGGGTGGCCTTGAACATGTATAGTGAATTTTTAAGTTATCAAGAAAATTTCTTTTTTTAACGTCAGTGGAGGTACACCCTTAACATAAATTGGTAGCGTTATAATTGATGAACTATGAATTTTTTACAGACACCTAAAACACTTTTAAAGCTTCTCTTAAAATCCCTGAGTGCTGGGTGGCTTTGAACATGTATAGTGAATTTTTAAGTTAACAAGAAAATTTCTTTTTTTAACGTCAGTGGAGGTACACCCTTAACATAAATTGGTAGCGTTATAATTGATGAACTATGAATATTTTGTAGACACCTAAAATACTTTTAAAGCTTCTCTTAAAATCCCTGAGTGTTGGGTGGCCTTGAACATGTATAGTGAATTTTTAAGTTAACAAGAAAATTTCTTTTTAACGTCAGTGGAGGTACACCCTTAACATAAATTGGTAGCGTTATAATTGATGAACTATGAATTTTTTACAGGCACCTAAAACACTTTTAAAGCTTCTCTTAAAATCCCTGAGTGCTGGGTGGCCTTGAACATGTATAGTGAATTTTTAAGTTAACAAGAAAATTTCTTTTTAACGTCAGTGGAGGTACACCCTTAACATAAATTGGTAGCGTTATAATTGATGAACTATGAATTTTTTACAGGCACCTAAAACACTTTTAAAGCTTCTCTTAAAATCCCTGAGTGCTGGGTGGCCTTGAACATGTATAGTGAATTTTTAAGTTAACAAGAAAATTTCTTTTTAACGTCAGTGGAGGTACACCCTTAACATAAATTGGTAGCGTTATAATTGATGAACTATGAATTTTTTACAGACACCTAAAACACTTTTAAAGCTTCTCTTAAAATCTCTGAGTGCTGGGTGGCCTTGAACATGTATAGTGAATTTTTAAGTTATCAAGAAAATTTATTTTTTAACGTCAGTGGAGGTACACCCTTAACATAAATTGGTAGCGTTATAATTGATGAACTATGAATTTTTTACAGACACCTAAAACACTTTTAAAGCTTCTCTTAAAATTCCTGAGTGCTGGGTGGCCTTGAACATGTATAGTGAATTTTTAAGTTAACAAGAAAATTTCTTTTTTTAACGTCAGTGGAGGTACACCCTTAACATAAATTGGTAGCGTTATAATTGATGAACTATGAATTTTTTACAGGCACCTAAAACACTTTTAAAGCTTCTCTTAAAATCCCTGAGTGCTGGGTGGCCTTGAACATGTATAGTGAATTTTTAAGTTAACAAGAAAATTTATTTTTTAACGTCAGTGGAGGTACACCCTTAACATAAATTGGTAGCGTTATAATTGATGAACTATGAATTTTTTACAGGCACCTAAAACACTTTTAAAGCTTCTCTTAAAATCCCTGAGTGCTGGGTGGCCTTGAACATGTATAGTGAATTTTTAAGTTAACAAGAAAATTTCTTTTTAACGTCAGTGGAGGTACACCCTTAACATAAATTGGTAGCGTTATAATTGATGAACTATGAATTTTTTACAGACACCTAAAACACTTTTAAAGCTTCTCTTAAAATCCCTGAGTGCTGGGTGGCCTTGAACATGTATAGTGAATTTTTAAGTTAACAAGAAAATTTCTTTTTAACGTCAGTGGAGGTACACCCTTAACATAAATTGGTAGCGTTATAATTGATGAACTATGAATTTTTTACAGACACCTAAAACACTTTTAAAGCTTCTCTTAAAATCTCTGAGTGCTGGGTGGCCTTGAACATGTATAGTGAATTTTTAAGTTATCAAGAAAATTTATTTTTTAACGTCAGTGGAGGTACACCCTTAACATAAATTGGTAGCGTTATAATTGATGAACTATGAATTTTTTACAGACACCTAAAACACTTTTAAAGCTTCTCTTAAAATTCCTGAGTGCTGGGTGGCCTTGAACATGTATAGTGAATTTTTAAGTTAACAAGAAAATTTCTTTTTTTAACGTCAGTGGAGGTACACCCTTAACATAAATTGGTAGCGTTATAATTGATGAACTATGAATTTTTTACAGGCACCTAAAACACTTTTAAAGCTTCTCTTAAAATCCCTGAGTGCTGGGTGGCCTTGAACATGTATAGTGAATTTTTAAGTTATCAAGAAAATTTATTTTTTAACGTCAGTGGAGGTACACCCTTAACATAAATTGGTAGCGTTATAATTGATGAACTATGAATTTTTTACAGGCACCTAAAACACTTTTAAAGCTTCTCTTAAAATCCCTGAGTGCTGGGTGGCCTTGAACATGTATAGTGAATTTTTAAGTTAACAAGAAAATTTCTTTTTAACGTCAGTGGAGGTACACCCTTAACATAAATTGGTAGCGTTATAATTGATGAACTATGAAATTTTTGTAGACACCTAAAATACTTTTAAAGCTTCTCTTAAAATCCCTGAGTGCTGGGTGGCCTTGAACATGTATAGTGAATATTTAAGTTATCAAGAAAATTTATTTTTTAACGTCAGTGGAGGTACACCCTTAACATAAATTGGTAGCGTTATAATTGATGCACTATGAATTTTTTACAGACACCTAAAACACTTTTAAAGCTTCTCTTAAAATTCCTGAGTGCTGGGTGGCCTTGAACATGTATAGTGAATTTTTAAGTTAACAAGAAAATTTCTTTTTTTAACGTCAGTGGAGGTACACCCATAACATAAATTGGTAGCGTTATAATTGATGAACTATGAATTTTTTACAGGCACCTAAAACACTTTTAAAGCTTCTCTTAAAATCCCTGAGTGCTGGGTGGCCTTGAACATGTATAGTGAATTTTTAAGTTAACAAGAAAATTTATTTTTTAACGTCAGTGGAGGTACACCCTTAACATAAATTGGTAGCGTTATAATTGATGAACTATGAATTTTTTACAGACACCTAAAACACTTTTAAAGCTTCTCTTAAAATCCCTGAGTGCCGGGTGGCCTTGAACATGTATAGTGAATTTTTAAGTTTACAAGAAAATTTCTTTTTTTAACGTCAGTGGAAGTACACCCTTAACATAAATTGGTAGCGTTATAATTGATGAACTATGAATTTTTTACAGACACCTAAAACACTTTTAAAGCTTCTCTTAAAATCCCTGAGTGCTGGGTGGCCTTGAACATGTATAGTGAATTTTTAAGTTAACAAGAAAATTTCTTTTTTTAACGTCAGTGGAAGTACACCCTTAACATAAATTGGTAGCGTTATAATTGATGAACTATGAATTTTTTACAGACACCTAAAACACTTTTAAAGCTTCTCTTAAAATTCCTGAGTGCTGGGTGGCCTTGAACATGTATAGTGAATTTTTAAGTTTACAAGAAAATTTCTTTTTTTAACGTCAGTGGAAGTACACCCTTAACATAAATTGGTAGCGTTATAATTGATGAACTATGAATTTTTTACAGACACCTAAAACACTTTTAAAGCTTCTCTTAAAATCCCTGAGTGCTGGGTGGCCTTGAACATGTATAGTGAATTTTTAAGTTAACAAGAAAATTTCTTTTTAACGTCAGTGGAGATACACCTTTAACATAAATTGGTAGCGTTATAATTGATGAACTATGAATTTTTTACAGACATCTAAAACACTTTTAAAGCTTCTCTTAAAATCCCTGAGTGCTGGGTGGCCTTGAACATGTATAGTGAATTTTTAAGTTAACAAGAAAATTTCTTTTTAACGTCAGTGGAGGTACACCCTTAACATAAATTGGTAGCGTTATAATTGATGAACTATGAAATTTTTGTAGACACCTAAAATACTTTTAAAGCTTCTCTTAAAATCCCTGAGTGCTGGGTGGCCTTGAACATGTATAGTGAATATTTAAGTTATCAAGAAAATTTATTTTTTAACGTCAGTGGAGGTACACCCTTAACATAAATTGGTAGCGTTATAATTGATGCACTATGAATTTTTTACAGACACCTAAAACACTTTTAAAGCTTCTCTTAAAATTCCTGAGTGCTGGGTGGCCTTGAACATGTATAGTGAATTTTTAAGTTAACAAGAAAATTTCTTTTTTTAACGTCAGTGGAGGTACACCCATAACATAAATTGGTAGCGTTATAATTGATGAACTATGAATTTTTTACAGGCACCTAAAACACTTTTAAAGCTTCTCTTAAAATCCCTGAGTGCTGGGTGGCCTTGAACATGTATAGTGAATTTTTAAGTTAACAAGAAAATTTATTTTTTAACGTCAGTGGAGGTACACCCTTAACATAAATTGGTAGCGTTATAATTGATGAACTATGAATTTTTTACAGACACCTAAAACACTTTTAAAGCTTCTCTTAAAATCCCTGAGTGCCGGGTGGCCTTGAACATGTATAGTGAATTTTTAAGTTTACAAGAAAATTTCTTTTTTTAACGTCAGTGGAAGTACACCCTTAACATAAATTGGTAGCGTTATAATTGATGAACTATGAATTTTTTACAGACACCTAAAACACTTTTAAAGCTTCTCTTAAAATCCCTGAGTGCTGGGTGGCCTTGAACATGTATAGTGAATTTTTAAGTTAACAAGAAAATTTCTTTTTAACGTCAGTGGAGATACACCTTTAACATAAATTGGTAGCGTTATAATTGATGAACTATGAATTTTTTACAGACATCTAAAACACTTTTAAAGCTTCTCTTAAAATCCCTGAGTGCTGGGTGGCCTTGAACATGTATAGTGAATTTTTAAGTTATCAAGAAAATTTCTTTTTTTAACGTCAGTGGAGGTACACCCTTAACATAAATTGGTAGCGTTATAATTGATGAACTATGAATTTTTTACAGACACCTAAAACACTTTTAAAGCTTCTCTTAAAATCCCTGAGTGCTGGGTGGCTTTGAACATGTATAGTGAATTTTTAAGTTAACAAGAAAATTTCTTTTTTTAACGTCAGTGGAGGTACACCCTTAACATAAATTGGTAGCGTTATAATTGATGAACTATGAATTTTTTGTAGACACCTAAAATACTTTTAAAGCTTCTCTTAAAATCCCTGAGTGCTGGGTGGCCTTGAACATGTATAGTGAATTTTTAAGTTAACAAGAAAATTTCTTTTTAACGTCAGTGGAGGTACACCCTTAACATAAATTGGTAGCGTTATAATTGATGAACTATGAATTTTTTACAGGCACCTAAAACACTTTTAAAGCTTCTCTTAAAATCCCTGAGTGCTGGGTGGCCTTGAACATGTATAGTGAATTTTTAAGTTAACAAGAAAATTTCTTTTTAACGTCAGTGGAGGTACACCCTTAACATAAATTGGTAGCGTTATAATTGATGAACTATGAATTTTTTACAGGCACCTAAAACACTTTTAAAGCTTCTCTTAAAATCCCTGAGTGCTGGGTGGCCTTGAACATGTATAGTGAATTTTTAAGTTAACAAGAAAATTTCTTTTTAACGTCAGTGGAGGTACACCCTTAACATAAATTGGTAGCGTTATAATTGATGAACTATGAATTTTTTACAGACACCTAAAACACTTTTAAAGCTTCTCTTAAAATCCCTGAGTGCTGGGTGGCCTTGAACATGTATAGTGAATTTTTAAGTTAACAAGAAAATTTCTTTTTAACGTCAGTGGAGGTACACCCTTAACATAAATTGGTAGCGTTATAATTGATGAACTATGAATTTTTTACAGACACCTAAAACACTTTTAAAGCTTCTCTTAAAATCTCTGAGTGCTGGGTGGCCTTGAACATGTATAGTGAATTTTTAAGTTATCAAGAAAATTTATTTTTTAACGTCAGTGGAGGTACACCCTTAACATAAATTGGTAGCGTTATAATTGATGAACTATGAATTTTTTACAGACACCTAAAACACTTTTAAAGCTTCTCTTAAAATTCCTGAGTGCTGGGTGGCCTTGAACATGTATAGTGAATTTTTAAGTTAACAAGAAAATTTCTTTTTTTAACGTCAGTGGAGGTACACTCTTAACATAAATTGGTAGCGTTATAATTGATGAACTATGAATTTTTTACAGGCACCTAAAACACTTTTAAAGCTTCTCTTAAAATCCCTGAGTGCTGGGTGGCCTTGAACATGTATAGTGAATTTTTAAGTTAACAAGAAAATTTATTTTTTAACGTCAGTAGAGGTACACCCTTAACATAAATTGGTAGCGTTATAATTGATGAACTATGAATTTTTTACAGGCACCTAAAACACTTTTAAAGCTTCTCTTAAAATCCCTGAGTGCTGGGTGGCCTTGAACATGTATAGTGAATTTTTAAGTTAACAAGAAAATTTCTTTTTAACGTCAGTGGAGGTACACCCTTAACATAAATTGGTAGCGTTATAATTGATGAACTATGAATTTTTTACAGACACCTAAAACACTTTTAAAGCTTCTCTTAAAATCCCTGAGTGCTGGGTGGCCTTGAACATGTATAGTGAATTTTTAAGTTAACAAGAAAATTTCTTTTTAACGTCAGTGGAGGTACACCCTTAACATAAATTGGTAGCGTTATAATTGATGAACTATGAATTTTTTACAGACACCTAAAACACTTTTAAAGCTTCTCTTAAAATCTCTGAGTGCTGGGTGGCCTTGAACATGTATAGTGAATTTTTAAGTTATCAAGAAAATTTATTTTTTAACGTCAGTGGAGGTACACCCTTAACATAAATTGGTAGCGTTATAATTGATGAACTATGAATTTTTTACAGACACCTAAAACACTTTTAAAGCTTCTCTTAAAATCCCTGAGTGCTGGGTGGCCTTGAACATGTATAGTGAATTTTTAAGTTATCAAGAAAATTTATTTTTTAACGTCAGTGGAGGTACACCCTTAACATAAATTGGTAGCGTTATAATTGATGAACTATGAATTTTTTACAGGCACCTAAAACACTTTTAAAGCTTCTCTTAAAATCCCTGAGTGCTGGGTGGCCTTGAACATGTATAGTGAATTTTTAAGTTAACAAGAAAATTTCTTTTTAACGTCAGTGGAGGTACACCCTTAACATAAATTGGTAGCGTTATAATTGATGAACTATGAAATTTTTGTAGACACCTAAAATACTTTTAAAGCTTCTCTTAAAATCCCTGAGTGCTGGGTGGCCTTGAACATGTATAGTGAATATTTAAGATATCAAGAAAATTTATTTTTTAACGTCAGTGGAGGTACACCCTTAACATAAATTGGTAGCGTTATAATTGATGCACTATGAATTTTTTACAGACACCTAAAACACTTTTAAAGCTTCTCTTAAAATTCCTGAGTGCTGGGTGGCCTTGAACATGTATAGTGAATTTTTAAGTTAACAAGAAAATTTCTTTTTTTAACGTCAGTGGAGGTACACCCATAACATAAATTGGTAGCGTTATAATTGATGAACTATGAATTTTTTACAGGCACCTAAAACACTTTTAAAGCTTCTCTTAAAATCCCTGAGTGCTGGGTGGCCTTGAACATGTATAGTGAATTTTTAAGTTAACAAGAAAATTTATTTTTTAACGTCAGTGGAGGTACACCCTTAACATAAATTGGTAGCGTTATAATTGATGAACTATGAATTTTTTACAGACACCTAAAACACTTTTAAAGCTTCTCTTAAAATCCCTGAGTGCTGGGTGGCCTTGAACATGTATAGTGAATTTTTAAGTTTACAAGAAAATTTATTTTTTTAACGTCAGTGGAAGTACACCCTTAACATAAATTGGTAGCGTTATAATTGATGAACTATGAATTTTTTACAGACACCTAAAACACTTTTAAAGCTTCTCTTAAAATCCCTGAGTGCTGGATGACCTTGAACATGTATAGTGAATTTTTAAGTTAACAAGAAAATTTCTTTTTAACGTCAGTGGAGGTACACCCTTAACATAAATTGGTAGCGTTATAATTGATGAACTATGAATTTTTTACAGACACCTAAAACACTTTTAAAGCTTCTCTTAAAATCTCTGAGTGCTGGGTGGCCTTGAACATGTATAGTGAATTTTTAAGTTATCAAGAAAATTTATTTTTTAACGTCAGTGGAGGTACACCCTTAACATAAATTGGTAGCGTTATAATTGATGCACTATGAATTTTTTACAGACACCTAAAACACTTTTAAAGCTTCTCTTAAAATTCTTGAGTGCTGGGTGGCCTTGAACATGTATAGTGAATTTTTAAGTTAACAAGAAAATTTCTTTTTTTAACGTCAGTGGAGGTACACCCTTAACATAAATTGGTAGCGTTATAATTGATGAACTATGAATTTTTTACAGGCAACTAAAACACTTTTAAAGCTTCTCTTAAAATCCCTGAGTGCTGGGTGGCCTTGAACATGTATAGTGAATTTTTAAGTTATCAAGAAAATTTATTTTTTAACGTCAGTGGAGGTACACCCTTAACATAAATTGGTAGCGTTATAATTGATGAACTATGAAATTTTTGTAGACACCTAAAATACTTTTAAAGCTTCTCTTAAAATCCCTGAGTGTTGGGTGGCCTTGAACATGTATAGTGAATTTTTAAGTTATCAAGAAAATTTATTTTTTAACGTCAGTGGAGGTACACCCTTAACATAAATTGGTAGCGTTATAATTGATGCACTATGAATTTTTTACAGACACCTAAAACACTTTTAAAGCTTCTCTTAAAATTCCTGAGTGCTGGGTGGCCTTGAACATGTATAGTGAATTTTTAAGTTAACAAGAAAATTTCTTTTTTTAACGTCAGTGGAGGTACACCCATAACATAAATTGGTAGCGTTATAATTGATGAACTATGAATTTTTTACAGGCACCTAAAACACTTTTAAAGCTTCTCTTAAAATCCCTGAGTGCTGGGTGGCCTTGAACATGTATAGTGAATTTTTAAGTTAACAAGAAAATTTATTTTTTAACGTCAATGGAGGTACACCCTTAACATAAATTGGTAGCGTTATAATTGATGAACTATGAATTTTTTACAGACACCTAAAACACTTTTAAAGCTTCTCTTAAAATCCCTGAGTGCCGGGTGGCCTTGAACATGTATAGTGAATTTTTAAGTTTACAAGAAAATTTCTTTTTTTAACGTCAGTGGAAGTACACCCTTAACATAAATTGGTAGCGTTATAATTGATGAACTATGAATTTTTTACAGACACCTAAAACACTTTTAAAGCTTCTCTTAAAATCCCTGAGTGCTGGATGACCTTGAACATGTATAGTGAATTTTTAAGTTAACAAGAAAATTTCTTTTTAACGTCAGTGGAGGTACACCCTTAACATAAATTGGTAGCGTTATAATTGATGAACTATGAATTTTTTACAGGCACCTAAAACACTTTTAAAGCTTCTCTTAAAATCCCTGAGTGCTGGGTGGCCTTGAACATGTATAGTGAATTTTTAAGTTATCAAGAAAATTTATTTTTTAACGTCAGTGGAGGTACACCCTTAACATAAATTGGTAGCGTTATAATTGATGAACTATGAATTTTTTACAGACACCTAAAACACTTTTAAAGCTTCTCTTAAAATCCCTGAGTGCTGGGTGGCCTTGAACATGTATAGTGAATTTTTAAGTTAACAAGAAAATTTCTTTTTTTAACGTCAGTGGAAGTACACCCTTAACATAAATTGGTAGCGTTATAATTGATGAACTATGAATTTTTTACAGACACCTAAAACACTTTTAAAGCTTCTCTTAAAATCCCTGAGTGCTGGGTGACCTTGAACATGTATAGTGAATTTTTAAATTAACAAGAAAATTTCTTTTTAACGTCAGTGGAGGTACACCCTTAACATAAATTGGTAGCGTTATAATTGATGCACTATGAATTTTTAACAGACACCTAAAACACTTTTAAAGCTTCTCTTAAAATCCCTGAGTGCTGGGTGGCCTTGAACATGTATAGTGAATTTTTAAGTTATCAAGAAAATTTATTTTTTAACGTCAGTGGAGGTACACCCTTAACATAAATTGGTAGCGTTATAATTGATGCACTATGAATTTTTTACAGACACCTAAAACACTTTTAAAGCTTGTCTTAAAATCCCTGAGTGCTGGGTGGCCTTGAACATGTATAATGAATTTTTAAGTTAACAAGAAAATTTCTTTTTTTAACGTCAGTGGAGGTACACCCTTAACATAAATTGGTAGCGTTATAATTGATGAACTATGAATTTTTTACAGGCACCTAAAACACTTTTAAAGCTTCTTTTAAAATCCCTGAGTGCTGGGTGGCTTTGAACATGTATAGTGAATTTTTAAGTTAACAAGAAAATTTCTTTTTAACGTCAGTGGAGGTACACCCTTAACATAAATTGGTAGCGTTATAATTGATGAACTATGAATTTTTTACAGACACCTAAAACACTTTTAAAGCTTCTCTTAAAATCCCTGAGTGCTGGGTGGCCTTGAACATGTATAGTGAATTTTTAAGTTAACAAGAAAATTTCTTTTTAACGTCAGTGGAGGTACACCCTTAACATAAATTGGTAGCGTTATAATTGATGAACTATAAATTTTTTACAGACACCTAAAACACTTTTAAAGCTTCTCTTAAAATCCCTGAGTACTGGGTGTCCTTAAAAATGCAAGTGTCAACATTTTAATATTTTCAAATATCAGGATATATTTTTATATTAGAAAGTTCATTTACTGGTACAATATGGTAAATTACTGCATATATATATATATATATATATATATATATATATATATATATATATATATATATATATATATATATATATCAACTGTTGATCTGCAACCAGCAAGCACAGAAGGTGCCAAATGACATTTTGGCGAAACGTCTGCAAACTTCTACAAGAAATCAAACGAACGAATATATATATATATATATATATATATATATATATATATATATATACTATTTTTCAATTAAGTACATGATTTTTCAAAGTCACTTACATTCTTGGGGAAGAACCCATTCGAAATAATAACTCTATGATGAAAACTCAGATAATGACGAGTACCTTGATTATACGGCAGGATGGGGGACTTAAACCCCGTGCGCCCTAAGCCACGTTTTAATGAAAAACACTGCCTGGTAACAAATTTCAGCTTTTCCCTCATTGCTCCTAATATACAAAGGAGATTTTAGGAAGGGTAATACGAAGTATTCAGGCGTTTTTACGGATTGTATAATTTAATATTCCTTTGAGATATGTAGGCATTATAAGCTTACTCCCACTGATTTGATTTTACCAAAATAAAGGAATCCGTTAAAAAATTCTTTGAAGGTTCTGGAATAATAAATTTAATATTTCCTGTTGCTGCTTAATTTTAATTAATATTTTCACCTGTGGACCAATTTTCTCTGGATGCAAGTTTTTATTGTGGTAAATGTCAGGACTCTTTAAGTTAAATATAAGTCACAAAGTTTTGAAAGATTGTTGGTGAGTAAACAAACAGGAATACGGGTAACTCAACTGAACCAATTTTGTTTGAAAGCATTTATTTGCTAATTACTTTGTCAGGGATTACGATATTACTTATTAGGAAGTAGTGAGTCAACAAAAAATATTTTTAGTGGTCACACATAGGAAGCGTTGTAAGATTTCTTCTGTCAGTGTTATGTTTTTGTTTTTTTGATATTTAAGATCAGTCACATTTAAGTTACTTTAGAAGCAACTTCTTCTTCTTCCTCTTGTTATAGGCTTACAGCCTGTTTTTTCCAACTCAATCATTCATCTCATTTGATGTTGAAATCCAGGACTCTCTCCATCTTTTAGGTGATCTACCTATTGGTCTTCTGGTTTCCGGTGTTCCATCTCGGGCGATTCTCGCTATCCTATTTTGCACCATTCTTCTTACGTGCTCATTCCAGAATCTTCTGCGCTTCCGTCCCCATCTTACTATATCCTGCATTCTATGTTCCTCGCGTATTGTTGAATTGCGTATGTGATCTCTTAATGTGTATCCCGATATTCTTCTTAGTACTTTCATTTCGTCAGTTCTCAGAATTGATTTTGTTTTTGTGTTGTCAGCTCTCGTCTCTATTGCGTACGTCATTATCGGTCGAATACAGGTCTTGTAGATTTTTGTTTTTGCGTCCTTGCTCATGTATGTGCTGTGCCATATTATATCCGACAGGCTTTCTGAGATTCTATTTGCCTTGTTTACTTGGTTTCTTACTTCTCTTGTTCTGTCTTGGTTTGCGGATATCTCAACTCCTAAGTAATTAAAGGTCATGAGTTGTTCTATTGGTTTGTCATCCACTACTAGTTTGCATCTTAAGGGCACTTTGCTTATTACAATTGACTTAGTTTTATCGATGGATATTTTCATGTAGAATTGTTTGCTTATGGTGTGGAATGCAAATAGAAGTCTTTGGAGATCGTCTTCATTTTCCGAGACTATGACGGCGTCATCAGCGTAACATATTATTGTTATTTCCCCGGTATTCATTCTGTACCCTGGTGCCGCTCTTTTGACGTTCTCAATTATTTGGTCCATTAGTATGTTAAACAGTAATGGACTCAGAGAGTCCCCCTGTCGTATGTCCGACGTTATCGGTACATCCTTAGTTAGGTTGCCGCTTACTGAGATTTGTGTTGTGGTGTTGGACTTTAGCTGTTCAACTATGTTAATTAAATTGTTTGTGATGCCTTTAATTCGCATTATTTGCAGAATAGCATCCAGTCTCACCCTATCAAAGGCTTTAGTGAGATCTATAAAGCACATAAAAGCCGGCTTAGTAAATTCAATAGATTTCTCTGCTATCTGTCTTACGATGAATATGGCATCTACTGTAGATCTGTTTTTGCGGAAACCTTGCTGTTCTTCTGATATTCTGCAATAGTCAGTTATTACACCTTCAAGGATTTTGGTAAATAATTTCATTATTGAATTTAATAAAATTATTGCTCTATAGTTTTCCGTGATTTTCTTATCACCCTTCTTGAAAATAGGTACTG
Source organism: Diaprepes abbreviatus (assembly GCA_034092305.1). Classification (NCBI taxonomy): domain Eukaryota; kingdom Metazoa; phylum Arthropoda; class Insecta; order Coleoptera; family Curculionidae; genus Diaprepes; species Diaprepes abbreviatus. The sequence goes on along the minus strand of JASJET010000220.1, from coordinate 1,082,628 downwards.
TTATCCTTTTCTTTAGAAGCAAATTGTACATAATTTTGTTTCTAGCTGTTAGTTAAGGTCAATTTTGACGTGGAGTGCGGAAACGAACATTTTCGTCATATTTTATTTCTATATTTTCGTAAAGGAAGGAAAGCTGCTGATGGCTCACCAAGAGATATATGAAGTTTACGGTGTCGATTGTATAACAGAACGCTCGCGTCAGAATTTATTTAAAAAGTTACCCTCTGGGGTTTTTTCACTCAAAGGTGACCAACTTTGACAAATGATAATGACTTTAAATGGCTGATAAGGACCAAAATTTCTACGAGCCCAAAATCATGAAACTGCAAGAAAAATGGCAAAAGGTCACTAAACAAAATGAAACATGCATAATTGATTAAAGTTTATTCTTTGCATAAAAAAAGATTTCCTAACTTTAATGTTATGAAGTAATTCTCTTTATCACTTCTATCAAAAATGTCTTCATTAGACATAGGGCTGTCCGTGGAACTTGAAGATTTTTCGCTACACCCAGCTTCCAAAAGCATTCAACTTGTTCATTACGGCGACTAAATAAAATAATTGAACATGTATAGCATCCTACCAGTCTGACACATGCTTCTATCGTAATATGCGTATTCTGGAAGAAGTTGTTCAAAGTTTTATAAATACTTCTCTTACTTGCTCATTTTGTACGTCCGGATCCAAGATTTCGTCTATCCATCATCCCAAATATTTGAATCTGATAACCTATTCGATTAATTGTCCTTCTATCATGACGGGAAAGCTTTGCTTTTTTGTTATTGGTCTTTTGTTTTTGTTGTTTGTTTGGCAGGTGGTTGTGTACTTAGTCAAACAGGTACAAAAGTCCGATCGGTGAGCTGGTATTAAAACGAAATCATCAGCAAACCTTATGATATTAATGATTTTACTAATTATTTTTAATCTTTGATAATTTTCTGCAAATGTCTTTCTAAATATTGTTTTTGAGTATACATTAAACGAACTGAATAGAGAACACAACTTTATCTGACACATTTTTTGATATCAGTTCTCTGTGATAGGTTGTTTTCAATCAAAATCTCTGCTGCTCGTTGCCAGTAGAGATTCTGAAAAAATAAGATGTTCTTCTTGTTTCGATCTTTAGAGTACTTATATTTTACTAGATCAAAATGCTTTTTTAGAATCCACAATGCATAAAAACATAGGTTTCTGCTGATCTAAGCCTTTCTGAGCTATTATTTCTAACCAGACAAGATCTTCTCTAAGACGACTCTTAAGAAATATGAATCAAAAATATCTACCTGTTATAGCAATTTTCCTTTAGCAAGATTTTCAGCTTTTTGAATTTTCAAAATAATAATCATTTTTACACAATACTAAAAAAAATTAAAAGTAATTTAGTCAAATTCTCTCATGCATTCAGCAAATACCACTGACCAGTATAGGAGAACCTTTTAGGTCATAAAATAAATAAAAGTCGACCCTCAGGTTTAAAACAAATATATGTACTGGCATTGCTAAAATTTCTTTGTGTAAATTCACCCTTTTTTTACCTCTTCGTTTGGAGAAAATGGCCCTTTTAGCGCATATCTATAAATTTTATTGCGGGAATGATATTTCATTTCATTCCCTTTTTAAACGTTTTTATTTACCTTCCTTTCTGCGCCTGTCTGTCCCTCTGCCTGTCTGTAATGAATATGTAATGCATGTTTCACTATTCTGAATGAACAAAAACTAACTCTGACGACAATACAATATTTTAATACCATGCAGTTAATGAAAATCCATAAAAGTTAACAGTAGACATATCGTGCTTAGGCACATATGACTTGCCTCAAGAACAATGATATATATATATATATATATATATATATATATATATATATATATATATATATTACTTTTTAATCAAATAATATTTGTACGATAAACAACCAGATTTATATTATTTTATAACATTTATTTTTTACGTGCAAAAATGAACTATCTCTCTGGAAAAAGTGGATGAACAGAACAACAATTTGGCGAAAAAATATATGTAAAAGTCAATAACCAAACACTAAATATTTTTAATTGGAAATTAAGACCTACTTCTTCGTGGCATTGATTCCAAAAATCTGTCAATTATTGACAAGTCCATATTCATCCATGTTTCCACCAAGGCCTCGAACATCTGGTCCCGATTTGTGAAGTATTTATATCGTACTTTCTGTTCTAATATTTTCCAAAAGTTTTCGATGGAATTTAGGTCTGGGAACTGAAACCGTCACTTCGTGACAGGAACCATTTTTTCACTCAGAAAATTTGTGACTTACCTGGAGGTATGTTTCGGGTCGTTATCATGTTGAAAGTGAAATAAAATTGGCATTTTCTCTTCTACATATGGAAGCATTTGGTTTTCAGAAATATCCTTGTAAAAGAACGTTTTCATTATGTCTTCTATTCTAAACAATGATAGCATTTCAAGTTCCTCAATTTTAGCATTTAATTGATGACATAAATGGATTTTGATTAGAAATCTTTTTGAACATTCTTTTAAATCTTGGACTAACTTTTTATGAGTAACCTGGCTTCCTTTTCGTTGAGATATCCCCACGTTCCAGACACCTTTTAATAACCATGCATACAGCACACCTTCCCATTCTGAACTGTCTAGTAATATCTAATTGGAGATTTTCCGCCTAATGAGCAGCTACATCACATGATTTTAAGTCTTCAGAGAAATTAATTCCACGCGGCAATATGACAAATTGTTTACTTCGACCAAAGATTATAATAGCTACCGTTCAGCTATAATAATCTTTGCTTCGACCTACCTATCAACCACAACTGAAAAGACAAACTATATATTATATATTATAATCTGAAAATATTTTTTCATCTAGTTTTGTCCATAGTAGAAAACAATTTCTTAAAGGTTGGATAGTTTACAATAAAGAATATAAATTTTTTTTATTCTTAAATAAACATCATAGGTAGTATTCATAAACAGATGGAATATGCTCAATACTATATATATATATATATATATATATATATATATATATATATATATATATATATACATAGACTTTATTAATATATATTGTTGCCAGCTTGAAAGCATCTAATGACAATATTGGCATTGTACCTTCGCCTTTTTCCCCAAGTATTAAAAAGCGTGACGTAATGCCACCCTGGGGCGAGTTGTATGTATGCGTGCCAACGGATAGAAACATGTTAATGTTGTTTGAGGTTTAGAGTCGACAGTCATAAATAAGTTTCCATAAGAAAGTATTTAATTTGAATTGAACCTTAAATAATACGAAGTAGCCATACTGTTTAAGAAAAATCTGATGGTACACCGTTGTATTTTTAGTGAAATTAAAAGTCCTAGTGTACTATAAATTACAAATCAATTAGTAACGAGCGGTTTAAGTTCAGATCTTGACTTAGGAAATCTGTGTGTCGCTCAGATCTGCAATAAGGCTTTTTTTCTTTAGGAAAAAAATTGAATGTTCAGTGATCAGTATTCCTAATTTTTTCTTATTGCTGATTTTCTTTGTATAAGATTTTCTTTAACCTTTACAAAAGGTTCAATTCCCCTCTTCATTATGCCGTATAGTTCTGGAAAGTTCTTCTTACCTATTTGTATGATGTCCACCTTACCACTTACGCAACGTGAAGTAATATTATTTATTATTTTCAAAATTTTTGTACGTCCCATCTGCTTTATACGAGTTTTTGATTGCATAGCAGCAATTCCAAAAAATAAAAATTCATACATTTTAAACAAATTTAACAGCTATCATGAAAAATTATAATTTACCATAGAATTTGAAAATAATAACCATATAAACTTCTTAGACATGACATTGCATCACAAAATAATACAATAATGATTGAGTGGTACACAAAATCTACACGGTCTGGTCGCTACCTTTACTACAATACGGCCCAAAAAAAATCAGTAATAATTGGAATAGCCGATAGAGCCATCATCCTTAGTAATCACAAATTTCGAAACAACTATATCAAAAAAGCAAAAGAGGTCCTTTTGTCAAACTCTTATCCAAATAAACTGATTAAATAAATTTTTAAAGAAATGCTAGAAAAATACAAACATGAAAATATTGCTTGGCATACGTACCAAATCTTTCCGAAAACTTCTAAACTTATTTCAAGAAACATAATATAACTACTGGTTATAAAGACCATAATTTACTTAAAACCAATTTCAGTGAATTAAAAAGTGTTATTCCAAAAAAGAAAAAATCAAATGTGGTCTACAAAATACCTCTCAAAAATTCTCCATCGAATTATATCGGCCAAACTAGTCAGTATCTTCAAAATCGTCTAAATGGACATAGATATAACAAAAAAAAAATATTAGAGTCCTAAAAGAACATGAAATAAAACACAAGCATACCTTTGAATATAAAAACACAAAAATCGTAAAAACTTAAACCCACAAAGGAAAACGAAAATTTTATGAAATATAATGGAAATCGTAAAATATACAAAACATTGAATAGAAATAATTCTCCTTTACCAATTTTAAATTGGATCATGATATTGTTTTCCAGAAACACACTCTGTATTACTTTAATCAAAACACCCAAACGTCTTATGTCATTTAAACAACCCAAAACATACACCATCTGGTTTCCACATTTCAGTCAAGTAAATGTAATTATGAGTTAAAAATGTAGTGTCCTTTTTCCCAGTGGGACTTTTAAAAACACTTTTAAAATTTATGATATAAATATAATAGAATGCCTGTTTTTAGTGGTAAGTTCTTAACCTGTAATTCCATACATAATAACATTAAAAATATACATTTTTGTAGAAGTCTCGGATACATACAGTTGGAAAAGATTCGAAAGAATCGAAACATCTTGGAGTAATCTAATATATGTAATAAGTGTGACTACTTTATACATAGAAAAATTAACCATATTCCCAAGAATACATATAACCGACTAAAAACATATTTAAAGGTTCAAGAAAAATGAATTCTATATATCACATTCAGCAAACGTACAACTATATGCAACTCCGTATGTAAGTGAAATAAATGCGAAACAGTAAATGCAAACTTCTCTCCATCATATCCCTTCTATGTTAGAGGTTGCACAGTTAGAATAAACTATAATAAAACACAATTCATCCTATTCCACCACCATCGAGATGGTGGCCTACCTGTACCACCATACCGAGAAGAAAGTCAAAGCTTACACTCCCCGCCACAGTGATACGGCAGAGATACATGTTTCGTCTCTCACTAGACTCATCAGGGTACCGACATGCACCTGGCTGTGCAAAGGACAGATCGGAAGGAAGTATGCAACACTGAACGCGGCTTCGCCGACCTCTCGTCGGATGGCTTATATATGTTTATACGGATTTCACGGATTCCTCCGTGTGAGCTGCATTAGCAGTGGTTATATCCACATTATGCTACCGTATCACTGTGGCGGGGAGTGTAAGCTTTGACTTTCTTCTCGGTATGGTGGTACAGATAGGCCACCATCTCGATGGTGGTGGAATAGGATGAATTGTGTTTTATTACAGTTTATTCTAACTGTGCAAACTCTAACACAGAAGGGATATGATGGAGAGAAGTTTGCATTTACTGTTTCGCATTTATTTCATATATATATATATATATATATATATATATATATATATATATATATACATGTATGTGTGTGTTTTAGCATCGTGAAGTCATAAACTCGTCGTCGAAATAAAGCCGTTTGTTAGCTAGATTTCTTGTAGAAACTGACAGACGGGTAGTCAAAAACTTTTTTGGTATATTCTATGGTTGCTGGTTGAAGTTCAGCTGAGGAAGTTTAGTGAAGACACTTTTAATTAACGTAAAAAGAAATAGAACAGAAATCAAAAAGCTATGTAAACAATAAGACAACTCCGGTCGCCAAACAATCACTATTTTTGTAGATTCTGGTAAAATTGTTCAATTACTTTTAGCTTTTAATTTGAATTTTTTGAGCTTAGGCTTTTTTAAATACATACATTAATAAATATATTTATAAAGAAGCTATTCGGTACTCTAAATATACAATTTCTTTGTCCGAGCGAAGGAAAGGTAGTAAAACTCGAACTCGCAAACAATGATTCTAATCAGTAACGTATAATTTACTTTTTAATTACACCTTTCTGCTTTTCACCCGTAATAGTCAGGTGGAAATGTTTTTTGAGTCATTCATTTGCATTATTTCTTTTATTAGCGCTGAAATAAAGACTATTGTGTCATTTCTAATCTACGATATTGTTTTTTAAATATAATAACATTCATTATTTGTAAAGATAAAAATAAAAACACACTTCATTTTAATAAGGGAGTTTGAATAATATATTTATTTCTATTCTAATAAAGTGCGTCGATATAGAAAAAGTAGAACTAACAACTAAAAAAATAATTAAACTAATTAATTTTATGATTTAATAGTGAGTTGAAAAGTAGTTTTTAATTTAAAAATCGGTCTAATTTTCATTAATAAGGATGACTCTTTGTCTAGGGATTTCCAATTTAGAACTATCAGGGTGATTCTCCGAGAATTTTATTGATCGATTGCGAGAAAACTATAATTAGGAAGAATCTAAAAATCTAACAGTGTACTAACGTACATAGGGGACAGTCGGCTAAAATATTTTCAAGATGGCGGCATTTCCAGCTATACCGGAACTAGATGTCAACTTGCTTATATTCTATATAATATTACATTTTTGATTTATACGTTAAATTTTAGACATATTTTATGTATAATGTTCTATACTTAAGTCTCACCGTTTTGGACATATTTAAATTTTTATGTCAAAAATTACGTTTGCGGACCAAAATTTAACTATAAATTTTTCCTATAGGAAAGTCTTTATTATTTAATTTGGGTTAGGTTTCTTGTAGACGCAGATCGACTTTAGTAGTCTTTTTATGATATTTAGAAAGTTATTAGAGCAAAGTGGTCAAAAACGAAGAATAAAAATTAAATTTAACCGTTAAAAGGATTATAGAAAACTTCAAGAACTTTGGATCCATAAAAGCAAAAAGAAATTGAAATAAACCAGTTGTTAATAATGAATATATTGAAATTACAATTTTAGGATATTTCGCCATATATCCGACAAGTAGCATTAACGTCTGGATTATTTCAAACATCAGTTCTAAGGATTTTATGGAAAAACCATTTTCATCTCTAGGTATATTCCATGGTACAACATTTAAAAAGCACTGACTTTCCACGAAAGGTAGAGTTCTGTCAATTTATTTTACTTCTTTCACAAGAAAATGCTGTTTTTTTTGATAATATTATTTGGTCGGACGAAGCCAAATTCACAAAAAATGGATTGTTTAATCGACGTAATTCCCACTCTTGGAGCGACTCAAACGCATAGCCATTTAGATAATTGAATTTTCAAGAATCTTGACAGTTTAACGTGTATTGTGTTATAAGAAATAACGGCGTCGTCGCCCTAGAATTCTACCAAGATAATCTAAATGGTAAGTTATACATTTTTTAAGACTATGTAATTTTTAGGCTATTTACAAATATTTAAAAAATCTAAAGAGAATATTCATTTATAACCTCCAAAAATCAGATGTTGTAATAAAGGATTCAGCAAAGAGTAATTTTACTTAGGCACTTTGATATAAGACATCTCCTTGTGTATATTTTCAGGATTCTGAACTAACGCAGTGTATGTGAATTTAGTCTTTAAAATAGGTATTTCTAATAATAATTCCACATTTGAAAGAGAATGAGATGGAGAATAAATCTCGATAAGGAAGACAGTGTCTCAAAATGAGACATAAGAACAGTGATTAAAGTAGTCGAAAGTTTTTTTTCTGAGTGTTTAACCTTCTTGCAACAAATCTAAAGGGAAAATATTTCTTTAGGATCCTGTTGGAAGTATAGTTTATAATATACTGAAAATGGCATAAAAAGATCTCATTACTACCAAAAGTTATATGTTAATTTTAAAAAAAAATCAAGTTTTTTCAATTTCCCTCTCAAATGAAGCTGATATAAAGGCAAAGTAACACCTCATATCCAATTCTTGTACAACCCACCCCTAAACGATGCCCTATCAATGACATTAACAGTCCAAAGTCTTCAAGTTTATTGAACAAACTAATAATAAAATTTTCATTACTTTTTTTTACGAAAAATATAATGTAAAAGGAAACGAAATAAAAATACATTTAAACTTTTTTCGAGAAAGCAAATTACTTTCAATGGAGAAAACCCAAAAATTAATGGAAGACTTTTCAAAGAAAAGACAAATTAATTTTTCTTTTACTTGTTATTTGCTTTCGGCAAAAACAAATATAAAAGACTTTTATCAATTAGATCTTACTTTTTTTAACGAAATAAACAAAAAAAAAAGTCGGTTGTTATTATTAAGAACAGAGGTTATTTTTGTAGCGGTCATTCTACAAAAATTTTACAGTTTTTCTCTCATGAAGTTCAATTCAGGAATGTTTTTTTTTTGGATAAATTGTTGCAAAGATTTTTAGTATCTCAATTCTTATTTTGTCATAAGTTTTACTATGCAGATTTTCTCTTATTGAGTAGATAGATTGCGAAGTTACCTCTGAAATTTAATGAAATATTCTGCATTTGTATGGAGTCTTACTCAGAATTTTATGGTGTTTATTTCAAACTAATAATGATGTATAAAGTGTAAGGGGTAATTTTGGTGGATACTGCTGTTCTGATCTTAAAATAGTAGAATGCATATTTCCAGTAAAAAAAAAATTATCTGGCTTCTAAAAAAGCACTAGAAACTCGGCACCAAATAATTTCTTAACATATAATTGTTATATATGTATTCCCTTTTCAGGCAGAGAAAATAAAAGAATATGTACAAACACTTTATTTCCTGCAAATACCACCCTGGTCCTCTCTCCATACGCGTTTCGATCACCTCAATGGAGCTGTATCGGATCAAGAGCAACGTTCGCAAGAACTAACTGATATAAGAAATATAAATTTCAAAGGATGTCGGTAAGATATATATATATATATATATATATATATATATATATATATATATATATATATATATATATATATATATATAGGCAGATGGATTTTTTCTTACTGAAATTTTGTTTTTTAAAAAATTTCGCACTACATCGGTGAATATATAGATGTCGTTTTGACTGACTGATTCAATTTAACCGATTTCTAAAAGAAGGAAGTTCTCAATTCGTCGACTACGTATTTTTTTATGTATGTACACCAATTACTCTGGAACGATGGCACCGATTTGAATGAAATTTCTTACGTTGTGTTCAGGAAGTTTCTGTGGTGGTTCCATATTTTTTTAGACGAAATACGTGCAGTAAAATTCAAGATGGCGCTGACAATATGGCGGTTAAAAAAATTAATGTTGTCCGTTTTTATCCAAAATTGGTATGGGGAAATTTTCGGTGTCGTACACAACGAATCTGAAATAATTTTTTTTAAAATTCAATATGACGGATCCAATAAGGCGGACAAAAAAATTTAGTTTTGTCCAATATTCTCCAAAATTTGTGTGGGGGAGTTCTCGGGATCGCACATAACGAATTCAAAATATTTTCAAAAAATCAATATGGCAGACCTAATATGGCGGACAAAAAATCTAAGACTAAGAAATTTACTTCTCAAGTTGTTTAAATATCGATATTGAGAAAATTGATAGTTATTTTTCACTTTTTAGCGCACTTTTATAAGTCAGTTCAATTTTTTTTATAAAAATTTTATTAGTAGTAATTTCCTATGGTGTACTACCTGAAATGTTAAAAGAGGGAGAACCAAAACTGGTATCTGTTTAAGCCAAAGCAAAATCCCAGACTCATAGCAGAAGGCTGAAATTATCCTAATACATAAAATGTATACACTGAAAATCTAGATAACTGTAGACCTATTAGACTTTTTTCCCGAATGTATAAACTTTTTACAAGAATATTAACATATAAATTGACCAGCAAAATTGATTTCCAATAGCCTCGTCAACAAGCGAGATTTAGATTTGATTATAATACGTACGACCATCTACATACCGTTAAGACTAATAGAAAAAGGCAATGAGTATCATTGCTTGGCGTTTAATAACTACCAGAAGGCATTTCATATCACAGAAATCTAGGTGGTGTTATACTCTCTAAAAAAATGTCAAATAGGTAGATTATATGGAATTAGTTGAGAGCATCTACGCTTCCGCATCAATAGATGTAGTGAGAGGAAACTATCGCTACTCCGCCAAAACAATGTGTACACCATGGTGACATAATCTCACCCAATCTATTATCAATATCGACAAAAAATACATGCATCATCTGAGATCTGCTGATGACATTATTCTGGTGAACAACGATCCTAAAGAACTATAAGATATGTTGTCAGAAACAGACGTAAAGATGTATTCACTTCCAACATACCTAACAACCTGAATAGTACACTTTACAATCAGTGCATACCCATATATGAAGCTGAAACATGGTGCCCCCTAAAAAACTCTTCAAACAACTACATAGAATCCAAAGAGTACATGAAAGAGTAATATTTGGTATGAAACAATCAAACAAAGAGATCATAGAAAGAACATATGGATAAGGGAGCAAACAAAACTAATCGTTATCGTTAAAAAAGTAGCGAAGTAGGAGGAAGAAGCGCAGAAAGACTTACTACTAGGTGGAGAGACGACATCAAAAATACAGCGGGACTTCTTTGAATGAGAACAGCCAACAATAGAAGGAAGTGGAATGAAATAGGAAAAACCCATATCCTATATTGAATTGACATGGGCGGATTGTGATTATGAAATATAATTCCTAAAGCAAAATGTAATGGAACAAAATTTGTTTATCGGGAAATTTTATTTCGATCCATGATATTCCTATTTTCGAAATATGCAAATTTACATTGCAAAATGTAAAAACACTAGAAAAAAAAGGAATAAGGAACACTGCCAATATTTTCGGCTTTTGGCACACTAAATTTCATATTTTAACGAATAAATCCCCCAATAAATGGTCCCGATCAATCAACTAATTTTGCATAACAATTTGTTAATCCAGCTCAGCCAGAGTGATCAATAAATGTTCTATAAATGTTTAATAAAAATTTCATTAGGACGGCAATTTTCTTTTAGCTTTTAAGATTGCGTAATGCCTAGAAAAGGTTTTGAAAACAAGCTTCTTTCCATCTAAATAAATTGAATAACTTGGGGAATATTGAACAAATTGTTAAAAAATGCTCGAAAAGAGGTTCCGCTTAAAATCTAGATTCGTTCCGATCCGATTAAAAGCCTAATTTCGCATAATCGAAATAGAATATATCGATAAAAAACTTTCGGATGACCAAATTATGTTCTCTAAGTTTTTGCTCAAAAATTACTATTTACGGAGATATGATAAAAATGGTAAGGAAATCGTCTATTCTTGAGATGTCTTCAGTTAATAATTTTTCACGCTTCAAAAGTGATTGATCCAGAAAGTAAAACTACTTCAAGGCTACTTTTCAACCTATTTATACTAACCCAAAATCTCATCCTACTAAGTATATATATATATATATATATATATATATATATATATATATATATGTAATTCGGGCATCCCGTGTATATGCTGAGTCCTTTAAAGGACTGTAAGGCAACTGACGTTTCGGTGAAATCTCATTCACCATCTTCAAAGCTCACTGTATGGCGTCTACGAGCGCTCGTAGATGCCATACAGTGAGCTTTGAAGATGGTGAATGAGATTTCACCGAAACGTCAGCTGCCTTACAGTCCTGAAAGGGACTAAGCACATACACGGGATACCCAAAAACCTTCGATTACACATCACACCCGTGAGAATATCCCACATAATATATATATATATATATATATATATAAATATATATATATATATATATATATATATATATATATATATATATATATATATATATATATATATATATATATATATACTAGCGACCCGCCCCGGCTTCGCACGGGTGCAATGCTGATACTAAATACACTACAGAAAAACTGTGACTATTTATTTTATTTTTACAATTATTACATCGGCCTCCGACGCGCTATTTATAGGCACGCTGCCGCCGCCCCGGTCAGCCAGTACCGCCGCAAGCGCTACTTCCCGCAATTTTAAATCTGTAATATCTTCGAAAATATTCATTTAAATCTTGTGCTGTAAAGGACCATATAGATCTATATTAAATCAACAATGTATTTAAGCTATTTAATTGGATAAGGATTAATGCTGTATTGGTTAAAATCGCTTCAAAATTTGCCATTATTTGTCGTAAAAAGTAAATGACAAAAAAATGTTATTGTGGGATATCCATGAGAGATAGACATATACCATCGCGGAGTTTTCTGTAGACCTTTTCAATGTGTACAAATAATTAGTACATTATTTTGATAAATCTCGTAGGGTTCAGCCTGCGTTTGCAATGTAAGCGGAAAAAAATATGATAATTAACGACATCACATTAGAAACCTCAAAAATAACAGTATTTCTCCACTATTTAATGGATGTTATTATACATATAAACCTTCCTCTTGAATCACTCTATCTATTGAAAAAAAGCGCATCAAAATCCGGTGCGTAGTTTTAAAGATTTAAGCATACAAAGGGACATAGGGACAGAGAAAGCGACTTTGTTTTATACTATGTAGTGATATATATATATATATATATATATATATATATATATATATATATATATATATATATATATATATATATATATATATATATATATATGAAAATAGGGCTTCTCTTATTCCACTTTGGTGACCAAAAAATTGAGATATATAAAACATGAAAACAATACCTTTATGGGGCTATTAAAACAATATAGTGTCAACGAATACATTAAAATTGTGCATTCATGCATTATTATGAATGTAAAAGTCAAATGACTCATACAATTTTTTGTGAAAACCTCATCGAATTTAAACACAGGTTTAAAAAACAACTGGAAAGTTATTACGCTTTTTGCAGTACCTTGACTGATATGAAATGTCTGGTGATCAATATGCAACACAAAGTGAAACATAAAACTTATTACTTATTACGATAATAACATAATAGCTGATGAGTCAGTCGCTTTTATATACTTTTTAATTATTTACTAAGCTTTAGCTTCCTTTATCAGGTTTTTGTTCACCTTGAATGGAAAAAAACGGTTATTTATTGGTTTCTGTGGTTTCATTTTTATACTTTGTAATAATCTTATTTAAAAGAAAGTATGTTTATTTAAAATAATTAGTGAAAAATGCTTTTTTTTGACTGATTCTAAATAAAGGAGGTTATTAAAATCGATACATATATTTTATTTTTATTTGTTCACTAGCGACCCGCCCCGGCTTCGCACGGGTGCAATGCTGATACTAAATACACTACAGAAAAACTGTGACTATTTATTTTATTTTTACAACAATTATTACATCGGCCTCCGACGCGCTATTTATAGGCACGTTGCCGCCGCCCCGGTCGGCCAGTACCGCCGCAAGCGCTACTTCCCGCAATTTTAAATCACTACATAGTATAAAACAAAGTCGCTTTCTCTGTCCCTATGTCCCTTTGTATGCTTAAATCTTTAAAACTACGCACCGGATTTTGATGCGGTTTTTTTCAATAGATAGAGTGATTCAAGAGGAAGGTTTATATGTATAATAACATCCATTAAATAGTGGAGAAATACTGTTATTTTTGAGGTTTCTAATGTGATGTCGTTAATTATCATATTTTTTTCCGCTTACATTGCAAACGCAGGCTGAACCCTACGAGATTTATCAAAATAATGTACTAATTATTTGTACACATTGAAAAGGTCTACAGAAAACTCCGCGATGGTATATGTCTATCTCTCATGGATATCCCACAATAACATTTTTTTGTCATTAACTTTTTACGACAAATAATGGCAAATTTTGAAGCGATTTTAACCAATACAGCATCCTTATCCAATTAAATAGCTTAAATACATTGTTGATTTAATATAGATCTATATGGTCCTTTACAGCACAAGATTTAAATGAATATTTTCGAAGATATTACAGATTTAAAATTGCGGGAAGTAGCGCTTGCGGCGGTACTGGCCGACCGGGGCGGCGGCAGCGTGCCTATAAATAGCGCGTCGGAGGCCGATGTAATAATTGTTGTAAAAATAAAATAAATAGTCACAGTTTTTCTGTAGTGTATTTAGTATCAGCATTGCACCCGTGCGAAGCCGGGGCGGGTCGCTAGTCTGTAATATCTTCGAAAATATTCATTTAAATCTTGTGCTGTAAAGGACCATATAGATCTATATTAAATCAACAATGTATTTAAGCTATTTAATTGGATAAGGATTAATGCTGTATTGGTTAAAATCGCTTCAAAATTTGCCATTATTTGTCGTAAAAAGTAAATGACAAAAAAAAGTTATTGTGGGATATCCATGAGAGATAGACATATACCATCGCGGAGTTTTCTGTAGACCTTTTCAATGTGTACAAATAATTAGTACATTATTTTGATAAATCTCGTAGGGTTCAGCCTGCGTTTGCAATGTAAGCGGAAAAAAATATGATAATTAACGACATCACATTAGAAACCTCAAAAATAACAGTATTTCTCCACTATTTAATGGATGTTATTATACATATAAACCTTTCTCTTGAATCACTCTATCTATTGAAAAAAACCGCATCAAAATCCGGTGCGTAGTTTTAAAGATTTAAGCATACAAAGGGACATAGGGACAGAGAAAGCGACTTTGTTTTATACTATGTAGTGATGCATCAGTTTCCAGAGATATTTCGATAAAATTTTCAGAACATTCTGATGTTTAAAAGCCTTTTAGCAATTGATAAAATAAATGTAAATATCACATTTAAATTCTTGCTCCTGGATACTGAAAAGAGCTTCTACAGGTATTGTATTAACTGGACTGCGAAAAACGAATCATATGTGACTGATGTTTTCTTCACATGTTAATATAGGCCTTCAGGAACAAAACATACCTTTTTCTTCAGGATTAGGATATATTAGTATAAGGATCTTCAATTATAATGGGCGGATTAATGTCTGTTCTGCATAATGAAATTCAGCGATTAAATTCCACCTTTTGGAAAATATGTAATGATGAAAAGCAAAACACCCTGTATGTTTTTTATGTGGGTGTAACGTGATGTTCACTCTCTTTGTGAATGATTTTATTAACATCTTTGTTTGAACAATCTCGTCATTTCTAAACAATATTAATTTTCCGTTAAATATTCAGGTTTTATATTTATTTAAACAATACATAAAAGCACCTAATGAATATTTTATAATATGTGGTAAAGAAGGCGCCATGTTTAAGAATTCATATTAATAAAGTAGTAGCCATGGTCATCTATGTGATTTCTAGTTCTGTTTGTTAGGTTTTATTTTGAATTGGTAATTTTAGACATAAAAATTTATTATCTTATTTTTCTTTCTAAGTTTTGGGTTGGGCCAAGACAGGATCTGACTGCATCGTTTAATTTCTTTAGTTGGTATTTTTGCGGAGTTATTTAATGGTGATTTATATATATATATATATATATATATATATATATATATATATATATATATATATATATATAGGAAGTAAAATGCGAACAGTACCATATCCTTTTCGTGTTAGAGGTTACACAGTTCGAATAAATTGCTAAGGAACACAATTTATCCTATTCCACCACCATCGAGATGATGGCCTACCTGTACCACCATACCGAGAAGAAAGTCAAAACTTACCCTCCCCGCCATAGTGAGGTACATGTTTCGTCTCTACTAGACTCACCATGGTACCGACATGCACCTGGCTGTGCAAAGGACAGTCGTACACATTTTTGGTTTCTCCAAATGCGAATTTACCATCGGAATTTAAAAATTTAAAATGACGGACACACACTTCACCTAACCAATTTTATGACAACAAAATGATTCCAGGTTACTTAAAAGTATGGGTGTGGGTGTTTTCTGGGTCTCTGATTACAGATTTGCTATCAGAATTTCAAAATTCAAAATGACGGATCTAGTATGAGGGCTGTACACGCCACCTAACCCATTTTATGGTAACAATACGACACTAGGTCACTTAAAAGTATAAATATGAAAGTTTTGAGAGTTTCTGTCTGTATGTATGTATTTCTCAAAAGAGATCAAAGGAAAAAAGTTATAATAACTAATCAGTGGTAAGGTAACGGTGAAATATAAATTGAGATCACTTTCGCGAAATTATATTACAATAATCGATATCTGCTTTTGTCGCTTTATAACTTTTGGCTTCTGATTCGTGATGCTTTTATTGGTGACTAGCGACCCGCCCCGGCTTCGCACGGGTGCAATGCTGATACTAAATACACTACAGAAAAACTGTGACTATTTATTTTATTTTTACAACAATTATTACATCGGCCTCCGACGCGCTATTTATAGGCACGCTGCCGCCGCCCCGGTCGGCCAGTACCGCCGCAAGCGCTACTTCCCGCAATTTTAAATCTGTAATATCTTCGAAAATATTCATTTAAATCTTGTGCTGTAAAGGACCATATAGATCTATATTAAATCAACAATGTATTTAAGCTATTTAATTGGATAAGGATTAATGCTGTATTGGTTAAAATCGCTTCAAAATTTGCCATTATTTGTCGTAAAAAGTAAATGACAAAAAAATGTTATTGTGGGATATCCATGAGAGATAGACATATACCATCGCGGAGTTTTCTGTAGACCTTTTCAATGTGTACTAATAATTAGTACATTATTTTGATAAATCTCGTAGGGTTCAGCCTGCGTTTGCAATGTAAGCGGAAAAAAATATGATAATTAACGACATAACATTAGAAACCTCAAAAATAACAGTATTTCTCCACTATTTAATGGATGTTATTATACATATAAACCTTCCTCTTGAATCACTCTATCTATTGAAAAAAACCGCATCAATATCCGGTGCGTAGTTTTAAAGATTTAAGCATACAAAGGGACATAGGGACAGAGAAAGCGACTTTGTTTTATACTATGTAGTGATGAATGATTTCCATCGATATTAGAGCTCACTGTATTTGATGGTTTTAAAGCATGCCAATTTTTATTACACGTGGACAATCTTAAAATCTCTCTGAAAGAAGTAGCGAGTAGAGTTTGTACATCTAGAGAAGCTTCATTTTATGAAACCGGTAAGCTCGCCCTTGTTGCCTCTCTTTTCACAACTCCGCAACTCCAACGATCCATAAAATGTTATTTAGCACCATCACTAAAATATGTAACTTTCCTGATTTTGCGATAAATCCTTTCTGCAGCATTATTACAATTAACGAAGCTGCGAAAGTACACAATTGTTATTATAATATAATTTCGCTGAAGTAATCGGAATTTATGTTTTCACAGTTTTCTTACCGCTGATTATTTTTTGTGACTTTTTTCTTTCATCTACTTTGACAAATAAGTACAGACACAGACTGAATGAGAGACAGAAAGTCCTGAAACTTTCATACCCATACTTTTAAGTGACCTGAAGTCGTTTTGTTGTCATAAAATGGGTCAGGTACGGTGTTCATCCGCCATATTGGATCCACAATTTATAATTTTGACATCAAATCTTTAATCAAAAACCCAAAAACACTCATATCCATACTTTCAAATGTCCTGGGGCTGCTTTGTTGGGATAAAATGAGTTAGGTGGGGGTATGCATCAGCCATATTGCATTCATATTTTCGATATTTTGAATTTTTAACAATCAATTTATAATTAGAGACCCCGAAAACACCCATATCCATACTTTTAAGCAACCAAAAATCCTTTTGTTGCCATAAAATACGTTAGGTGGGGTTTGTGTCCGTCATATTGGTTTGCGATTTTAAATTTTTAAATTCCGTTCACATATTCGTATTTGGGAACCGTTATACGTATGTATATTTCAAAATTTGAAAAATATTTGTTACTATTTCTGGAGCCTGATCTCACTAAATCCAGCAACTGCACTTTAAACATTGTTTTGTCAAATTCAATATTTCTTGAGAGGAGCCAGTAGCATATCTCCGCAGACGCAGAAGTCGGTATTTTTTCTTGACGTCGACTATGATACGAGGCATTGTCCATAACAATTACCGAATCTGATTCCACAAGGTTTAAAATCGAAGAAAACTATCGCTCAAAAACATCGACGGTCATGTTTTCATGGTAGTTACCTTTTCATTAAGACTGCGTCGTCCTTTTGAAAATGCTTCGAAGCATTAATGTTTAGATCTTGCCATGCCTTCCCAACCGTGTGTCCTTCATGTTTCGTCAGTGTAATACAATTTTTTTTCCCGAAGTTTTCACGGATGGTGGAATGAATGGTTTGGTTATTCCGGGTTTCAATCCGTTCCGTCAAAAAATTGTTTTCACGATGTTCCACCAAAATCTCATGAGGCATTTTCAAGTGCAGTTTGTCCCGTTACTCGCTGAGAACGGATGGTGGTCTCTGTTGTCTTTCCAGTTTTGTTTCGCTGGCTCGCTTTCTGATTGGACGAGTGGCTTCGCAGGCTCCACCACTGCTGAGAACTCAGCGAGTAACGAGACGAACCGCACTTGAAAATGCCAAATGAGATTTTGGCGAAACGTCGTGAAAACGATTTTTTGAACGAACGGATTGAAACCCGGAATAACCAAACTATTCATTCTACCATCCGTGAAAATCTACGATATAACATATATATATATATATATATATATATATATATATATATATATATATACATTGTTAATTATTTATATACAAAATTATTTCCTAGATAAGTCCTTTTTCTAAATAATAATTAATCACTAAACTTGTTTAGATTCAAGAACTAAAAGACAACAATGATTTCATATAACATAGACGCAATCAGTCATGCAATGAATTCTAGTACCCAAATTATTACCGCACCCTCTAGCTATCTATACGTTACTATAACTGTGTGTAATTAGAGGTTCCTATTTTCGATACAGATCGACAACTGTTAATTTCATGTCCCATTAAAATGGTTAATTTCAGGTTATGCTTAATAAAAGTCCATTTTTATAATAGAAAAATGGTACACGTACGCACGGTAGTTGCTTATTTTCGGTGATTATTTACGCAGTGGGCGGGGAAAACGGCAATAAAAGGTGCGTTTTATGCGTTTGTTTCTTTTATTACTTAATTAGAGTGCGTAACTTCGGAAATTAGAACTATATTTTAAAAAATGTGTTATTAGCAACGGCAGAAAGCATAAAATCGATACGATGTAATGCATTTCAACATAATGTAGTTGTATTAGTAATACAATTGTTATTTAAGTGCTCGATAAATAAGAAAAAGTAAATCCATTATTAAATCGTAAAATACGAAAAATTATCTATCGAAATGATCACTATTTAACCGATATAAATTTTTACTGATGCACAGGGGGAAACCAAGATGTTGCCAGTTTAATTATTTCTCTATTAGTGCTATTGTACAGGGTGAGTCAACGATTGGATGAAGTAGGTTTGTGCCTTTTCGGTGAAATTAACAAAGAAACTATATTTATTGTTTGATACAGTTTATTTTTACGCATATTTTAAAAATATTTAGGACTCTACAGGGTGAGCCAAAAAACTAGGACAGCATAAAGTTGTATTTTTTTAAATAGAACACCCTATATACGAATCGTATTTTCGATTTAGCATATAATTTTAAATCTTTTTTATTAAGGGTTTACTATAACAAAACTTTATAGTTTCTGAGATAATTAAGTTTAAAGAAAAAAAGTCACATTTTCAAGCATCAATTCAATCCTAAATAACGTTTTCAATTTTGTGACAAATATATTCAAATTTGGAATTTAGCAAGGCCAAGGACAAGTTAACATAATTTTTACCTAATATTTGCAATAAAAGCTACAGGGTGTTCAACACATCGGCTCAAATTTGAACAAGTTTAAATAAATAAATATCTTTTTTTTTTAAATGGTACGAAGCATTTTCATGTTATTTAATAGAGTAATAAAAACCCTAAAAGTTCTGTCCAATATATCCAATACCTATTTATACTAGTTTTTGAGATATTTCAGTTTTTCTTATTTTCCATACTTTTTTACAGAAATAGTCTTCATTATCATAGTAGCCATGTAAAATAATAAAAAGAAACTACAGAAACAAACAGAATGTGGTTAAATATGATGAAATACATTATTCGTTATAAAAAAACATAATGTGAAAAAATTAACACAACAATAACGACAAGGCAAATACATATTTACTTTTATACTAAATTGAAACAAAAAAATTACCTATTAAATACTGAGATTAATTATTTCTTTCTAATAAGTGTTCGAATAAACGACCCTCTTTTTTGCAGATTTTCTCGGACCCTGGACAAAATTAGTGGCGTTATTGTTCTACAGGTATCCCTAATCCTTATTTTTAATATAACCCCATAGGAAGGAATCAAATGGGGTGATGTCGCAAGACCTTGGTGGCCACTCAATGAGACCCTCACGTCCAATCCATTTTTGCGGATATCGTTGGTCCAAAAACGCACGAACTTCACCATGGTAATGCGGAGGCGCACCATCGTGCTGGAACCACATATTGTCGAGCTCATCCCTATCGAGACCTTGAAGCAGTTGGGATAGTTCTTCTTGTAGAAAATTCAGGTAACTATGGCCATTTAGTGGTTCATTAAAAAAGTGAGGTCCAATAAGTCGATTATGATGAATACCACACCAAACATTTAATGACCAGTGGTTTTGATGTTGCACATCTCTAATCCAAAATGGGTTTTCTGTGTCATAATAATGCATGTTGCGTCTATTTACGACACCGTTACTTCTAAAAGTAGCTTCATCACTAAACATTACCTTGCATAATAAATTTGGATTTAATTGAATCTCCGCATTTATTGTACGACAAAAGTTTACACGACTTTCAAAATCCTGTCCATGCAATTCTTGGTGTAATTCCATGTGATATGGATGATACCTATATTTATTGGTAGTACGATTAGCGGTGGATTGTGATGTTTCACATAATGCTGCTAACTGACGGCTACCAATATAAGGATTTTCCTGAACATTTAACAATACTTGTAGTTCTTTTTCTTCATTAGTTACTGGTTTGTTGACCACTTTACGTTTTGGATAATCAACAGTACCAGAAGAATCAAATCTTTGCATTAAGTTTTGAAAAGTATGGGTATTAGGCTGGCGTCGATCAGGATACTTCATTTTGTAAATTCTTTGAGCAAGAAGGCAATTTTTTTGAGCCTCTCCTATTAACTCATTCTTTGGAAAATTCATTTTACAATATAAGATGAATCCAAAAAAAACCAAACTACACTACATAAAAACCAAAAGAAGCGATTACGGTTATAAATTTGACACACAGAAAAATGTTCTTTTACATTGTTTTTGCCATGGCTACTATGATAATGAAGACTATTTCTGTAAAAAAGTATGGAAAATAAGAAAAACTGAAATATCTCAAAAACTATTATAAATAGGTATAGGATATATCGAACAAAACTTTTAGGGTTTTTATTACTCTATTAAATAACATGAAAATATACAGGGTGTACCGTTTAAAAAAAAAGATATTTATTCATTTAAACTTGTTCAAATTTGAGCCGATGTGTTCAACACCCTGTAGCTTTTATTGCAAATATTAGGTAAAAATTATGTTAACTTGTCCTTGGCCTTGCTAAATTCCAAATTTGAATATATTTGTCACAAAATTGAAAACGTTATTTAGGATTGAATTGATGCTTGAAAATGTGACTTTTTTTTTAAACTTAATTATCTCAGAAACTATAAAGTTTTGTTATAGTAAACTCTTAATAAAAAAGATTTAAAATTATAAGCTAAATCGAAAATACGATTCGTATATAGGGTGTTCTATTTAAAAAAATACAACTTTATGCTGTCCTAGTTTTTTGGCTCACCCTGTAGAGTCCTAAATATTTTTAAAATCTGCGTAAAAATAAATTGTATCAAACAATAAACATAGTTTCTTTGTTAATTTCACCGAAAAGGCACAAACCTACTTCATCCAATCGTTGACTCACCCTGTACAAGAAGTACTTATACAAATCGTACAGATAAAAGTAATTTAGTAGATATATAGAATAAATATAAATTTCCCTATGCCTATATCAAACTAATTTGTTAAATCCACTTCAAAAAATATGACTAACAAGTAAAAACTAAGTTGGAAATCGTTTTAAATTGCAATTAATTAAATATTTGTAGATTCACTTATTTACTAAGAACTTTTTTGAAGACGGCGTTTTAATAAATATGCACTATATCATTATTATATTGTTTAAATAACTGTTTATCTGTTTCATTTATTCTGAATTTTTAACCGACTTCTAAAAGAAGGAGGTACTCAATTCGTCGACTACGTATTTTTTTTTATGTATGTACACCGATTACTCCGGAACGGCGGCACCGATTTGAATGAAATTTCTTACGTTATGTTCAGGAAATTGCTGCGGTGGTCCCATATTTTTTTGGACGAAATTGGTGTAGTAATATCCAAGATGGCGCTTACAATATGGCGGACACAAAAAATTTAATTTTGTCCGATTTTCTCCAAAATTGGTATTGGTGAATTTCCGAGGTCGCACATTACGAATTCAAAACATTTTTAAAAAATTCAATATGGCGGATCCAATATGGCGGACAAAAAAATCGATTTTGTCCGATGTGAATCGTTTTCGAGGACGTAAATAGCGAATTTAAAATTATTTTAAGAAAATCTAATATGACAGATGCAATATGACCGTTTAGAAATTCCTTGAATAGTTTAGATTTAGATTTAGATTAGATTAAGACGTTAAAATTATTTTTTTGCAATTCAATATGGCGGATCCAATATGGATATTTTCACATTTTTTCAGATTTGGTATTAGGGCGTTGGGGGGTGGTGTATTACGAATATGAAGTTAATTTTTACAACTATTAGGTTGATAAGATACAATATGAAGGAATAAAAATTTTACATTTTCCAGTTTTATCTAAAATTGATATTGCGAGATTCTTGAGGCGTGTACAAACTCAATATGCATTATAAAATATATCGGACCAAGAAATTTACGTCTCAAATTCTTTAAATGTTGATATTGGAAGGCTTTGGGGCCTATATTACCAATCTAGAATTAATTTGAAATTTAAGATAGTGGATTTACTATGACAGACTAAATATTTGCTTGACACAATTTCACTGGTATTTGGAGAACTCTAAGAATCAAAGAATTTTTAGTGGTTCATTTTAGGGTGATTTACAATTCTGGATAAAATAGGTACTTTTTTGCCACCTTGGAGTCATTGCGAGGTACATTAATCTCGATTAGCACGTAGTTCAGATAATTCCAAACTAAACTGAACTAACCTGAACTAACCTGAACTAACCTGAACTAATCTGAACTAACCTTAACTAAACTGAACTAACCTGAACTAACCTGTACTAACCTGAACTAAAAATCGAAAAATTAAATTTTTATAAATAATTGAACCGACTTCTAAAAGTGCGCTAAAAAGGGAAAACTAACTAGAAATTTTTATATAAAATTGAAATTTTTGAAGTCGGCGCTAAATTATTTCTAAATGAAATAAATAACTACTAATATATATACAAATTATGCTAAGAAAGCAATTACAAATATAGTATTTCTAATCTGTTTATGCGAATCACATTTTGTCAGGTATGGCGCCGACTTCAAAAATTTCAATTTCATATAAAAATTTCTAGTTATTTTTGGTACAAGATTTAGCATCGCAGTGTGAATTTACACCCATTTTGTATTTTAATATAATTTAATGACGAAAAATCCACAACCCTCGTCATTCTCTCCGCTACTGAGTGACATCTTTAATTTTCTAATCCCTCAAGAAACAGCTGATCGTATTATGCTGGTATGCGATGTATGGTGCACATATGGGTTCAAGGTATCCTGTTTTCCTTTGTTGAGCCCTCTAACTTTAAAACCGTTAAAGACCCTTAGAAAAAACAGGTTGACAGTTTTGGCAAATCGACCTTGAAACACAAAAGGCTCGGGTTTTTGGACAAAGAAATGGAAAATTTTGGTTTCGAGCAGGTGGGTTTGAATAGAATAGAGTTCGATTGTTGGTGTGTATGTTTATTTAATATTCTACCATTTTATATGTTTAAATACCAGTAAAACCAGTTAAAAAGTAAGAATTTTTAATATACTAAATACTACTACTGTGACTCTTGATACAGTACATAACAATACTTATAATAATAAATTACATCTTACCACTTCAAAAAAAAAAGAGTACTGATGTCAAAAATATATTAATTTTAAGCAATTTTTTGTGGAGGTTTTTGATTTGGGGAATTGATATGTATGTATAGTGTAGAACAAAAATCCCAGAATCCTATTCTGCGGAACTCCAGAAACCAAACTTACAACATTCAATCTGTTTTCATTCAGGATAGATAAAAGGATGAAACTAGTCCTGAAACTGAAATCTGTTTATTGTCGGATCAATAATAAAATTTAATGATTTAATATATCAAAAGCTTTGGCAAAATCAAATACAATTAGAATAGTCGCCCTGTTACTGTGAAGCAACTAATTTTTTTCTTCACTAAACCAGGTCTTTTTTAACAAATTTTTACATCCAGCTGATCCAGAAGGTTACAATAATAACCTGAGTTTATTGTTTTACCAGTTTCGAGGTAATCTACGAAAAAAATTCCTTTTGCATCCCAAAAAACTGATGCTAACCCTTTCTTGGTCAATTTCTGGACCCTAACTCGCTTCGGAGCCGAAGTATCGGGTTCACACCACTCTTTAACCTCTTATTTTGATTTAGGATTATATAATACATCCAAGTCTCATCCGTAGTGATGAAACGATGCATAAAATCCCTTTTATCCTTACTAAAATGTTCCAAATGTTGCTGAGAATGTGACATGAAACCCAAAACTTCAGCCAAAATATTGCTCACACTTCCTAAGGACATCTCTAGGGCTTCTAATAAATCTATTTTAGTTAATTGACGATATTCCAAAACCATATCCTGTATTTTTGCTATTTCAGATGCTGATAAACTTTTTGGACGTTCTTCACGTACATCGTCTTCAAGACTTCTACGACCACGTTTAAATTCAGCAACCCATCTTTCTACTGTTTTAATTGAATGTGAAGAGTCTTTCTATATTTTTAATAACCGTTCAAGAATTTGTTTTGGTGCTACACCTTCCAAAAATAAAAATTTTATCACTGCACAATATTCACTTTTCTTCATTGTAAAAAACACTATGATACATTAACTCTGAATAGCTCTAATATACGAATGAGTTGACAGATCTAAATGAAACTTCACACGTGTTTATCAAACAGTAGTGACATCTTTAGAAAAATTAAACGACCAATCTAATAGCGCCATCTCTTATCGAACGACCAAACTTGGTATATCATCAGTCATATTAGATACCACAGTAGAGTAACTGTATTTTTTAATATAAATAACCAAAATGCTAAAATCCCGCATCAAATTTGTACGTTTACCTGTATGGGATATAAAGATCGAATTACTGACTATCATAATTTAATCAAAGGCTAACACTTTATTTAAAATAAATTGTTGTTCCTAGTAGAAGGTGTACAGGGTGAGTCAACGATTGGATGAAGTGGTTTGTGCCTTTTCGGTGAAATTAACAAAGAAACTATATTTATTGTTTGATACAGTTTATTTTTACGCAGATTTTAAAAATATTTAGGACTCTACAGGGTGAGCCAAAAAACTAGGACAGCATAAAGTTGTATTTTTTTAAATAGAACACCCTATATACGAATCGTATTTTCGATTTAGCTTATAATTTTAAATCTTTTTTATTAAGAGTTTACTATAACAAAACTTTATAGTTTCTGAGATAATTAAGTTTAAAGAAAAAAAGTCACATTTTCAAGCATCAATTCAATCCTAAATAACGTTTTCAATTTTGTGACAAATATATTCAAATTTGGAGTTTAGCAAGGCCAAGGACAAGTTGACATAATTTTTACCTAATATTTGCAATAAAAGCTACAGGGTGTTGAACACATCGGCTCAAATTTGAACAAGTTTAAAAGAATAAATATCTTTTTTTTTAAATGGTACACCCTGTATATTTTCATGTTATTTAATAGAGTAATAAAAACCCTAAAAGTTTTGTTCAATATATCCTATACCTATTTATAATAGTTTTTGAGATATTTCAGTTTTTCTTATTTTCCATACTTTTTTACAGAAATAGTCTTCATTATCATAGTAGCCATGGCAAAAACAATGTAAAAGAACATTTTTCTGTGTGTCAAATTTATAATCGTAATCGCTTCTTTTGGTTTGTATGTAGCATAGTTTGGTTTTTTTTGCATTCATCTTATATTGTAAAATGAATTTTCCAAAGAATGAGTTAATAGATATGATTTATACAATAGGAGAGGCTCAAAAAAATTGCCTTCTTGCTCAAAGAATTTACAAAATGAAGTATCCTGATCGACGCCAGCCTAATACCAATACTTTTCAAAACTTAATGCAAAGATTTGATTCTTCTGGTACTGTTGATTATCCAAAACGTAAAGTGGTCAACAAACTAGTAACTAATGAAGAAAAAGAACTACAAGTATTGTTAAATGTTCAGGAAAATCCTTATATTGGTAGCCGTCAGTTAGCAGCATTACGTGAAACTTCACAATCCACCGCTAATCGTACTACCAAGAAATATAGGTATCATCCATATCACATGGAATTACACCAAGAACTGCATGGACAGGATTTTGACGGCCGTGTAAACTTTTGTCGTACAATAAATGCGGAGATTCAATTAAATCCAAATTTATTATGCAAGGTAATGTTTAGTGATGAAGCTACTTTTAGAAGTAACGGTGCCGTAAAGAGACGCAACATGCATTATTATGCCACAGAAAACCCATTTTGGATTAGAGAGGTGCAACATCAAAACCACTGGTTATTAAATGTTTGGTGTGGTATTCATCATAATCGAATTATTGGACCCCACTTTTTTAATGGATCACTAAATGGCCATAGTTACCTGAACTTTCTACAAGAAGAACTACCCCAACTGCTTCAAGATCTCGATAGTGCACCTCCGCATTACCATCGTGAAGTTCATGCGTTTTTGGACCAACGATATCTGCAAAAATGGATTGGACGTAGGGGTTTCATTGAGTGGCCACCAAGGTCTTGCGACATCACCCCATTAGATTTCTTCCTATGGGATTATATTAAAAATAAGGTGTATGTTAATTCACCAACAACAGTGGAAGATATGCGAAACAGGATTAGGGATACCTGTAGAACAATAACGCCACTAATTTTGTCCAGGGTCCGAGAAAATCTGCAAAAAAGACTAAATTTGTGCATTGCACAAGAGGGTCGTTTATTCGAACACTTATTAAAAAGAAATAATTAATCTCAGTATTTAATAGGTAATTTTTTTGTTTGAATTTAGTATAAAAGTAAATATGTATTTGCCTTGTCGTTATTGTTGTGTTAATTTTTTCACATTATGTTTAATTAAACTATTGCCGTTGTAATATAACGAATAATGTATTTCATCATATTTAACCACATTCTGTTTGTTTCTGTAGTTTCTTTTTATTATTTTACATGGCTACTATGATAATGAAGACTATTTCTGTAAAAAAGTATGGAAAATAAGAAAAACTGAAATATCTCAAAAACTATTATAAATAGGTATAGGATATATTGAACAAAACTTTTAGGGTTTTTATTACTCTATTAAATAACATTAAAATATACAGGGTGTACCATTTAAAAAAAAAGATATTTATTCATTTAAACTTGTTCAAATTTGAGCCGATGTGTTCAACACCCTGTAACTTTTATTGCAAATATTAGGTAAAAATTATGTTAACTTGTCCTTGGCCTTGCTAAATTCCAAATTTGAATATATTTGTCACAAAATTGAAAACGTTATTTAGGATTGAATTGATGCTTGAAAATGTGACTTTTTTTCTTTAAACTTAATTATCTCAGAAACTATAAAGTTTTGTTATAGTAAACCCTTAATAAAAAATATTTAAAATTATAAGCTAAATCGAAAATACGATTCGTATATAGGGTGTTCTATTTAAAAAAATACAACTTTATGATGTCCTAGTTTTTTGGCTCACCCTGTAGAGTCCTAAATATTTTTAAAATCTGCGCAAAAATAAACTGTATCAAACAATAAATATAGTTTCTTTGTTAATTTCACCGAAAAGGCATAAACCTACTTTATCCAATTATTGACTCACCCTGTACAAATGACTTAATTCATTGAAATTTACTTTTTCAAAGAAGAATTATGAAAATTTATAAATATTCTAGAATTTTGTTTATGAGAATCGACTAGAAAGTGTTATTTTGAGAGCTCATCCTGAGGCAAGAATAAACTTTTAAATATTAATGTGTTTACAAACATCCAAACAACTTTCTTTACCCGGACTAATTTTTTCTCTAAGTTGCGGATGTAATTAATATTTTTATCGCCCATTTAGTGATCCCGCTTATAACGAAAAAAAAAATGAATTTTTCAACGGAAGATTTACATTAGGTTGTTATTTCTTTAAAACAAAGCCCCCATTAAAGGTATTTTTCATCTCTTCCCTATTTGTTTTTTCATTTTTGGGTAAACAGAGCTTATTTATCGTCTTGGCGACCCACGGAGCCGGCAAAAAATATTGTTTTTCCGTTATTTTCCGTTATTTTTTCGGGTGTTATTTTTCCGGATGAAAGGAACAATTTATTATTTCGTTGACATGTTTGCAAGTTTTAAAAACAAAAGTGACAATGAAAAACAAGGGTCAATGATTTACTGACGGATTTATCTCAGATAAATAGGGAGATGTGTTTCTTGTTCATAAAATAAGGCCATTTGTATATAGGACGGCATATTATAAAATTGGAATTCGTGGTGGGACTGTATAATGGGGAAATTTCAGATGGATTGACATAGAATGGTTTCCATAATTTCATTTTGTCTTCCGTTCACCGACTGCATATCACAGCTTTTATTGTTTTTTATTCAAGACTTACTACGATTTTTAATGAAAAAGCGAAGCGTCCGAGTCACGTTTTTTTTCGCGCGCCGCAGGCCGAAAGAACGCCCCCTTCCACTACTCACTTCTGATTCTTGGAGTAGATGCAACTTTAAACTATTGCAGCATCAACAATTTTGAAATACTCGAATTGGAAACTGCTGCATACAATAGTTTAACCGTATCCCTACGAGTTCTTACTTAAATAATCCCTTAATAATAAACAATGCAGCAGCGATTTTTGAAAAAAAATTATCTCGGTTTCTAGTGATCGTATAGAATTTATTTTTTTTTTTCAAAATATGCGCCAAAAACTCATCTATCACGTCCACTTATCGGTATCTCGATATTAACATTTGTCGAAGAGTTATTCTATTTGTTTATAACGAAAAAAACCAACCCTAATTTTGTTCTTCTGTTTCAACAATTTAAAATCAACAATTAATTTGGTTCTTTTTTGTTATTATTAGTATAAGTCTCGAATTTTCATTTGTGTACCTGCAGATCACTGTAGGATCTCTATATCGCTGAGAATAAACAATAAAAAAAAAAATAAAATTCACTATGCAAAAATCTATTAAATATTTTTACTTGAAATTTTGCATTCTTGTTGTATGCAACAAGAGGCTCCTTTTGGTGTTGTATAAAGTCAATATATTTTTCTATTGTTTATTAACAATTGAATAAACAGCCATTTTAGCAGATTTTTTGCTATAACTAACAAACAAATTATCAGATTCACAAATTTTTATAAGTTAGAAACACTGTGACCACAAAACCAATAGTTACTTACACAATACCCAAACAGCACAAATACGTCTTAAAGACGTCCATAAAACGTTCGATCTCAACATTCAGGACGTCTTATGGATGTCCATAAAAGACGAATGACGTCCATAAGACGTTGTATAGACTTCTTATGTTACAAAAGGTAACGTCTTTAAGACATTTGTTTACAACGTCTTATGGACGTCCCTTCCCAACATTAAAACAACATATTTCACCAATAAAATTATGTATATTAAAAAGGGTCCCTTTAATTTTTTTGTTTTTCTTGTTTACAAAGTCAAACCGTAATTATTCAAAAGTCCAAGAAATAACTTTAATTAAGAAAAAATCAAGAGCAAAATATATACTACCATTTTAAATAACTACAAGTTCCGCATGAATAATTTGCTTTAAAAAATATGTTCAACATAATCTCTTTATACAAAAAAATACATTAAACTTTTTCTAATTTGAAATTTAAGAAGTGAGGTAGAAGAGCAAATATTTTCAGAACTACTACTGTTCGAACTATAAGTGAACCTATCAAATTTAAGCCTTAGTTTATCCCTTCGATAAAATAACTCTAAAAGGTAGACTATCAACAAAATAAAAGTTTATTGAAATAAAAAGTACACAAATCTTTAAATAGTTTTAAAAACAAGAATTTTTATTTAGTCGAATAACAAATCTGGTCTGATGCCCTTTTCAGCCATGTTTGGATTGAAATTTCCTCATTCTTCCGACTTTTGCCAGTCCTGTTGTCTCTGTAGATCCTAATAACAAACTGATTTAAATTTTATAAGATAAAGTTTATCATTTGGGGGAGTAAATTTTTTGATATTTTTGCGAATTTTTATAATTGTCCTCTACTATAGAATCGTGACTTACAGAACTTACTCGTAATAAGTCTCGCCAAGTTGGAATCGTAGAACTTTCTCTTTCCTTTTCGTACTAATCAACTGTACATGGTAATTTTACAAGCTCGCTTTATAAAGTCATAAATGCTCCCTACTCCCAGTTTTGAAATTTCTAAAACCTTAAACAAAATTACTTCTTGTAATTAACAAAACTGTATTTTCTATGTGCTTTAAATATAAACCAATCATCAGGAACAAAATAAATCTTACAGGTTTCATAGTGGAGCACTCCATAAACAAACATTTCGCCTTCCACTTCATTAGTAATATTTCTTGTAATATTTAGGATCGAGTCTGGATGAGCTGTGCAAGCCTTTTTGGCACAGATAATATTTTTGAAGATTTCATTTCATACTTCTAATAACATAGAGTTGCTACAAAAATATAAGCCGTAAAGCATTCGGGAATTTCCTGTAACACAACCTATAAATAACGTTACTGTTTTTCCTAAGTACATATGATTCTCGATCTTACCTTAAGTATTACATAAACACGAATAAAAAAGATTTTCAGAGGCACATAGATAAATCAACTATTTTAATAAAATTCTTTCAAAAGCTAAATTTTCACAGTCAGCACCCCAACAACATTAAAAATGAATAACGACATGACGAAACATAAATACAAAACTGAAAAAATGACAGTTGACAGAAACAAAAGGAGGGTTTTTTAAAGTTATAGTTTCGCTGGCATCATATTGTTATTGTTATCGGTACATCAAACAGTATGTGACAAAAAGCACCAAAGTATTGATAAAAAAGATCACACAAAAGTTCCATTAACCAAGGTCGTAGTGAGGCTACTAAAAATTTGTCGTTCAATCAAATATTTTATCCTCAACTTGTATTCAGCTGAGCTCTGTGCTGCAATTGTATTTATTTTCATATAAATGTAGTATGTAGACTTTTAAAATATATCTTAAAGACGTTGTATATAGACGTCTTATGGACGTCTTTAAAACAACGTCTATAAGACACCTTATTTATGTCTTAAGACGTTCAGACATAATCTGGATATAAAAATGACGTCTATAAGACGTCTAGTGCTGTGCGGGTAATTTGATGAAATATGCTTTATTAATATATAGATAATTCCTTTGTCTATTGCTAGGTACGTTATGACATTTACGAAGTGATAATTTCGGTGATGATCTGTTGAAACAGGATACACTTTCGTGGACCCTCATTTACATCTCTAGCACTTCCAGTTTTTTTTTTCTGTTGACATGGACACCTTGCAGATCGCAGTCGATCCTAAGTGTACTTACGGATCGCTTTGGGAATTAATGTTGTAAGAGATACTCACAAGAAGGCCCCGCTACAATATTTCCAATTAAAATTTATTGAAAAAGGATTAAAAACTGATAGAAAAAAACAATAACAAGATTCTTGGTTAGCGAATTGTATGTTTTTTTTTTGAACCGTCACTTCTTTCACCTTATTTTACTGAAATTCTTTTTATTTTCAAATTATATTCTTAAAATTCATGTATATACGTTCCCAATAGCTCACAAGAAGTACTTTCTTCTTCTTCTTCTTCTTCTACATACACAATGCCTCATCGATCCTCGTTTGACGTCGAAATCCAGCTGTCTCTCCATCTTTTGGAGGGCCGTCTAGGCGGTCGTTTGGTGTTTGGTTTCTCTCTCATCACGGTTTTTGCTAGTCTGTCATCGTCCATTCGTTCCACGTGATCTCTCCACTGCCTACGACGGTTTCGAACCCACTTCACAACATCCCCCACTCCGCTGTCCTCGCGTATTTTTGCGTTTCTTATTCTATCTCTTAAACTTGTTCCCGTGATCATTCTCAGCGTTTTCATTTCTGTGGTTCACATAATTTGTTTTGTGTTTGTTGTTTCATTGCTTGTTTCTGCGCCGTAGGTCAGTATCGGTCTTACACAGACCTTGTAAATTCTTGCTTTGCTCTCAACCGTCATATGTTTATTGTTCCAGATTATGTCTCTTAGTTGGCCTCATATCATGGCCGCTTTGTTGGCTTGTGTGCGTACTTCTTCCGTTACTGCCCTGTTACTTGTTATATGTGCTCCCAGGTATTTAAACTTCCCAACTTGTTCGATACGTTTATCATCAACCATTACTTTGCATCTTACCGGTTCTTTTGCTATTACCATTGCTTTGGTTTTCTCCACAGATATTTTCATATTATACTGTTTGGCTGTTCGATTGGGATGGAAAAGGATTCTTTGTAAGTTGTCCTCGCTATCTGCTGTCAAGGCAACATCGTCTACAAAGCATATAATCTGAACGGTGTTGTGTCCCATTGGGTACCCAATATTTGTGTTTTTTACCTCATCAATGATTTCGTCCATGATTACATTGAAAAGTGTTGGACTTAGGCTATCACCCCGTCTTATTCCTATGGATAGTGGGATTTCCTCTGTTAGAGTGTTATTTGTTTTAATTACCATGGTGTTTTTGGAATTCAGTTCGTATATTGTGCGTATAATTGCTTCGTCTACTTGTTTCCTTCGCAGTAGTTCTGTTATGTGTTCCAGTTTGACTCGGTCGAACGCTTGTGTAAAGTCCACAAAAAAAATGAACAGCGGTTTATCGTATTCGATAGATTTTTCAACCAGCTGTGTGATAATAAATATACCGCCGATAGTAGAGCGGTTATTCCGGAAGCCCTGCTGTTCTTCGCACGCCCCTTTCAACTTTCAACTTCCCACAAAGTATATTATTATTTAAGTAGCTTTATTTTTACGATTACATTAAACCGTTTATATCACTGCCCTTTTATTGCCTATAAATTACTCTAATACAATAAGGCACCAAGGCACATTAAGAGCGATCCCAAATCAAAGCAAATAAATAACAACCAAAATACTTTTTATTGAGGTACCATAATCCAAACAAAAAACAGGTTCGCTACTAGTTTTCAGTTCCGACGTACTAAAAGCATTGTAAAACTTTCTTTGTATCCTTTGGCTTCCCCAGACAAGAGAGCAAAACAAGTTCTAACGAAAACGTGTCAGGTTTCTTGTGACTTATGAAGGCGCTCCTCGTACTACCTGAGTTCCCAGTTCTTCGGCGTGCAGTCACGTAGACAGTACTGGCTCAGAGGCGTAGTAAAAGTATATATTTTTAAATTGATCTGAAATTTGTATTACTACGTTGATTTTTCAAAATAAAATGACCACAGAGTATGGGTAAATATGTCTGTCGCACAAGCGTAAATGTGAAATTGAAATCTCTCTTTCTAGCTACGAATTTCTGGAAAATGATCCCTCAGAAAACTCTAGAGGTATAAAAAGAATCTAACATCATATGAATGTCTGTCTACAGTTAAGATACTATTTTACCAAACCTCTTAGAGCTGCCCATATTATTAGAAAGATTTGTGACGTAAGTAAAACATGTTTTGCCTTTATCAGTATTATCACGAGAATATAGAAGAACTGTGTACATTGAACCGTGATATTTTGCCGTACTCTATACAATTCAATGATTTAATGTTACAAAGTAGTGGTTTCGGAAAATTAAGAATCCTGTGAGTAAGAAACGTGTTCCTTGTTATCAAATATTTTTCCCTAAGGTTAATTATAACGTCTTCTGTTAACTTTAAAAGGCAATCATTTTGTCGTCAATCAGATTTAATATTTGCTATCTCTTTTTCAAATGAATCCGCATTGTTAGATGCAGACATTGCGTTTGGTTACAACAGAATAGTTGAGTTATTGCTCTGTGTGTGTTCGCTTTCTGCATACTGAAAATTTGATAACTTTATTGGATCATTTGACCACAACATTTAGGGAGAGTAATTGATCGTTGACGTCTTGTTCAATATTAAATATAATTTTTGGTCAAACAATGCGCCAAAAAGTCATTTAGTATTTGATCATTACCCTTTCATACGATGAAGGTGTCATCGACATATCTCATATGTTGACTACTACTAGAGAAAGCGAATAATCCATCGGAAGTCGTCTGTCCTGAACGTACAATTTGTCTGTACTAAATACTATGAAAGCAATGCTAAAGTTTCAAAACAACTGGATGAATCTGAGACGGTAATGGGCCCATTTGGAATAGGAATCATAAACGATAGAGGCAGTACCTTAATTAACTTTCTCTAACAACATCGACTTTACCTTATGAATAGTTTCTTCCAGAAAAAAGAACACAGAGGATGGACTTGGATAAGCCCAGATGGACAAACAAAAAACGAAATCAATTTTATCACTTCTATCAAGAAAGAAGTCGTAACCGACGTAACAGCACTGAATAATTGTACAATAGGAAGTGACACAGAATGGTTAAGGCAACGGTTAGTATAGATTTGAAAAAAGAAAGATCAAAGATAGTCCGACGAAACAAAAATATTAAATGGATCCACCCTAACAACGACTCCCAATACGCAGATTCCGTTACAGTAGCTTTAGAAGAGATGACTTTGAGCAACCAACCTGAAATTGAAACTATAAATGGCGATATAATTAGAGCCATTAAAGAAGCGGAAAAGCAACACTGCAAACAAATTAACGAAAAACAACAGAAGCTCACCCAAAATACGAAAAAATATGATATCCTTACGAAGAGGAATGTTAAAACAAAACAACAGTAACTTTGAAGACCTGAGACAGTTGAAAAAAAGAATATCTGAAGAAATTAGGAAAGATGTAAGAAAATTCAATACAGAAAGGATAAGGCAGATAATAGAAGAAAACAAAAGGTGTTGAAAAGAAAACTATGAAATGGAAAAAGAGAGATTTTTAAACTAAAAGACAACCAAGGAGTAGCAACAGTAAATAGAGAAAAACTGCTAATAATAACAGAAAACTTCTACACTGAACTATACACAAGTAATCATCATCAAATACGCAAGAGTCAACAACATCTCTGCAACAAGATAATTAACCAAGGATCAAAGGATATTCCGGAAATAACTGTAGAGGAGATCAGAAACTCGTTGAGGGAAATGAAAAATAACAAAGCTCCGGGCGAGGACTGCATAGTGATAGAGGCTGTAAAACTTGGAGGAAAAACGTTACTAACATGGATTAAAGATTTATTGAATCTATGCCTTGAAAATGGAATAATCCCGTCGCAGTTGAACAACGCCATAATGATACTTTTCCATAAAAAAAGGCGATATCACCGAACTTGAGAACTATAAGACCGATAAGCCTTCTTTGTCACTTGTATAAGCTATTTACGAAAATCATTGCCAAACGTCTGGAAGGTAAATTAGACTTTTATCAATCAAGAGAACAGGCCGGCTTTAGGAAAGGTTACGGAACAAATAACCATCTTCAAGCAATTAAAGTCTTGATAGAAAAGTCTGTGGAATACAATAGACCCTTAGCCTTGGTGTTTATAGATTTTCACAAAGCGTTCGACACGATAGAACTAATAGAATAGATTATAGATATACAAGGCTTATAGAATACATATACAGTAATGCCATCACAACTGTAAAACTTCACGAAACAACAAGTAAAATTAAAGTGGGCAGACGAGCTCGACAAGGGGATACCATTTCGCCTAAACTTTTCATAGCCGTCCTCGAATACGCAATGAAATCACTGCTCTGGGAGAATAGAGGCATCAATATCGATAGCGAGAGGCTAAGACACCTTAGATTCACAGATGACATCGTTATTACCACAGATAACATCGGCGATACAAAACAGATGCCTGAGGAAATAGTACAGGTCTCTGAGTAATGACGGCCCAGAACCGAGAGACATGGAGGAACTTAGAGGAGGCAGTGGATAATAACCGATGATGATGAAGGCAACACTCTAAAAGATCCAAAAATGTAAGCTCCTTGGAAGGTTTAAGTTTGGGTTACCTTTAGTGATCCTGACTTTCAGTCAATACTACTAACAATATTCATAAAATGCATGGAATTCTTGATATACGGGTTCATCTTGCTAAGTCAATTGTCAACATTATCAACAATCTACTGTTGACTCTATCATATTGTTTTTTAACCATTTTTTTAACCAAAAATACAAAAGACTCGTTTGTCCACAAAATATTGCAAATTGTCATAAAAATTTAGTTTAGAATTTTTTAAATTGTCACGCCACTGTTTTGTAAAATAGGATGGGATGTGCATTCAGGCCTATTTTTACATAAGTATAGACCCTTAGACAAGGCAAGGCCGCTTGACAGGTCTATTTATGATACGAATTACCCACAGACCTGTTTTTTTCCTTTCATGGTGTATTACGTTTACTGTATTCTTAATTAGTGTAATATGCAGTTTTGCCATAAATTATGTCTTCGAGATAAAAAAAAATGTGAGTTACACAAAGAAACGATTTTAACGTAAAAAAAAATATGCTGTGTAAAATTTATCGCTCATAAGAGCGACCTCTACACGGTTCTTTATGGATTCATACATCTATTGTATCATAGCACTACATACAGACAGACGCATATGTGACATTAAAGAGCTCATAGAAAAATTAATTTAAATTTTAAAGAATTTTGAATGAGCAAATAATGACATAAATGGTCCGATTAAGAGACTATTGTGAATTTGAAATAGAAACCGGATCTTCGATGCTGATAGTTAAAATTTGTCCGTAATTAAGTTAACTACAAATACACCATGGAAATTAGATCAAAAAAGAGCTGTTTCGTTAACAAAAATGTAACATTGGTTTTTTTGCTGGAATGTGTTCATTTCGGCATCCTATAAAACATATCTCTATGGTAACTCTGAAAGACCTGTGCAAGAACAAATGGCGGACCAAAAATGGTTAGGATTTTCGTTTTTTGAGTTTATCCCGAAAATTAAAAGTTGTATCGAAAAATGTTTCAAACAAAAGTTATAGAGAATTAAAAAGCCTATGGATTCATATAACATAAGTTATAGGTGACGCCACTAGTTATCGAGATATATTCTTTTTTTTCCACAAAA
Source organism: Diaprepes abbreviatus (assembly GCA_034092305.1). Lineage (NCBI taxonomy): Eukaryota > Metazoa > Arthropoda > Insecta > Coleoptera > Curculionidae > Diaprepes > Diaprepes abbreviatus. The sequence goes on along the minus strand of JASJET010000220.1, from coordinate 1,044,986 downwards.
TTTACAATTTTTGTTTTTCTTTAAAAAAGACATTTATTTACAAATTATCGTTTTAAAATATAACATAAATATAGATATTATCATTCTAAAAAAGTGTGTCAAACCCGGAATCTGTGATTTTTTTATTTTCTAAAAACTTTGATGTCAAAATTGAAAATTCAACCTTAATTTTCCGCTTTCCTAATTAAGATATAACGCTCAATTTTAATGGATACTGTTTGTATTCTTTAATATTTTGAAGATCTATTTAAAAAAATTTTTTTTTCAATCGTGGGAAGAGAAATTTTGCAAAAACCAATTTTTTCACCAAAAAAATTGCCATAAATTTTCACCGAATGGAGATAAAAACTTTTTAAAGCATGCATTGGATTTAGATGTATTATTTCCGATCTCAAAAATAGAAAATTTTAATTTTGGGAGAAAAAAAAACGATTTTTTTTTCAAAAATTCATAATGGCGTGGCAAATGAATATTAAGGGCTCAAATTTGCAGAGGATGCTTTTTTAGTACTTGTACTTTACCTGTAAATTTTTAGAATCCAAGTAATATACTTCCATACGATCTGTGAACCTTCGAAAATTGGGCCGAAGCTAATCGAAAATAGTTGCTGCAGGCCGCTGTCGGCGGGTTGCCTTAGTTCAGGCGCATTATTCATTGGCGCTTCAAGGAAACTTAGGCATCATAAGTAATTAGTTTTTACTTTTTTGGGTTTCGGTCATATTATTACTTTATAAAAGAATTAACACATGTTTTTTCTGACGTTTCGGTTTATTTTATTGACTAAACCATCTTCAGAGAATTACTGTAAATATGAAAAGGAATATGTAAATTTATGCTATATAAACTGAAAATTTTACTTTCTTACCTAATGTTAACAGGTGGTTCACTTGAAAAACTTACATTTAACTATTTTACTACTTTAATACAATATAATTAAACACTTCTTATTTAATATAAATATAAATATAAAAAACTATTATTTTTTGATGCATTTTTTTTCACATCTGGTTTGTTGTGCTTTTGACAGAGTACTACCAAAGGGTTTGAAAGTTTCTGGACCATCTGCAATTTTATTGCCCTATTAGATTCGTATATACATTACTCATACATACCTGAGCAATGTATATACGAATCTAATAGGGCAATAAAATTGCAGATGGTCCAGAAACTTTCAAACCCTTTGGTAGTACTCTGTCAAAAGCACAACAAACCAGATGTGAAAAAAAATGCATCAAAAAATAATAGTTTTTTATATTTATATTTATATTAAATAAGAAGTGTTTAATTATATTGTATTAAAGTAGTAAAATAGTTAAATGTAAGTTTTTCAAGTGAACCACCTGTTAACATTAGGTAAGAAAGTAAAATTTTCAGTTTATATAGCATAAATTTACATATTCCTTTTCATATTTACAGTAATTCTCTGAAGATGGTTTAATCAATAAAATAAACCGAAACGTCAGAAAAAACATGTGTTAATTCTTTTATAAAGTAATAATATGACCGAAACCCAAAAAAGTAAAAACTAATTAATAACTACACGGTCAACAAATAGAAACAAAATCATAAGTAATATTTATAATATTGATGTTGTTTTATTCATCATACAAATATTCAATTATATATTACATATAATACTGTTTTTTTCCTTTATATTATTATTACCTAATAATTTATTGACAAAATTTTTACGATAATCTCTATAGGAAAATCATATAAATATTTGATAATACATTAATAGTTTATTAACAAAACTATGTTCTTTAATTTTATAAGTTTGTATTAGGGCAAATTAATATCATTGGTCGCTAATTATTTTCGTATTTTTGGGGCGCTAGAAGCAGATATATAATAATAAAGGGTTTTCCAATAAGAGGTGTCATTTTGAAAAGCCCGCTATTTCGGTAGATGTCACTTTTGAAGCTGTAAGTTTTTGACGTTTGACAAGTAGAAACTACGCCATAAATAAAGATGGAACGATACACGCTTCAACAACGCATTGAAATTATTAAAATTCACTATAAAAATGGTGAAAATTTGGCAGAGACGGTTCGTAAAACTCGAACATTTTTGGGTCGTCATGAAGCACCTTGTCGGAGCGCAATAAAGAAATTGGTGAAAAAATTCGAGCTGTTGGGACAAGTTAGTTATGTGAGGAAGAAAACCCGTGCACGTCGCTCAAGAACAGCCGAGAATATTGCTGCTGTAGCCGAAAGTGTTGAAGAAAACCCAGGTTTGTCCATTCCTCGTCGTTCTTTGGAATTAGGGATTCCACAAACGTCATTACACCGTATTTTGCATAAAGATTTGGGTCTTAAGGCTTATAAAGTTCAGTTAACGCAAGAACTCAAGCCGGCCGATCATCAACAACGTCGTGCCTTTGCTGATTGGGTTCTTGAAATGCATGAAAATGATCCGGAATTCCATCGAAAAATCATCTTCAGTGATGAGGCCCATTTCCACCTCGGTGGCTTCGTCAACAAACAAAATTGTCGCATCTGGGGCTCGGAAAACCCAAGAGTTATTGTTGAAAAGCCTCTTTATCCTGAACGTGTGACTGTTTGGTGCGGTTTATGGTCCGGCGGGGTCATTGGACCTTACTTTTTCGAAAATGAGGCTGGAGCAACAGTTACGGTGAATGGATTGCGCTATCGAGAGATGATTAATGATTTTTTATGGCCGGAATTGGATGGTATTTATCTGGACCACGTTTACTTTCAACAAGACGGCGCTACGTGCCACACAAGCAACGAAACCATTGATCTTTTACGGGAAAAGTTTCCGGGCCGTGTTATCTCTCGAAGAGGTGATCACAATTGGCCACCGAGATCTTGTGATGTGACACCTTGCGATTTCTTCCTTTGGGGCCACGTGAAAGACAAGGTCTACGCCAACAGCCCAGCGTCGATTCAAGACCTCAAAGATGGAATTCGTGAGGCTATCGAGGACATAGGGCAGCCACTTTGCGATTTGGTTATGGAAAATTTCATGAAAAGGATATGGTCCTGTAGGCATGGTCGTGGTGGTCATTTGGCTGATGTTATTTTCCATCATTAACGGCATACCTTCCTCTTTATAATGTAATAAATATCCGATCATTTATCTTAAAAAATGGCATTTTTCTTTGAATATCAAAATAACACCTCTTATTGGAAAACCCTTTATAAAGGGAAAAAAACAGTAGAATATGTAATAAATAAATGAATATTTGTATGATTTTCTCCATAATTTTTTGTAAAAATTTAGTTAATAAATAAATTAATAATTAATATGACAACAACAAACAAATTGTTGCTATCATATAAATGAATAAAATACCATCAATATTACAAATATTACTAGTGACGTATAAGTTTTCTCGAGGCGCCAATAAATAATGCGTCTGAACTATGGCAACTCGCCGACAGCGGTCTGCAGCAGCTATTTTCGATTAGATTCGGTCCAATTTTCGAAGGTTTACAGAACGTATGGAAGCCTATTTTTTGGATCCAAAAAATTCGCAGGTAAAGTAAAAGTATTAAAATGCATCTTCTGCAAATTTGAGCCCTTAATATTCATTTGCCAGGCCATTATGAATTTTTGAAAAAAAAAAGTTTTTTAATTTGTAAATAAATGTTTTTTTTTTTAAAAAAAAACAATAAACGTAAATTTGTCGAAAAAAAATATATATTTTGATAACTAGTGGCGCCACCTATAACTTTTGTTAAATTAATCGATAGGTTTTTTAATTCTCTACAACTTTTGTTTAAAATATTTTTCCATACAGCTTTTACTTTTCGGAATAAACTCAAAAAACCGAACATCGTGACCATTTTTGTACCGCCATTTTTTTCACTGGTCTTTCAGAGTTACTATCAAGATATGTTTTATAGGATGCCGAAATGAACACATTCCAGCAAAGAAACCAATGTTACATTTTTGTTACAGACGAAAGTCTATTTTTCATGGAGTAAAATAATCTTGTTAAAATAAGAACATTCAAAACGATTACTAATTCTATCTCGTATTAACAGTTCTTTTATTAGGCACCCTTGTTTATATTTACTCTTGTCTCTTTTCCTTGAAAGGAGACCATTGGCCACCCTCGGTTTGTTTGTTGACACTTGACTACTTGACACAAAGGATCAATTATTCGTCACAGTAGGAGCTTAATTTTGTTTGGGAAAATGTTGTTTACTTCTTTGTTATTGCTGTTTGATGCTCATGACAATAATTTATCAGTAAGTAGCGGTTTGGGAGGATAATTAAACAGACGACTTATGTAAGTAAGCACAATAATCTGGCGCCTTCCGCATAAAAACTAAACGTGCAGAAATAATGAAACAAAGAAATATTTTCTTTGCGAGAAGGTTAAAAGTACTTTAACGCACCGTATTGAAAGCTTCCGCTGAAACTGTTTTTGGTACAATATTAATAAATTGAATTGATATTTTTTAAAATGTTACGAGTGTACAGGGTGAGTCAACGATTGGATGAAGTAGGTTTGTGCCTTTTCGGTGAAATTTACAAAGAAACTATATTTATTGTTTGATACAGTTTATTTTTACGCAGATTTTAAAAATATTTAGAACTCTACAGGGTGAGCCAAAAAACTAGAACAGCATAAAGTTGTATTTTTTAAATAGAACACGCTATATACGAATCGTATTTTCGATTTAGCTTATAATTTTAAATCTTTTTTATTAAGGGTTTACTATAACAAAACTTTAGAGTTTCTGAGATAATTAAGTTTAAATAAAAAAAGTCACATTTTCAAGCATCAATTCAATCTTAAATAACGTTTTCAATTTTGTGACAAATATATTCAAATTTGGAATTTAGCAAGGCCAAGGACAAGTTAACATAATTTTTACCTAATATTTGCAATAAAAGCTACAGGGTGTTGAACACATCGGCTCAAATTTGAACAAGTTTAAATGAATAAATATCTTTTTTTAAAGTGGTACACCCTGTATATTTTCATGTTATTTAATAGAGTAATAAAAACCCTAAAAGTTTTGTTCAATATATCCTATACCTATTTATAATAGTTTTTGAGATATTTCAGTTTTTCTTATTTTCCATACTTTTTTACAGAAATAGTCTTCATTATCATAGTAGCCATGTAAAATAATAAAAAGAAACTACAGAAACAAACAGAATGTGGTTAAATATGATGAAATACATTATTCGTTATATTACAACGGCAATAGTTTAATTAAACCTAATGTGAAAAAATTAACACAACAATAACGACAAGGCAAATACATATTTACTTTTATACTAAATTGAAACAAAAAAATTACCTATTAAATACTGAGATTAATTATTTCTTTTTAATAAGTGTTCGAATAAACGACCCTCTTGTGCAATGCACAAATTTAGTCTTTTTTGCAGATTTTCTCGGACCCTGGACAAAATTAGTGGCGTTATTGTTCTACAGGTATCCCTAATCCTGTTTCGCATATCTTCCACTGTTGTTGGTGGATTAACATACACCTTATTTTTAATATAACCCCATAGGAAGAAATCTAATGGGGTGATGTCGCAAGACCTTGGTGGTCACTCAATGAAACCCCCACGTCCAATCTATTTTTGCAGATATCGTTGGTCAAAAAACGCACGAACTTCACGATGGTAATGCGGAGGCGCACCATGGTGCTGGAACCACATACTGTCGAGCTCATCCCTATCGAGACCTTGAAGCAGTTGGGGTAGTTCTTCTTGTAGAAATTTCAGGTAACTATGGCCATTTAGTGGTTCATTAAAAACGTGGGGTCCAATAATTCGATTCTGATGAATACCACACCAAACATTTAATGACCAGTGGTTTTGATGTTGCACCTCTCTAATCCCAAATGGGTTTTCTGTGGCATAATAATGCATGTTGCGTCTATTTACGGCACCGTTACTTCTAAAAGTAGCTTCATCACTAAACATTACCTTGCATAATAAATTTGGATTTAATTGAATCTCCGCATTTATTGTACGACAAAAGTTTACACGACTTTCAAAATCCTGTCCATGCAATTCTTGGTGTAATTCCATGTGATATGGATGATACCTATATTTCTTGGTAGTACGATTAGCGGTGGATTGTGATGTTTCACATAATGCTGCTAACTGACGGCTACCAATATAAGGATTTTCCTGAACATTTAACAATACTTGTAGTTCTTTTTCTTCATTAGTTACTGGTTTGTTGACCACTTTACGTTTTGGATAATCAACAGTACCAGAAGAATCAAATCTTTGCATTAAGTTTTGAAAAGTATGGGTATTAGGCTGGCGTCGATCAGGATACTTCATTTTGTAAATTCTTTGAGCAAGAAAGAATTTTTTTGAGCCTCTCCTATTGTATAAATCATATCTATTAACTCATTCTTTGGAAAATTCATTTTACAATATCAGATGAATGCAAAAAACCAAACTACACTACATAAAAACCAAAAGAAGCGATTGCGGTTATAAATTTGACACACAGAAAAATGTACTTTTACATTGTTTTTGCCATGGCTACTATGATAATGAAGACTATTTCTGTAAAAAAGTATGGAAAATAAGAAAAACTGAAATATCTAAAAAACTATTATAAATAGGTATAGGATATATTGAACAAAACTTTTAGGGTTTTTATTACTCTATTAAATAACATGAAAATATACAGGGTGTACCATTTAAAAAAAAAGACATTTATTCATTTAAACTTGTTCAAATTTGAGCCGATGTGTTCAACACCCTGTAGCTTTTATTGCAAATATTAGGTAAAAATTATGTTAACTTGTCCTTGGCCTTGCTAAATTCCAAATTTGAATATATTTGTCACAAAATTGAAAACGTTATTTAGGATTGAATTGATGCTTGAAAATGTGACTTTTTTTCTTTAAACTTAATTATCTCAGAAACTATAAAGTTTTGTTATAGTAAACCCTTAATAAAAAAGATTTAAAATTATAAGCTAAATCGAAAATACGATTCGTATATAGGGTATTCTATTTAAAAAAATACAACTTTATGCTGTCCTAGTTTTTTGGCTCACCCTGTAGAGTCCTAAATATTTTTAAAATCTGCGTAAAAATAAACTGTACCAAACAATAAATATAGTTTCTTTGTAAATTTCACCGAAAAGGCACAAACCTACTTCATCCAATCGTTGACTCACCCTGTACAGTTAACCCGGTAATAAGCATTTTGTTTTCGCTGATGTCACCTTCATTATCGGAACGGAAATAAAAATGAATTTAACAAATTTCTCTTTCATTTTGATGACCTTAAGTGTCCATTAAGCTTACTATAGAGGAAGAAGAAAATAACAGATTAGAGTTTTTTAATGTCATGGTTGAGAAAAGTAATAAAACCAGTGTATTCAAGCAAATGAAAATCTTTATTATTTTCGAACTGTTAAAAATACTAAGCATAGAGTTGTATTGACCCTCGTATAAAACCATTTCTAGAAAAATGCCCTGAACAGATTCACTCATTTGATATAAGGAAATTATGATCAAGACCAATTTGCTTCAGCTGCGGAATTTGAAGTTTCTTATCTTTTAGGAAACTAAAATATCAATAACATTTAAGAATTTTCATATATCATGTCCATAAGATAAAACCTGGTCTTCTTACATTCTCAGTTTGGACATAAGGTGTAAACTTTTAAATAAATATTATTAAATGCTTTAAGACTTACCAATATAACAAAAATTTAGAGAATTCACTGTTACCAAATCAGTGTGGTCGTGTAATGGCGTCGAGCATAAGGGAGGGGGTATTTTTAGTATAAAGGAAGTACTATACATGTCATACGTACAACTCAACGTGTAACCGCACATCACCAGGTTTAATTTTGCTTTTTAACCGAATTCTAGAAGAAGGAGGTTCTCAATTCGTCGACAATATTTATTTTTTTTATATATATGTACACTGATTACTCCGGAACGGCAGCACCGATTTGAATGAAATTTTTTACGTTATGTTCAGGAAGTTGCTGCGGTGGTGCCATATTTTTTTAGATGAAATTGGTGCAGTAAAATCCTAGATGGCGCTGACGATATGGCGGCCAAAAAAATTAATTTTGTCCAATTTTTTCGAAAACTGGTATGAGGAAATTTTCGGGGTCATACATACCGAATCCGAGATTATTTTGAAAAAATTCAATATGGCGTATCCAATATGACGGATAAAAAATTAATTTTGTCCGATTTTTTTCAAAATTGATATTTGAGAGTTTTTGGGGTCACACATTACGAATCTGCAATTATCACAAAAAAAATTAAATATGGCGGATCCAAGATGGCAGATTAAAGATTCTACATCTCCAGATTTTGTCTAAAATCAGCATTGGGGGGTTTTTGTTAGTGTTAATTCCGAATTTAAATTATTTTTTTGATAAACTCACTCTCGCGGATTCAATATGGCATCCTAAAAATTTTACATTTTACGATTTTCTCCAAAACTGATATATTGGGTTCTTGAGAGCATAAATTATGAATTTAAAAGCATTTTTTCAGGATTTAATATGGCGAAACTAATATAGCTGACTAAAAATTTTACATTTTTTGATTTTCTTCAAAGATGGCACTGAATCGTCTTTGAGGATGTAAATAGCGAATGTAAAGTTATTTTAAGAAAATGTAATATGTCAGATGCAATAAAACGGTCTAAAAATTTTAAATTTCCTGATTTCATCCAAAATTGGTACTAGGGAGCCCTGAAGAGTTTAGATTTAGATCAGATTAAACTGATAGAGGATGACCAGATTCATATTCTGGTAGAGTTAATCAACGCCGTATATAAAACAGGAATAATACCAAATGAATGGTTGTTATCAACTTTTATACCCCTCCCAAAAAAGAAAAATGCCAAGCATTGCTCCGACTATCGTACAATAAGCCTGATGGTTCACACATTGAAGGTCCTGTTGAAGGTGATCCATAACAGAATATTCAGGAAACTAGATGTGGACATCAGCGATACACAATTTGGATTCCGTAAAGGCCTAGGAACAAGAGAGGCACTGGTCGCACTTAATGTCTTGTCACAAAGATGCCTAGACATGAATCAAGATCTACACGTGTGCTTTATAGACTACAATAAAGCCTTTGACAAAGTTAAACATGATCAACTCATCGAATCATTGGTAAGGAGAAGGATCGACCTCAGAGACATAAGAATAATCTCAAACCTATACTATGGCCAGAAAGCAACAATGCGAATAGAAGACATAACATCAGAGGAAATAGAAATACAGAGAGGGGCTCGTCAAGGGTGTGTACTTCCACCAATTCTTTTTATTCTGTATTCGGAAGATATAGTAAATAAGGCACTTGCTGATCAGGACATAGGCATTAAAATTAACGGCATGACAATAAATAATCTGAGATACGCCGACGATACAGTTCTTTTAGCTGGAACACATGAAGACCTACAGATACTAATTAATAGAATGGTCACAGTAAGCGAAGAATATGGACTCTCACTGAATATAAACAAAACAAAATATATGCTAGTAACAAAAACAACTCGGGACATTCGTACGGTGTGTGTAAAGAATCAACCTAGTGAAAAAGTAAGAGAATACAAGTACCTTGGCACAACCATTAATGAAGACAATGACAGCTCCCAAGAAATACGAATCAGAATCGAACAGGCCAGAAACACATTTATAAGAATGAAGAGGCTTTTTTGCTGTCGAGATCTAAACCTTGAATTAAAAGTACGACTGCTGAGATGCTATGTGCTGTCTGTACTGTACTATGGGATGGAAGCTTGGACACTGAAAATGTCTGACATGAGAAGACTGGAGGCATTTGAGATGTGGATATACCGGAAAGTGCTGAGGATTTCATGGGTAGAGAGAATAACCAACGAGGAAGTAATGAGACGTATGCATAAGGAAAAAGAAGTGATTCTAACAATTAAAAGAAGAAAACTACTATATATGGGACATGTCATGAGAGGAGAAAAATACCAAATATTGCAGATTATTATGCAGGGAAAAATCCAAGGAAGGAGATCCATAGGAAGAAGAAGAAACTCATGGCTGAAGAACCTTAGAGAGTGGTTTGCATGCAGTAACAACGAGTTATTTAGAGCAGCGGTCTCAAAAATCAGGATTGCCTTGATGATTGCCAACCTTCGAAGCGGAGACGGCACCTAGAGAAGAGAAGAAGACGTTAAAATTATTATTTTGAAATTCAATATGACGGATCCAATCTGGTGGGTTGAAAATTTTACCTTATTCGCATTTTTTTAGATTTGGTATTAGGGGGTTTTCGGGGTAGTGTATTACAAATATGAAGTTAATTTTTTACAACTATTAGGTTGATAAGATACAATACGAGGAAATGAAAAATTTATGTTTCCCGATTTTGCCTAAAATTGATATTGCGGGGTTCTTGGGGCGTATACAAACTCAATATGCAGTATAAAATATATCAAGCTAAGAAATTTACGTCTCAAGTTCTTTAAATATCGATATTGGAAGGTCTTGGGGCCTATATTATCAATTTAAAATTAATTTGAAATATAAGATAGTGAATTTACTATGATAGACTCAGTATTTGGTTTAAAAAATTGCATTGGTATTTGGAGAACTCTAAGAATCAAAGAACTCTTAGTGGTTCATTCTAGGGTGATTTACAACTTTGGATAAAATGGGTACTTTTTTGTCACCTTGGAGTAATCTCAATTAGTACTTAGTTCAAATAATTTATGGACATTATAATGAATTCAAAACTAAAAATCGGCGCCAAATTATTTCTAAATGAAACAAATAACTATTGATATACACAAATTATGGTAAGAAGCAATTACAAATAAAGTATTTTTAATCTGTTTATGCGAATCACATTTTGTCAGGTATTAGTTTGGCGCCGACTTCAAAAATTTCAATTTCATATAAAAATTTAGAGTTATTATTCACTTTTTAGCGCACTTTTAGAAGTGGGTTCAATTTTTTTAAAAAAATATTGTTATATAAAATGAATAATTCGTCAAGTTCATAAAAGAACCGGTTTGACAAAATTTTACTTTACCGATTTCGAAAAATCGTTTTAAAAGTCCGATCACAAAACTAAATATAAAAAATTAACCAAATCAAAAACCCAAAAGTACCTACCCAGCCGGAATTTTAAGTCGAATCGTCAATATACTTTTTACGTCCCCAACGGCTCAGGTTGTTGATCGACTTATGCATAAAGTTTCGCGTTTTTCACAAGTGTCACAGGATCGAAACGCATTCGGAATAAAATACGTGAATTTATTTAGTAAGACGGAAAATATTCCTGTCAAGTTTTGTTTTTAAGGTACATGTGAAGGCAGCGGTGGCGCAAGAAGAAAACTTACAACTCCAAACAATAATATTGTGTTTTTATATCTTATTATATATATATATATATATATATATATATATATATATATATATATATATATATATATATATATATATATATATATATATTTCCAGTTGTCGATTCGTTCGTCAGTAGAAAAATCTTCACTACGTTTCGCCAACATCATAGCTGGCATTTTCAAGTGATGCTTCCTTGACGGCTGCTCGGCTTGGAATGAGCGTGTTGCAATTTCCAATTTCCAATTTCTTTATTAACTTCTAAGTCAGTACAAAAGACTATAAACTTCTATTTAATGTATAGATCATATGTGTGGTATAACAATTGCGAACTTAATTTTAAGATATTATTGTATTAGACTAAATCTAACTTAATTATAATATTGATGTTTTTCCTGGGGGGTATGGCTAGAACTGTGGCAACGGATTGGATACATCCGTCTGTAGAAGGGGCAGGGGCGAAAGGCGTTCCGGACTATGTTGTTGTGGTGTGTTGAGATTGAGTCGAAAAATTTGGTCGTAGTGGATCTGGTGAATTCTATTAAGGTTGGCATCTCGAGCTCCCTGTGAAGTTGGGCTGTCCTCAAGTACCATGGCGCGTTGACAGTGATGCGGAGTATTCTATTTTGAATGACCTGTAGTAGCTGGCGTCTGGTTTTTGGGATATGAGCCTAGGATGGTACTCCGTACATCATTGCCGGGCGGATGGTGGCTTTGTAAATGGTTAGTTTATTCCAGATGGACAGCCTGCTGCCTCTTCCAAGGAGTTGATACAAGGAGGCTAGTAGTCCTTGTGCTTTTGTCCTTGCCTCTTCTACTTGGTCTTTCCAAACCAGCCTCTTGTCATATGTAAGCCCCAGGTATCTTACTTTGTTGGACCATGGAATGATTTTGTTGCGGAGGAGGAGTTGACCGTGAGGCTCTTTCCTTGATTTTGAGAAGACGATGGCCTGAGTCTTATCTGTGTTGGCTTCCAACCTCCATTTGTCCATCCACTCCTCGAGGCTGTTAAGGCGTTTTTGGAGCCTCGTGGTGATGATTCTGAGGTTACGATGTGCTACGCTGATGGCTGTATCATCGGCGTATAGGCTGAGGCTCGTTAGGTCGTCTTTGGGGATGTCTGCTATATATATGTTGAAGATGTGGGGGGTTAGGAGGGATTCTTGAGGTACACCCGCTGTCATGCTTCTGGGTCTTGATGTGGTATTGTCAACTCGTACGGAGAAGGATCTGTTATGAAGGAAAGGACCAGCTTGACCATATGTTGAGCATGTTGATCCTCTGTCAGCATTTTTATAGTTTGGCGCTTGTGCAGGTTATACCTAGGTTCTGTCTGGTTGATTTCCTCGCTTCTCTGAGTCTGCGCCCCCTCTCGGCTCGGTCTCCTGTTTCTCTGGTGTGTTGTTTCTGGTTTGGTTTTGATTAGGGTTTTCCATGTATTTGAGATGTTTTATGCATCATCTCTCTTGTTAAAATTTTTAGTGCTTTCTATTTCAAGAGCTTCTCTGATGACGCGCGTTCTATAGTGCTTTATGGGTGCGATCTATTTGGTTTCCTGAAAATTTATGGGTGTCTTCTCTCCTGAAGATGTTGGAATAAAGTTGATGTGGTTTGCTTATTATTTATGCTATTTTTATGTTTTTGGACCTTGGTAGAGATTCTACAAATTACGTCTTCGTCGACATATGATATATTATTATCATGGGGAAATATAATCAGTCTGAGAAGATCAAGAGACGAATATTTTTTATGTGGAGAACCTTGAGAAAATTAGTACTTATGAGAGAAACCAAAATATTTTCATTAACTTAAAAAGTAAGGTCTATGTTGGCTGTATTCTCAAGGTGACTACTTATGAAACGGAAACAGTGAATAAACTTCCGGGATAAAATATCAAAGATGGCTGTAAGAAAAGAAACCAATGTAACAGACTTTACCATGTAACACGGTAGTATCAGATATCCAGAGTCATCAGGTGTAGACCCAGGCAAACGAAGAGAAGCATTGGTAGACCACAGAGAAGATACGTTAATGATTTGAAGAAAGTTGCTAGCCAAAACTGGATATAAGACAGATAAGCGTGGAAGACATATATCCAGAAGTGGGCGCATCAAAGCTGGAGAAGAAGAAAAATAACAGACATCCAAAGAAAAGAAAAAGAACTACAACGCATCAAAAACTCTTAGAGATAACTAGAAACTTCATATTGCAAATAAAGCAATAAAACTGTAACAAGAATCCACTTAGGAAAATTCAGTGATTTTATCTTAAGAAGTGAAGATATCTTATTCAAAAATAAATTTTTTACTGATTCGGTTACTATTTTAAATAGATGAAGAGGCCAAAAAGTGTTTAATAGATTTACTACAACATTGCAATATTCTACTTTCACAATAATATACTTCTGCTTTTTGTCGAAGAAGAACATGTAACTGCGCCCATGACACAACTGATTCTAAAATACATTTTCTAGGTTTGAGTTTTTATTCCTCGTATGCCAAGAAAAGGGGACTCGAAATGAACCGTCAATCACACTCAAAAACGCAATAAAAATATGATAAGTACGGAATTCGATATGATCCTGGTGGAATTTCTGATATCCCCGGTCCTATTAAATATTTCCTTTTTCCTTAAAACGTTTATTTTCTTAAAAATAAGAAATACAGTTTCTTTTAGAAGGTAACATTATTGATTTGCTTTGGTTATACGACTTTTAGCATGGAATTTTATACTAAAATAATCGAAATGTCGTATAATAAGCACAAATCACAACAATGCATCTTTCAGTAATGTTGCAATATTCACAGAAGGAGTAATTTCTTGAAGAAAATAAAATAAATCGGAGTTTATTTTTTGATAACACAGAAAAATCTCATTTATAATATATTTTTAAAACGCTTTAAGGAAAGAAGATACATTTTTCAATTACAATGCAGAGATTTGCTTTTAAGGCGATAAGCTGAAACGGGTATTAAACAATTTTTATTTATGGATTATTTTTGTACTCTCGACTATCTGTAAGCAAGTGACTAATCCAGAAATACGTCCCAAATCCCCCGTAATATAGAAAAGCTTTCCATGGATTTTCCTTTCTTGTAATCCTAATGTTTCCATCATCAAATCATCGCGAGTCTTGTATTAATCTGCCATGTTGCCAGATTGGGATAAAGTAAAGTTAAAAAATTTTAAATCCGATTAGAAATTTAGGAAGAAGAAAGTATTGATTTTACGTAGAAATATATATATATATATATATATATATATATATATATATATATATATATATATATATATATATATATATATATATATATATATATGAAGTAAAATGCGAACAGTAAATGCACAGTTAGAATAAATTGTTATAAAATGCAGTTCATTCTATTCCACCACTATCGAGACGATGGCCCACCTGCACCACCATACCGAGAAGAAAGTCAAAACTTACCCTCCCCGCCACATTGATATGACAGAGATACATGTTTCATCTCTACTAGAGTCATCAGGATACCGACATGTACCTGGCTGTGCAAAGAACAGATCGGAAGGAAGCATGGAAATACTGAACTCGGCTTCGCCGACCTCCCGCCGGATGGCGTATATATATTTATGCGGCTTTCACGGATTCCTCCATGTGAGATGCAATAGCAGTGGATATAT